>JAOTOM010004589.1:2500-350671 GCA_034440615.1 Ashinkailepas kermadecensis
TCTCTGTCTCTGTCTCTGTCTCTGTCTCTGTCTCTGTCTCTGTCTCTGTCTCTGTCTCTGTCTCTGTCTCTCTCTCTCTCTCTCTCTCTCTCTCTCTCTCTCTCTCTCTCTCTCTCTCTCTCTCTCTCTCTCTCTCCATGGCTGTTTACTCGAGGGCCTTCATGGGACCAGATTGGCATGCCTAGTGCAATTGGCTTGAGTTTGGTTATACATCAGCTAGTTTATCAAACTCCTTCGTGAACTGACCAGGTGCATACCAGGCGGTGCATTCTCAGCCGGCATGTCAATACGGGCGATTTCGTGCGCATATGAGGTCGCGGGTAAGACGAATCGTCAATATGTGAACTACCAGTGCTTTTGTGTACTATTCCACCGTTTGGTACCCATATTACACCCATGTGACAGATCTAAAGCAGTGCTACCAACTGTTGTCCGAGAGTTGAGGAGTTGGTTGATGCCAAATAAGACAGCTGCACAGCCCAGCAGCCAACCTGGATCACTGACAAAGGTTCAAAATGTTACAAAGCTAAATTTTTTTTAAAGCGATCGATACATTATTCATGAAACAATACATATTCGTAATGAACGAACTTTGAGCATTGGCATGTGTCTCGCCTTTAATTCATCTGTTGATTTATTCGACGTGATCTGCTGAGGTAGGTCGCTTCACAAAATACTAGATATTCTTCGACCGTCGTCATTACAGAGTAAATAGTGAAGCACATGCCAAAGCATACAAAAAATAAACACAAACACGTAGCATAAGCGCAAATACGCACACACATACACACACAAGCATGCAACACGCATAGCTCACACTCACACAAACACGCACCACGCGTGATGAGAGGCATGGGCGTCACTTTGTGAAATTGGTGGGGGGAAGTAAATTACCATTTTGGTGGCCAAAGTTGCCCCGAAAACCACTTCTTTCTAACCCGTTAGGTCTTGGGATTGGGTCTTTCCGCACTCCCCCCCCCCCAAATATTTTTTCCCCGCGATATAGAAAAACGGCGTCTCGCACCGCCGCAAAATTTATAGTACTTGATTTTCATCTTGTTTTTGCTTCTGATGTGAGAGTTCCAACCGCGGGTCATCTAAGTTCATTAACCTAGCTCAGCTCTAAGAGGACCACATCCGAAAATGTTTTTGGATCGATAACTCATCTAAATGAAACGATATTGAAATTAAACGTTGGACGGGAGTACAATTTGACAGTACCTACCAAACGTGTCTTTAGGATTTCTGTTTGAGAACAGGTCTATGAACTGAAGTCACGGCCAGTTTCGGACCAATTTTCCTATTTTTGTAATATGCACGTTCTTCTAACCGGATTTTTCCCCTTAGAGTGCATGCACACCTATGATAATTTCCTGTTCCAATTTGATTGACCTCCGTCGAATGACCTGAGGCCAGGTAAAGATAAAGTGCGCCAAGTGGGCAAAACCTATTTTGACACTTCAATTTTGTTTGATATATTTCAAGTTCTCATGACCTAAATAGTATCACACTTGCATTGTATTACCTAAATGGAATACCATTAAATTACCTAATGGAACTAAAACTATTAATCATAGTCAAGGTCAAGGTCATTCTAGGTCATTGTCCCACACAATTCTTATATTTTAAGGTCATACACATTAAAACGTATTGAAATGAAACTTACCACATGAATACAATCTGGCGGTGCCTTCAGCACGTGTGTCTTGGATTTGTGTTTGAGGTCAGGTCGGTAGCCTAAGTTAACTGCCAATTTTGGTCCATGATGGACCATTGATACCCGATTCACGTTCATGCACCACTTAATCCGGAAGTTAGAGTCTTCAAAGTCTTTACCCCCCGAGACGGTGTGCGAGGATCTGACCGGAGAAACTCTACGCTGCGCGGGCTAATGTACGCTCGTAGGCTCAATGCTTGGGCATCATCCTGATGGAAACGGGGAGGGGGGGGGGGGAAATATTGAGGGGGTAAATTAATGATTGAGGGGGACAAAAACCCCTCTTAGCGTATGCGAAGTGACACCGCTGAGGAGATGTGTCAAGTATGGCGGATGACGTCACGGATTTTGGTGTTGACGGTGGTTGCGGTACGTCAGAGAGACGGCCGCATTTGGCACGCCGGTTGGATAGTTGCGTCGCACGATACATGTGTCGCCGTGTTCCGTGATTATTCTCGACCCCCGGGGCAGAGACAGGTCATGCGACTGTCGGGTGTCTCGGACCACATGTCCCCAGCTGTGTGATGCCTCGGGCTGTGTGATGTGACTGTAGGGTGTCTCGGACCACATGTCTCCAGCTGTGTGATGCCTCGGACTGTGTGATGTGAATGTCGGGTGTATCGGACCCCATGTCCCCAGCTGTGTGATGCCTCTGACTGTCTGATGTGAATGTCGGGTGTCTCGGACCCCATGTCCCCAGCTGTGTGATGCCTCTGACTGTGTGATGTGACCGTCGGGTGTCTCGGACCACACGTCCCCAGCTGTGTGATGCCTCGGACTGTGTAATGTGACTGTCGGGTGTCCCGGACCACATGTCCCCAGCTGTGTGATGCCTCGGACTGTGTGATGTGACTGTCGGGTGTCTCGGACCACATGTCCCCAGCTGTGTGATGTGACTGTCGGGTGTCTCGGAACACATGTCCCAGCTGTGTGATGCCTCGGACTGTGTGATGTGACTGTCGGGTGTCTCGGACCACATGTCCCCAGCTGTGTGATGCCTCGGACTGTGTGATGTGACTGTCGGGTGTCTCGGACCACATGTCCCCAGCTGTGTGATGTGACTGTCGGGTGTCACGGACCACATGTCCCCAGCTGTGTGATGCCTCGGACTGTGTGATGTGACTGTCGGGTGTCTGGGACCACATGTCCCCAGCTGTGTGATGCCTCGGACTGTGTGATGTGACTGTCGGGTGTCTCGGACCACATGTCCCCAGCTGTGTACCAGAGCTGATCGCAGTGCAGCGGGCTGCGGCCGAAATGTGGGATATACTCAGGTGCACAAAGTCGTGTCAGCTGTTCTGTGACACCAGACCTACTGGTCCTAATTGCGGCTACTTGCGATAGCCATGGCGAAAAAAAAGTTGCAAACTGTCTGCAAGCTTACAATGCAAGCTAGTGCTACCGTACCAAATGTCACACACGGTCGCACAACATACCACATGTCGCAGCCGGTGCCTAATGCGAGATAACACAAGACGGCATCGATAATCCTTGGGAACGCGTCGGGGGGACGGAAAATGCTTAGCATGCATCGAAGCTGTCATGATGCCGATGCATCGATCGGGGACACGATTGGCGTGT
Source organism: Ashinkailepas kermadecensis (assembly GCA_034440615.1). Classification (NCBI taxonomy): domain Eukaryota; kingdom Metazoa; phylum Arthropoda; class Thecostraca; family Neolepadidae; genus Ashinkailepas; species Ashinkailepas kermadecensis. The sequence goes on from JAOTOM010004589.1 coordinate 5,799, forward strand.
TCCCCACCAGCCGTCTGGATCCACGATCACTCCCGGATTTGTCACACTCCTGGATAGCGGCGGCGATTGGTTCGTGAGTTTGACGGATGGAGGATGTTCGAGTTGGGTTGGCCGGCGACTGCTATCGCGCACGGCAGCAGCTCGATGTTGCTTGCACTGGCCACCATGCCATGCTGGAGGAACCAAGTACACGTTGCATCGAGCAAAGCCAGCCTCAGTCGGGAGCCTGCTGCACGGACCAGTGATCGCCACCTGTGTGTTGTCAGCATAGCGCGCTATGGTGACGCCAAAGCCATTAATGACTGATGGGATGAAGCAGGTGATGTTGCTGACGACGTTGTAGAGTAATGGCCATAAGCACGGTCCTTAGAACCTGCCAGTGTTGATAATTAGGAGTTCAGAGAGTGCTTCGCTCACCCTGACCCGGTAACCTTTGATCGTTCCGATCCGTTCCAGCGAGCCGTGACTCTCCATGTTTTAAATTCTCCTCCCCTCGATGCCTTAAATGCCTAGCTTAGGTTTAAGTGCCTTGTCGGAGCCCATGAGCTCTCAACAGGAGCTCACTGGGTGTTTGCTTTGCCTGTCGCTCTGCAGGAGCCGCTCATTGCAACTGCCGTGGATTAAGCTAGCGCCACCCAGCGGTACTTCCGACAAAACGGTGAAATTGTCTGCTGGAAATTTGACCTGGCGATCACCTCGTCGGTCAGTCGATTTTCACCTACCTGCTGACTGCTGCCGAAAAATTGCAGACACACTAGCTGGACATTATCCGGAAGCCGTCAGACTGTTGTCCGGCAGCCGTCTGACTATTTTCCGGCAGCTGGACTTTGTCCGGCAGCCGTCTGACTGTTAATATCCTGACAAGACAAAAATGATTCCAAGGAGTCGGTTAAAACGGGAAGTTTCATGAGGTAAAAGCCATTAAAGCCACATTTAGGAGACATTCCGAACAGACAACCATGTGTGCGTGCGAGCAAGCAAGCATGCATCGGCCTACGCAAGCTGACGTCGGCATTCCGCGGGTTGACGTCGGCACTCCACAGGCTGACGTCGGCACTCCGTGGACTGACGTAGGCACTTCGCGGGCTGACGTCGGCACTTCCCGGGCTGACGAGGCACCATCGCAGGCTTGGCGACTCCGCCAGCGTCCGATCTCCGTGCGGCATGTGTGCCAGGGGCGGACGCAGGAGGAGAGGGGGCAACAGGAGGATCTGGGAAAGGCAACGCTTCGGGAATTATCGACTCCCCTCTCCCCTCCCAGCCAACGAATGTTCAGCCGAGGGTGCCCCTCCAGGGGACGAGTGTCCCCGTGCTAATTGCTGGATCCGCCCCTGATGGCAGCCGGCTGCGACCACGACCCCTTGTGGCCACTCCCGCCCCACGCCTGGGTTTTGGCAGCAAGTGCCGGCAAGTGTTCGGCAGCAAGTGCCGAACACACGAGAGAAGCCATCCAACCCGCCGCTCACGTCACGCTCCGTCCGCAGACTACCAGCCGGATTGTGACGTGGTGCTGGGAGGCCACTGACGTCACTCTCCGTCCGCAGACCACCAGCCGGACTTTGACGCGGTGCTGGGCGGCCACTGACGTCACTCTCCGTCCGCAGACCACCAGCCGGACTTTGACGCGGTGCTGGGCGGCCACTGACGTCACTCTCCGTCCGCAGACCACCAGCCGGACTTTGACGCGGTGCTGGGCGGTCGGCCGCACCAGCTGCGCATGAACCTGCCGATGGGGTCGGAGCCGGCGGCGGCCAAGGTGTGCGGCGTGTGTTCGGACCGCGCCAAGAGCATGCACTTCGGCGGCATGGCGTGCGACAGCTGCAAGGCGTTCTTCCGCCGCAGCGTGCAGAACGAGTCGTACAAGCACTTCCGCTGCGCCTACGAGAGCTCGGGCCAGTCGCACGCGTGCGAGATCACCATCAGCACGAGGAAGAGCTGCCAGAGCTGCAGGTCAGTCCACAGTGCACAGTCCATAGCACGGCTGCGTCGTCGGGGTCATGGCCGAGGTCACGGCCGGATAATTTCGGGTCAGCACGAGGCACGGCTAGGTCGCCCGGACCACGGCTGGATCTCTGGGGTGACGGCTGGTTCTCAGGAGTCACGGCTGGATCGCTGGAGAAGCGGTTGGATCTTCTCCGGGTCATGGCTAAGGTCACGATCGGATAGTTTCAGGTCAGCACGAGGCACAGCCTGGTTAGCAGTCCTGGCCAGGGTAAGTGTGCCAGAATGGAAAGGTCAGCAAACTAGGTCAGGTCAGATCGCAGGATGAAGTTGGTAACAATCAAGTTTGTATTTCTGATTTTTCATGTCGTATCGGTTTTCAGCGATCCATATGAATGATTCATGCGAAGAACACAGCTATGCACAGTACAATCCCTTAAGAATACACATTATTACGAATGACTTAAATCATGCCCAATTAATGCCAATATCTTAGGTATTCAGCCAGCTTCTGTTTGAAATCTGGATAGCTAGTTGGGTTTTCGATTAGGACGATGACAGGCAGTGGTACTTTCCAGGAGTGCCATGGTGACAGACGGGTTGCCATGACGACAGACAAGTTGCCGTGGACAAGTTGAGCAGGCATGACAATCAGAAACAAATGGTCACAACCAGACATTGCATCGCCGGTGGCGTTATTGACGTTGAAAGGCTGATAAACAAGCTTCCATCCAAGGTGAACATGGTTGGCCATTCGCATGGGGTGAAAAAAAAAGTTCAGACATGTCCCCGCCTCCAAACAGTAAAAGACGTAAGTTCTGTTTCTGTGTTTCTGTGTTCTGTTGAAAAGTTCTGCCCCAGTGTTGGCTTTTGATGCATTCCGGTGCTCTCATTCTAAATATGGTATCAATAATGGGATTTTCGAGAAAGCAAATTCGACCGCACCGTGCGAGATTTTTTTTTTTTTTTGGGGGGGGGGGGAACGCCCATTCTTGTCACTGCTAGTCAGCCAGATAGGCATGGACATAGTGGTGGTAAATTACCAATATAGGTGAAGTTCAACTCTATATGTACCATTTTGTGCAAATTGCATCATATCTTGCTCGGCAATCCAACAAATAATGTTGGGAAGTTGGCGGGCACGTCACCGTCGAGACAGATGGCGCTGGCGTCGCCGGCGCTGTGGCCGCAGCTGCGCCGGCGTTCGGTCGTTACCGGATTTGTGAGTCAAGAAGTGAGATGAAATGTCATAGGGGCACCGCTCAAGCACTACTTCTTACAAGATGAGCTTATCTCGGACAAAAAATGAGCTCTGATCTCACGTCATGTTCATGCATTTCCTGGACCTCAGCACCATTATTCTCCCGATTACCTGGCCGCTAGTTGGAAGATGATTTATCGGCAGATCACTCGGCTGCACACGAAACTGACAGTGTGATATAAGCTAATCTTTTTTCGGCACACCTTTTCTTCCATCGCTATTGTTCTTCTGAAATGCAAGAAAAACGAGCGACATTCCTGCGGCGCCAACGGGCTGATGACGGCCGGCGATTGCCGAAGTTTTCTCCCCGACATCAAGGTGGCAAGCAAGAAGCCGAAAAGTAGCTGGAGATATGTTTGTGCTTCACTTTCTCTTCCTACGAAGTAATTACTATTCACGATATATATGTATACTAAACTATGTTCATTATATACTATTACTATTCACTACTATGCGATTGTAAAATGACTTCGGTTTGATTCTGGTCAGCATATTACACCGAAACATTAATACACCTTCTAACTTCGTATTAGTTATCGGAGAAGACGGAGAACCGGTGAGTGCGGATGTAACTAAATGCAATGACCGCCATGAACGCGCAAGGGTCACGGTTGGAACATTATCTAAGCCCAGATCCGGGCATCACAGAACAGGCTGAACCTGCCTATGCACCCCATTGGATCCAAAGTCAAAGCTGTTGAAGTCCATTGGATCCAAAGTCCATTGGATCCAAAGTCAAAGCTGTTGAAGATCGGGGAGTCCAGCCTTACAGAGGCTCAAGTCCGCCCCCATCTTCAAGGAAACACCACCTCTGTTACTGGAACCCCAATAGCGCTTGATAGGTGACACTTTCCAAGTGGAACTACCACCTTAATGTGGGCCTGCACCCAGGCCTTGTCTGCCGGAGATGGGGGAGTGCACTCAGATGTCCTTCTGGGGCCTCTGATCGAGCATGGCTACCGGGGAGGGATAATTCAGTCTGGTGTATGAGGTGACCTCCTGCAACGAAGTAGCTTCCTTACATGTGCCTTCCGCTGAGGCTGGGGGGTTGTAGCCCCCTTACCCCCTGACTGTGTGCCGTTTTCTCGTGGTGAGCAACATACATGGTATACAGCGCACTCTGCTGTTTGCAGACACAATTGATGATCTTTTAAGAGCCGCGTGCTATTGATTAGATACAGCTCTCTGCCGTGGGGTAGAAGAACAAGTTGCAATGAAAGCCTCTGCCGACTGGCTGCGGAGGCGGCCATAGCGCCTCGGCACCAAACTGTGCGTGCTGACGCGGCCGGGCCGCCGCCCGGTCCGGCCGGCCGCTGAATACGACTGATGTTGGTGCTTTTTGAACAACAGCTTTGTTATCGTCGCAGTTCAGGTCAGTTCAAAGTTAAATATGAACTGATAGTGGGTCAAGTATGATTTCACTGACGGCTTACTTAAATACAGTGTTGGAGTATTTTGACGACCAAACGCCTGCGCTGTTGCGGCCACGTGCCGGCGACGTGAGCGCCATCAATATGTAAACGATGACGTGCCTGTCCACACGGTGGCAGGCTGGCCAAGCTCACACACACACTGTCAACTTCCCACGATTACTTTTGAGACTACTTAGTAAGATAGGAGGATGCTATTTGCACATAGATGGATATGACGAGTTGCACTACATTCCTATTGGTCATTTACCATCATTATGTGTATGCCTATCAGGCCGACGAGCCGTGACACGCAAGGAGGGCATTCCCCGAAAAATTAAATCGTACGGCGCGGCAAAATTTGTCTTCGAAAATCTAGTTTTATGTCATATTTGGATTCAGCGCATCGAAAGCATGAACAACGAACACTGGAGCAGAACTTGTCAGCATAAGTTGAAAAGGGTCACCCTACTGTTTCGTTTGGCGATGCAAGGAAGAAGTATTCTGTATTGGCAGCCCTTACGTCTCCTTTGCGCCAATAAGAAAGCCCGTCTGCCTCGCACACCCATGGATAAGTGTGAGTGGGAGAAATTGACACTGGGAGCTTTTTCGGCATTCGAAACTTGGGCCTCGGCACCGTTCGCGGCTCAGGAATGGCTACCCATCAGAGTGACTTTCCCACTTTTCATTCTTTTCCCCTGCCATATGTTTTTCCCTGATTCTCCCAACTTTCCTTTAGTTTATCACTATATATTGCTTGTTTTCGAAAGCGAACAGTACAATCATGATAACGAGTGAAGAACTGATGAAAATGAGTCCCTACGCGGAGACTTCACGTCTTGTAGCAGTGTAAGTGCTGTGCATGCGCTTGAAATATTTTCAGAGAAGTGTGATCTATGGAATTTTTACACTGATATTCTGACATTCAGATTGAAAGCATGCGATGTCAAGATGCTCCCACCCCTCTTTCGCCTGATTATGAAAGAACACCAAGCGATCAATTCAGTCTCCCAGGAAGTTCCATCTAAGGATTTTACCACCGCTTGATATAACTGCGAATTCCTAACGCTAAGGAAGATTCGCTGAAAATGCAATCATTCGTGAACAACATAGAGGTGAGAATTGTATTCGACCCGGCTTTCTTTGCTACCTGCTCTTTTTTCCCACGGCAGACAGACGAATCTATTCAATAGCAGACGTCTCTCAGCTGATCATCAGTTGTATCTGCAAACATCAAAATCCACTATATATATTCATGCGTGGAGGTGGCGCCAAAGGCTGAGTGGCGCCACTTCCTGTGCGGTGTTGACCCAGATCAATAAATGCCGCAATTCGTCGCCTCGGCGCCAACTAGACGCCAAACCGGTTGATGTGCCGAAAATCTGTATTCAGGTGATATAGCCGAGCTGAATTATTCAGACGACAGTCAAGTTGCAGGGGAGTCACGTGGTGGACATTTCGGCGCCGACGCACTGCTGTAATGGGGCGGTCTGTCGGGCAGGTGCAGGCACTAAGTGTTACTGCTGCGAGACCCATGAGACCCGTGAGCCATTGGGTGTTCTGCGCATCAGTCGTGCACTCAGTTGTCCAGCTACACACTGCATGGCTAGGTGAAATGAGCCACATTTTTACCCCGAATTTAAATTTCTGTTCCAAAGCTGCAAGTATGGCTAGCAATGTTACGTAGCAAATATTTTCAGTGAAGAGCTAGTTTGCGCTATGAACTAAACCAATATAAACTAGGCAGCCTGTAATTGACCTTCATCGACAGTTCACGCGGTGACGCGTGACTTAAAGACATAAAGACATAAAAGACATAAAAGATCAGTGCAACTATGAGCCACAAGGGCCCTTCTTGGTTGCACTCTGGACACTGAACAAGTTGCCCACAAAATCCGTCGATCAACCCTCCCTGGAATACAGAAAAACAAACCCCCTATTCTTATAATGATTGTCTATGCTGTTTTTAAAGATGTTCAGTGTGTTGCTACTGACAATGGTTTCTGGCAGCTGGTTCCAGTGTTCTACTACCCTGTTGGTGAAGAAAGACTGTCTTAACCTTGTCCTGCTGTGATTAACTTTAATTTTGAATTGATGACCTCTAATTGCATCATTTCTGTTAAATTCAAACATTTCCCTGAGATATCCCTGTTCCTGACCGTGAACAAATTTAAAGACCTCGATGAGATCTCCTCTCAGCCTTCTATATCTAAGTGAAAACAAATTCAATTTCTTCAATCCTTCCTCATATACCAGGTTGCCTATACCATTAACCATTTTGTTGCCCTATTTTGTACTCTCTCTAAAAGCCAACAATCTTTTTCATAACTAGGGGACCAAGCTTGGACACAGTATTCCAAATGTGGCCTGACATATGCACAGTAAAGCTTCCTGATGACTTCCTCACTTTTGTATGATACATTCCTATTTATTGCCCCAAGCATTCTTAGTGCCTTCTTCCTGGCTTCTTTGGTCTGTTCTGATGCCCCCAATTTTGTGTTCAAAATAACACCCAAGTCCTTCTCCTGTTGAGTCACAGATAGTACTTGACCACCCATCAAGTACGGAGCCTTCATATGCTGCCTACCTACATGCATGATTTTGCACTTATCAAAATTAAATTTCATTTGACATTTTTCGGACCACTTCACAAGCTCGTCTAAGTCTTTCTGCAGCAAGACCTGCTCATTGTGCCCTGTTATTGCCCTAGAGACCTTCAAATCATCCGCAAATTTCAAAACCTTACTGCTTAGGCCACTTTCAATGTTATTTACAACTATAATGAACAATAGTGGTCCCAGTACTGACCCCTGGGGGACTCCACTAAGAACATTTTGCCATGATGACTTTGTACCATTTAGCATCACTCTCTGCTGTCTATCTGAAAGCCACAACTCTATCCATTTTAGGATGCTACCTGCAATACCATGGTCCTGAAGCTGCATCATTAACCGTTTATGGGGTACCTTGTCAAAGGCCTTACTAAAGTCAAGATATGCTACATCAACCTGATTTCCCTGATCAAATTGTTCTGTAGCAAAATCAAAAAAGTCCAAGAGATTTGTGAGACACGATCGCCCTTTTCTAAACCCATGTTGAGTATCTTGAATCATTCTGTTTCCTTCCAGAAAACTAACTATTCTATCGTTTAATACAACGAAGAATGGCTCTTAGATGCTCCTGAGTTTTAGACATTACGTGTAAATAAAATATACGACCTTCAATATATAATTTTGATATCAACTCAGCACCTCCTGGCATATTGAAGGTCGCATATTTTCTTTACACCTAATAACTATTATATCCTTGATAATTGATTCGAGTACCTTGCAGACTAGGGATGTGAGGCTTACTGGCCTGTAGTTTTCAACGTTCCCTCTTTCTCCTTTCTTGAAAACAGGAACTACATTTGCTCTTTTCCAATCTGTTGGAATTTCATTTTGTGAAACTGATCTACAAAATATTATACTAAGTGGAATTGCCAGTTCCTTTTCAACTTCCCGCAATACCCTAGCATAAATTCCATCAGGTCCTGCTGCCTTGTTTGGCTTTATTTTCCTGATATAATTGAAAACAACATCACTATCAATGAAATCAACATCGTGTATCTGATCACCTGTCACTGAACTGTGGTTCACGGTTGGCAGATTAGTCAGATCCTCCAACATAAACACTGATTTAAACTGCTTGCTCAGTTCCTCAACCATCTCACCATCCGCACTCAACATAGTCCCATTTACTTCCAGTGGACCAATTGTGCTTGAAACTTTACTTAGCTTGTAGAAACTAAAGAACTTTTTATGCTGGCTTTCCTACCCTTCTTTTGCGCCTTTGCTTTTCGGGGACATGTCTAATCTGAATTTCCCTCAAGTAAGATTTGAACTTTTCCCACATTTCACAGGCATTTAAATTGGAGAATTCTTCTTCCCATTTGATGGCACTTAAAGCCGCTCTCATGCAGACAAAGTCTGCCCTGTTAAAATTTGGAACCTTTGCCAAATTATCCTTGATTGTCCCTGCTACTTGTGCCTTGAATCTCACTATGTTATGGTCACTTCTTCGCAGAGTTTCTCCTACAGTCAAGTCTTGAACTAAATCACTTAAATCTGAGAAGACAAGGTCCAAGAATGAGCCCTGACTAGTTGGTTCCGTTACAAACTGGTGTAAGAACAGGTCCTCTTCAAGGCATTTCCTAAATAATTTACATGATGGCGAGCCACACCAACATTTTCATATCCTTTTAGATTAAAATCACCAAGAATAAGGAATTTCCTCTGAAAGTTTCTACTGATTTCCTCGCAAATCACCTTATCGAGCTCCAGTTGCTGAGAATGTGGCAAGGTTCCTGATCGGTACAAAGCTCCTATCATCAGTTTATTGCTGTTGCCTTTTCCCACAACAACATCAAGCCAAATGGACTCCACAGACACATTTTTTACCCCATCTGCTACTTTTTGAGAACTGAATAAGCTATTCACATAGAGCATTACACCACCCCTTTTCACTGCTGGACCCCTATTGCATGAAAACATATTGTATCCCTGGATCTCATAGTCCTGCAAGTTATCCCCAAAATACCCCTCACTGACCCATGCCTCCGTAATGCAAACAAAATCTCGTTTCTCCTCAGCACCATAACACTTGAACTCATCAAATTTGGATCGAATACTCTGAGCATTAAGCATCATAGACTTAACAAATGTTCCATAACCATCTTTGGCTTTTTCATGTTGAGTAGCTCTTTCATCTCTGGATGAGCTACCACTCTGCCCCTTGATCTACTGCTATCCCTATTTGCTGACTGTGAGGTCCTATTGCCCATGCTGTCACTGTTGGCATATCCCTGAGATGGCAATGCCACTTCTTCCCTCCCCACCCCATTTTCTAGTTTCCCTGAAGGACTTACTTGCCTATGACTTACTTTTGGCCCCACGACTGGCTGGAGAGCAGAACTAACATGGATTCGGCAATAAGCAGTGCCCATTTCCCTGCTGCAACCAGCAGGCTAAGCCCAGTAGGGCCAAGAAGGAAAATGACAGAACTAACATGGATTCGGCAATAAGCAGTGCCCATTTCCCTGCTGCAACCAGCAGGCTAAGCCCAGTAAGGGCCCAAGAACGTGAAAACGTGAAAATGATGAGATATTTACCCGCGCGATCCGTGCGGGCAAGGAGGAAGTTGTCCACACCACCTCTGATGTTGTCCACACCACCTCTGATGTTTTCCACACCACCTCTGATGTTGTCCACACCACCTCTGATGTTGTCCACACCACCTCTGATGTTGTCCACATCACCTCTGATGTTGTCCACACCACCTCTGATGTTGTATTTGCACACTACCTCTGATGTTGTCCACACCACCTCTGATGTTGTCCACACCACCTCTGATGTTGTCCACATCACCTCTGATGTTGTCCACACCACCTCTGATGTTGTCCACACTACCTCTGATGTTGTCCACACCACCTCTGATGTTGTCCACACCGCCTCTGATGTTGTCCACACCACCTCTGATGTTGTCCACACCACCTCTGATGTTGTACACACCACCTCTGAAGTTGTCCACACCGCCTCTGGTGTTGTCCACACCGCCTCTGATGTTGTCCACACCGCCTCTGATGTTGTCCACACCGCCTCTGATGTTGTCCACACCGCCTCTGATGCCGGCTGCTCGTGTTAGTAGCAATTAGTAGCAGGTGTTCTAGTAGGGGAGACTGAGCAAGATTCGTTTACCCACCCACGAAGTGTCAGAGCCGTCCGTGAGTCAGCAACTGCAATACTTGTGTTTGTGGAATGATGTACTGTAAACGTCGCAGCCATGCGTACACAATGAATGACAAAGGATGACATGAAAACAATCGCGGGCCGGTGTACCACGAGCAATTCCGATGAGTAAAAAGTGCACAGAAATCACACATCACTGATATTTTCCTCAGCCTAGCTTGCCATGTACATCGACGTCGCATGCGAATCGGCCCATTAAACCACTGGTTCGTGCAGGTCGATGCGTGAATCATCACCCGCACCGAACTACGCGACTGTTGCACCCGCTTCTGTATCAGCTGCTTCTACACCCGGATGAGGTGCGACATAAGAGCTTTCGTATCCAGGAAAGCATGCTCTTCCAGGAGGGCTTGTCTCTTCTTGGACAATGAGGCCCCGCTCCAACATAACGACATTGCACGGATCGAGCAAATTGTGCAGATCGCTTCGCAGCGTGATATTTTTTATCCGAGCCTCGACTTCCTCCGTCATAGGACAGAAAGACCCAAGATAGATCCGGCAATGAGGGATTTCAGGGTTCTGTGACTGGTATACCTACTCCAAAGTTTCTCGCGAGGACCAAGATACTTCGGTCGCTTAGTAACCACTTTGAAACAGTCCAATATTACTTTTGTTCGCCGAATATCTTTAGTTGAAGTGTGGAAGCAGTTGGAATGGTTGGCTACCGCAGCCTCCGTCGTTGGCCATACAATCCAGGTGCGGGCAACGCTGGCGAGTATTGGTAGTCTCTCGTGGAGGATGCCGTCTTGACATGACCTTGTGGGCGGGGGTGACCGAGTGGTTACGGTGTTGAGCTCCGGATACCAAGGTCCCCGGTTCAACACTCGCACCCCTCGGGACATTTCCCAATCCCGCGGCCCACCGGCGAAGCAGTGTGGGCGCCGCCATTTGCTGTGATCGTGCATAAAGTGCGTCGTAAACCACCATATAAACAATGAATAAACATGACATTGTGGCCTGAAGCGACACATTGTGTGCCGGTTAGGCTAATGTATGACTGGATTGATATTCGTAAATTACTCCTGTACCATTCTAAGATCATTTTAAGGTAATTGACCTGTGTTGAACTCGGATGACGCTCCTCGCTTGACCGAATTTCTGTAGTCCTGAATCCGATTAGTCCATCCATGTTTACCCTGGGGTGGGTGGAAGCAGTGTTTTAAGCCAACATTCTGTTAATTTTTAGATGCGGGGCCCGCCCTTGGCCTGACCTGACCCGCGGCCTGTGCTTTAAATGGAGCTTGAGATATGCCACTACATCTGCAAGGCACCGACAAACACCCTGGTAGTAGCTAAAAGTGCATATCTGTTGCGGTTTGGGAAGCGTTTGTGATCAAATTGTGAAGAGGCACGATCTTTGTAAAAAGTTTACCTTTGACCTGACCTGACTCCGGGGTACACAAATGGAGTGTCAATCGCGAGTTCCGTCGATGTCCACACAGCCGCTGTGCCGTTCCGCCGCTGTCCACACAGCCGCTGTCCACACAGCCGCTGTCCACACAGCCGCTGTCCACACAGCCGCTGTCCACACAGCCGCTGTCCACACAGCCGCTGTGCCGTTCCGCCGCCGTCCACACAGTCGCTGTGCCGTTCCGCCGCTGTCCACACAGCCGCTGTGCCGTTCCGCCGCTGTCCACACAGCCGCTGTGCCGTTCCGCCGCTGTCCACACAGCCGCTGTGCCGTTCCGCCGCCGTCCACACAGTCGCTGTGCCGTTCCGCCGCTGTCCACACAGCCGCTGTCCACACAGCCGCTGTCCACACAGCCGCTGTGCCGTTCCGCCGCCGTCCACACAGCCGCTGTGCCGTTCCGACTGTGAAGGAATGCCGTCAGATCGCATATCCCTGCATTCACTGGATGTGAGTGCTATTCGTGCACCCAAAGGCACAACATGAGTATTCCTATTCATTACAGTATCCTATTCATTACAGTCATGAGTAATAAACCACGCTCCATTACCCAACTCAGTCATTGCAAACTGTCCTGTAACGCTGACGCCGTTGGTGTTGCCGCCTACTCACAGCACAGCTTTCGATGAAAACCAAGCCGCTGTTTCTGGCACATGCATACAGTTCTCTCGTCTCGTATCGTGACGTCTCGGTACCACCGGCTTTCAGCTTGCTTCTGTCTGGCCAGTTCCTAGCTGACACCCCCCCCCTCCCCGCTTAAGGCCGCGCGAGCGCGTGAAACGACTCGAACCCTGTTCTGCCGGTACGGGGGGGGAGACCGACACAGGTCGTCGATCGAACCACCTGGGCTCTCGGGGTGGCTTGTGGTATTGAGAACTTGGTACCATCTTCGGCCACCTGCTTTTGACATGACTCTCGCGCCCCCTCCCAAAGCAAGACACGCAAATCGGATTAGCCCCGGGGCGTGGGTGTTGCCGTGGTCATGCAAGGTCGCCGCATTGCAGCCGAGCGTTGGTGTGGAGGCCGAACCACTGTATTGGAGCCGAGCGTTGGTGTAGACGCCGAACGACCGTATTGGAGCTGAGCATAGGTGTAAACGCTGAACCACCGTGCCGAACAGCTCTGGGTCGCCGCAAGATAGAGGGGACTGCTGGCGAAAACAGTCATCAAGCTTGCCGAATAGTGGCGACTCTGGTGTTGGTAACCAGACGAACGGGCCCTGCAATGGATGGGCCATGCATGCAATGGATGCAACCAGATGGATGGGCCCCTCTTTCTTTGATGGATTTGTTTGTTCGCTGATTAATACGTTCGCCAACAAAGATAATCGTCTGCTTACCGGCGAAACAAACAGACAGTTGGACAGACGGATAGGGTCGAGTGAGGTCAAAAAAGGTTGTGTCGGGCGGGGTCACGTCAGGTCGGGTCATGCCAGTCCGGGTCGTATCGGGCCGGTGGGTGTTTTGCTCATCCTGTCTGGCTGGAGTACGAGCGCACGTGATTTATGCCACAATGGCATGCTTCCCAGCGTAACTGGATTGTGTATGTCTGTTCACACTATAGGCGTAGCAACGCCATACATAATGGGGGGGGGGAGAGGCACCGCAAGTAGACATCCTTTAAGATGAATTTTGTGGATCGATTCTCCTAGTTCTACGCTCATACACCAGTAAAGTTTGTGTGACACGTTTTTCACGTTCAACACATTTTATTGAACATGCTGATTTATTGCAACAGCACCAGTACTCATCCGCTCTGTTCCAATCTTAATCTTCATTGTGACAGTGGCGACCGACATTGTCAAAAGTATATCTGTCAATGCGGTAGTTGGTGGACACGACCAATGATGCAGAAGGGTGGTCGTGACCTGTTGCTCGGCTGAGATCACTGCAAGACCAATCGGAGGGAGAGACAGAGACAGAGACAGAGACAGAGGGATGCTCGAATGATATGTGGATCATAATGGTCGCGATTTTCGCCTGGTGCCGCGCATGCCCGTTGACTCGGTATCCATGCTAACTTGGCAAGGTCAACAACACTACACCCGTATCTGTAGGCCATGCCATAGTCACCGATCACTGGCGCCTACTGGAAGTGACGCTCTGGCCACGTGATTGTGTAACACGTGCAACTTCATAGCCTGGTGCGAGCCAGAACTGGGAGGAGAACACACTTTCGGACGAGCGTCATGCTGAGAGAAAACTTACACGGAATTAAGCTGTGGGAAATTTGACCATGCAAAAAAGTGGTTCTGGACTTTCGGTTAATGTTGCATTTGTATCTGTGGGAGATGGTGGGAGAGACGGACGCAAAGACCAGATGAACGATGCCCCAGCCGCCCTCACGCACACACATGTCAGGGATAGGAACAGTGTGGCTGAAAGAAATTTCCGTGCTCCAGCACTTCCCAATCAATATAAGGAAAAAATAATGTTAAAACAGAAAACTACACCATGAGGACATGGGCGGGTCCAAGGGAGATGGCGCAGGGGGCATGTGCTCCCTCCCCCCTCCTAATGGAAATGCGGCGCCCCTCAGACTGGACACAGACGCTCTTTCAGGGGTTTTCTAGTGCACTCATCGCTGCCATTTTATCAATGAGTGTCGCCGCTCCAGACAAGCAAAAACCCCCATGAAAACGTTTGGACTGCCCCTGTGTGAGGAGAGGAGAGGGGACGTCGGGAGACCTTCCTGTTGTGTGCCTACGTGTAGACCTGTCCGAGTCGACGCCATGTGACGTCATGTGACGTCATCTGACGCACCACATCGCTACGTGCTGCAATTTGGAATTTTGAGCGAATGTCTTCCAGACATCCCCGACACGTGCGCTAGCATGGACCGGTCTTCCGACCTGTGGTCTAGGTGAGCAGGTAGATGCTTATGTGCAGGCGAGTTCATGGATCAGCTGATGATTCTTAGATAGGATTGGGGCGACTCATGAGTGGAGATGGCAAATGCGAAGCATTTTGGGACCGAAGCTTGGGACCTGCCGGTCTGATGTGACCAAGCCCGGTTAGGGCCCGGTCAAATGGACTGAAGCCAGGTCAAAAGACCAATTCGTAGTACATGTGTTTGGCATATAATGTAATACCATTGCTTTTATTTTTAATTTAGGTCAGAGAGTCAGTTCACATCATCTTGGAATGCCTCGTTCACTCTCAGACCATGGATTGAAAATACGCCTTTTATCATTGTTTTCCCTTTGTAATCATTTTCGCTTTGTATTCATAGCAACAACATGATGGTTACAAAACAATTCAAGAAATTTCATAACACAAAAAAAATACTGAACTGACAGACCGTTGACGGACCGGCATATACGAAGAGACCAGACAGGTACATGCAACGACCAGTTAAATAGCCCGCAGGTCCTCACCGGGCTGTCTGGCCGGGCTTTCGGCCCTTGCATTTGCCACCTCTACCCATGAGCCTCCTGTATTGATGAGGACAGTAAGCTGACTTCGCTGACCACAATCCGCTATGTTGTCACAGCACAGTGCAGTCATACATGGCCGACTGTGATTTTTATCATCGGCGCCAGTCAAAGACCCGGTGCTCACGATGTCCAGGCTTGTAAACACAGAGACAACGACAAATACGTATGTTCAGGCCATCCGCAACAGACTCGTGGCTGTTGCAGCCTATTGTTGGGCTTTTAAAAAAATGCCATCAGTCAATGAGGCTGTCACGGGCGCACATGAAAACATGTAGCAATTGTTCATACCGGCGGCACGAAAAGAGTCAGCAGGTACGATCGTATCCGCATATCCCCGCAGTTGGTCAAGCCCACGCACAAATGCCGCTTAAGGCGGCGACTAAAGAGAGGAATTGGCAGTCGCGTGAGCTCGTGCGGCAGCTTGTTATACACGGTGCCGGCGGTGGTATGCACCGCCACCCAGGAGTCCGCCATCGCGTGCGGTGGTGGGACAATTGCCAGCACTCGTGCACAGCACCGGCATCCTGTCAGCACGTGCCGCTATCTTCGCTCGAGGAAGGCCCGCGGCATCGGCATCCTGTCAGCACGTGCCGCTATCTTCGCTCGAGGAAGGCCCGCGGCATCGGCATCCTGTCAGCACGTGCCGCTATCTTCGCCCGAGGAAGGCCCGCGGCATCGGCATCCTGTCAGCACGTGCCGCTGTCTTCGCTCGAGGAAGGCCCGCGGTATCGGCATCCTGTCAGCACGTGCCGCTGTCTTCGCTCGAGGAAGGCCCGCGGCATCGGCATCCTGTCAACGGCATCCACGTGCCGTTGTCTTCGCGTGTGGAAGGCTCGCACCAATAACCGACAACTCGTGGCTATATGATTAGCTGTAATGCATAGCAAGGCAGGTCTTTTAACACGATGCGGGTCATGCAATACGCGCACGGCGGTCCCGTGGGGACGAACATAAACTGTAAAATATCGCGGAATTGCTAATGTGTGTGTGTGTGTGCTTGCTTAATTCCATGTGCTGATTTATACTGCCGAAGAGAGGTGTGGGCGCTATGCTGAGAAGATGTCTTGCAAATATGTAGCGTCATTTACCCGCTTAATGCGAACAATGATGAATAAAGTTGTGAAGTTTTTCATGCCAAGACAAAATTTGTTTCACTGGGCTTTCCATGCCAATGCTATCTGAGAGATTATAGTTAACTCGAGTATATATATATTTTAACGAGCAAGTAGGGGCCGTGTAAACTGCAAAGGCGACGGTACCCCATCATGCGACATTACTATTGATGACGTGCTTGGGAACCATTAGATATCCACAACAAAAACAGCCAAGATTAGGTGATTTCATGTTCACCAGTATGTAAATACTCTCGCTTACAACACGTATTCATACTTGGCGAACAAATAAATGCCTTAGCGCTTCATTGTGGGAGAGGACAAATTTGGGAAAGGCACCGACTTACCAATGGCAAAAGGTTGCCTGCAAATGAATGATGCGTATACCAATGATGAGAATGTGAAAAGACGAGTAAAAATTTAACTAAGCATCACTTGAACACCATTATTGTCCTCAGAACATTATATTTCATCATATTTGTTTTCACACTTTTCACACACAATTCAAATTATTCCCCGTTTAGGCTTGGAAAAATGCTGTGAAAAATGCCCTCCCACGACACTCCGGTAAAAAAAAGTTCGAATTCTTGCTGGGGTGGATTTATAGACCAGAGTCCTATTGCTAAGCGGAACTTGTTGCGTGGACCCTTGCCCCACCACCCGATCCATGAATTCCAGTTCAACGGCAGAATGTTGACCGAGAGTTTAACGTGCCGTCAACGCACCGACACGGCCGCCCGGTAGCTCGTCCCCGGCCTTATTGGGCCAGCTGCCAACTGACCCTCCCAGCCGGAGGCTAAATGCGAACGCGTGAAGCGACTCGAACCTATCTTGCAGGGGAAACCAATGCAGGCCAGCGCCCTAACCAACTGCGCTACCCAGTCGGCAAGCGGTTCGATGTATAAAAAGGCAAACACAAAACAAATATCAAGGAGCAGCTCCGAGCGATTCGCCGGCTATCGGTGTGTGCAGGAGGCGGGAGGACGGTGCTGGAATCCAATCAAACTATACCGTGCCGATATTGGACAACATCTGAGTGAGTAGAATCTCCCTCCTGGCCAGTGCCAGTGCTGCCAATACTAGTTTAATCAAAGTTAAGCGTTACAGAACTTGTGATTTCATTTAATTTATTTCAATCAATGTCAGACGAATGCGCGTAAGCGAGGTAAGAGAGAGAGAGAGAGAGAGAGAGAGAGAGAGAGAGAGAGAGAGAGAGAGAGAGAGAGAGAGAGAGAGAGAGAGAGAGAGAGAGAGAGAGAGAGAGAGAGAGAGAGAGAGAGAGAGAGAGAGAGAGAGACAGAGACAGAGACAGAGACAGAGACAGAGACAGAGACAGAGACAGAGACAGAGACAGAGACAGAGACAGAGACAGAGACAGAGACAGAGACAGAGACAGAGACAGAGACAGAGACAGAGACAGAGACAGAGACAGAGACAGAGACAGAGACAGAGACAGAGACAGAGACAGAGACAGAGACAGAGACAGAGACAGAGACAGAGACAGAGACAGAGACAGAGACAGAGACAGAGACAGAGACAGAGACAGAGACAGAGACAGAGACAGAGACAGAGACAGAGACAGAGACAGAGACAGAGACAGAGACAGAGACAGAGACAGAGACAGAGACAGAGACAGAGACAGAGACAGAGACAGAGACAGAGACAGAGACAGAGACAGAGACAGAGACAGAGACAGAGACAGAGACAGAGACAGAGACAGAGACAGAGACAGAGACAGAGACAGAGACAGAGACAAAGACAGAGTGAATACCAGGGTGGCCAAGATTTGCAATGAGCTTGGGGTCAGGTTCTTGGATTTGTGGGGGGATTTTTGGGGAGGACTGAAATGTTTGCTTTAGATGGGTTACGTCTGAGCAAGAGAGGAGTGGAATTGCTCAGCAATATGTATGAGGAGGCTCTCAATAGGAAGCAGGGAAGCTAGGCAGATCATGGGAGGATGTAGTTGATAAACATTGAAGTATTGCAAGCAAGGGAAGGAATAGTTTATCATGTTTTTATGTCAATGCCAGAAGTGTTAAGAACAAAATTGGGGAACTGCATGCATATATGTTGTTTGAAAAGCTAGATTTGGTACGTATAACAGAGACATAGGTTAATGAAAGCATTTTTGGAGACAACTTGCAAGAATTTGAATTGACAGGCTATAACATGCATGCTTATCAAAGGAAGGCAAGGACAGGAGGAGGTATACTCTTGTATGTCAGGCAAGTAATGAAATGTCATTCCATAGAGGATAGCATACATAGTGAAGGAGTAGAATCTTTGTGGTTAGATATCATTTTGAAGAATGGAACACAATTTAGGATTGGGGCATTCTATAGACCTCCAGACCAGAATGTAAACACTGAGAGGTTGATGCAGGAAGAGATAAGTAGGAGAGTGCAGGAGATAACTGTTTTGTTGGGAGATTTCAACATAGCAGGATTGGGAAGCAAAACTATAGGTCTAAACAAATCAGGAAGAAGTTTCATGGCTTGGATAAGGTAAGGGAGGGGACTGGATGTTATTGAAGAGGAAAAAGGCTTAGGTGTGTTGTTTTCAAAAGATCTTAAAGCAGAAAAAAACAATGTATCTCAGCTAGGAACAGGGCACTCAGAATGCTGGGACACATGGATAGAAATAGAGACATAAGAGTAAGGAAGTCATGAAAAAAAACTGTACTTAGAATATGTGCGACCCCACTGGAAGTATTGTGTACAATCATGGAGCCCCTACCTATAAAATGATACAGATATGTTAGAAAGAGTGCAGCGCAAAGCCACTAGACTCATCAGTGGAATAGGTAACTTAGAATATGGAGAAAGGCGTATGGCATTAGATATGTACTCACTCAAGTATAGGAGATTAAGGGAGGACAGGATTGAAATACAGAAAATTGTTAAAGGGCTAGATCGGGTCAATTTGAACGATGCTCTTCGGCTTAGAGTATAACATAGGGGTCATCCATTCAGGTTAGACAAGTTGAGGTGTATGACAGTTAAGCGACAACAGGTCTTCAGTCAAAGGGTTGTTGATCAGTGGAATAGGCTGCCTGCTGATGTTGTGGGAAGTTCCTCATTGAATGCATTTAAAAGTAGGGTGGACGAATTTTTTAGACAGGAAAATCTTGTTTTTTAGTTCTAATTTGTGATGGATGGGGTGAGATTTATGCTAAGTAAGCGTGCACGGCACAGACCCCTTTAAGCGGGCGTGGATGCAGTTTGAAAATTATTGGTAGGGCATTCAATCCACATGTGTTGAGGGGGATCAAGGGAATGGGGCTGGATAGCTAGGGTAGATAGGAATTGATAGGTGTGTGGGATGTTGGTGGATGGTTTCTTTAGGATGTGGTGATGGTTGGGGTGGGTCTTTTTATCGGGCTTATGGTATCTTCCATTTACAGACTTAACTGGATGGGCCCTTGTGGCTCTTATTAAGTTTAAACACTTTATGACTTTATGACTTTATGGCATAGACAGATACAGAGACAGAGACATATACAGAAACAGAGACAGAGACAGAGACAGAGACACACAGAGACATAGACAGAGACAGAGACATAAATAGATATATAGATATATATAGATATACATATATATATGTATATATATAGAGATAGAGATAGAGATAGAGAGAGAAGGAGACGATGACGAGGGGAGAGGCAGAGAGAGAGGGAGACATTGAGCAGGCAGACAAAGCAGGTCGCATGTGTTTGAGCACGCTGACCATCGCGCGTGCACGACATTTCGCGATCTTCCCAAGTGCAAGAAGGGGAGGGTTGTTACAATCCCACCAGAATCTTCAAGCGAAGAGGAACAAAACCACATGACGATATTTCGCAATTGTTACCCAATTTTGTACTTTGGGTTACTGGATAACCTCCGAGGCCACTTTAAGGTCAATGTTTCGCAAAATCGAGAAGTTTTGCTTTTCGTCGCGGCCTGTATAAAAACAGTAGATGATTCGCCCCTCAAATATTCACCAGTGTTCCCAGTACTTTCGGGTTCTAACCATGTGTGATTTCTGAAATTTGACCCATGAGCCAGGTAAGGTCAAGGCGTTGACCTTATCTGAGGGTCTGATCGCATCTTAGAGGTTTCCAAAACATTCCAGAAAACCATATTATCTTGTACCAAGGGGTAAATTAACTGCTATCTTCGGTTGTGGTGTCTGCATTAATATCAGAGTAATTCCTAGCCCGAAAAAAAATAGTCGAAGGCCAAGTTTGGCCAGTGGCCCAGGATGATCTTGAAAAACTAAACGACCAATGACCAGGCTATCTGAGTTGTCCATCACGCCACCACGCCCATTATCGGCCGTTTGCGGGCAATAAGTGAGATCAATTTTCCGATAATTCGCGATTTTGGCGAATCACGGCAACACGTGTTTCCTCTTATGAGACGTCCTCAATCAGTAACCTGACACATCTTTAAATGTGTTACACCATGAGGTCGGCAAAGGATAGCCCTTCGGCTACGCCAAGATGGGGAGCGCCGATGAGCGTCGTTTTTTCTTGGTGGTCAATAACATTGGTGGGGGAGGGGAATGGAGGCGTGCAACAACCCAGCATGCACGGGCGAGGGTCAACAATGCATTGTTGTCAACAATGCACAGTGTGATATCTCGAGGAAAAACTGGTCATAAATCATTGCGGACAAAGTATGCTAGTTACAGGGGCGATTTTGGTCTCAATCGAAAGAGCGTCAAATTTGGAACATATGGATGAGCTCTATAGCCTTAAAGATTGCTTAACCCAGCTTAGCCCAGGAATGTCAGAGGTCATACCTGCTAGAGGGAAGGGAGCATTCTGTTCCCCTCATTTTGCTTCCGCGAAATATCTCGGGAACCAATTGAGATAGAAAGCTGAAATTGTACACACACCTGCATGAGTACCTGGTGTACCTTGTTTTAAAAGATTGACATCCGGCCATGCATGGTGACATCATAATGACGTCATAAGCGAAGTCCATGGGCGCTCATAAATCGGATAATTATTAGTTAGCGTTTGCTATGCGAGCATTCTGCACTGTAAATATGGTCTAATAATTGCTACCCAGAATATATCCAAGATCTCCTTGTCCTAAGTGGGTGAAATTATGCCAAAACGTATCCATAATATATGACACACAGATAGAATCTGGGTCTCTGAAGAGTGAAGGCACGTCGAGCCGCGCTCCCGTCGTTAGACGTAGCCGAATCACCCGCACGTGGATAATCCACGACAAGACCCAGTCTCTCCCGGAACTGCCGCTGTAATTTCTTATTCCTTTCTTTCACAAATATCTTGTTTTCTTCGCCAGACACCGCCCACACTTTGACCTTCAGTCGGTAAGATATGTGGAGAAGGCACCTAAAGCATCGAATCCAGGCATGCATAGTTGAGAGACCGAGCTGGCATGTACCCTCGCGGACAGGTCGAGCCGCAGCAGCAGACAAGTCGGGTGACGAGATGTACACCTACAGATGGTGCATGTCATGCTGCTGCCGGTGTTGGTCAGAGCGTTCGACACCTTGCCGTCAATAATGGTGAGTTGAAGATTGTACGCCACTATGAGACTGGTGCCGTCTGTTGCGGTGACGCAAGTCGGCCTCAGTAGACTTATCTCGGATTCAACACTGTCTCGTTCTTTCCGGGAGGTCCCTGCTGTCTCGCGCTTGTACTGGATCCGCAACGGCCGGCTGAAGCGGGTTGAAGACGGCGTTAGGTTGGTTCAGACGCAAGTGCCACCAACCGTCAGTTGCAAAGGCACCAGAGTGGCACAGAACAGATTCTGTTCTGCAGCTTTATCACCATATCTCATCTGTTTGTATACAGATTGCTCTGCGGCCCCGTCAAATCTCCATTTGACGTGAAGCACCTCCGAAGTGTAGGTGCTGGATGACGTCGACGGCTGGTGAGTAGCTGAAGCTGAGTCGGTACGGGCGACAGACGGCAGACATGCCACCAGCCGCTGCGTCGTATGATACAGGAGACCCTGCAGTGTCACCTTAGCTGACGTCTCGGTGAATTGCATGCTGCTGGATGCCGGATGGCACTCTACCTTGGCCTCATGCACCTTTCCATAGGCGGGCAGGATGTCTGCCTTCGCCGCATCATTCGTCACTCGGCGGACCATACGGTAGCCGTGCACACTCACAGACAAGCCAACTGACACATACATTGCCAGTGCCCGGTCTCCTGAAGCGCACTTGGGATGGCTCACTTTAGAGCTTCTGAGAGCCCGGCGAATCTTGCTGGATCGATTCGGTGATGCCCTCACCTGTCGCAGCACGAAAGCCACGTCCTCCATGCCCTCAGTACGAGCACTTTGCCTGGCAGTCTCTACGAGCTGCAGAGAACTGTGCTACCGAGCAACTCTTGAGGAGGCCCGACGCGCTGAGCTGATCGTAGATGCTAGCTGGTCGCCTTCGCGCTCCCTCCAAGGCCTCGTCATTAAAGCGGGTCTTGGCTTCATCATCACTCACGACGTGGTCATCACGCTTCAGGGGTACAGAGAACACTTCGTTTCCCGAAAGATAAGTCACAAACTGACTTCTGAATTTATCCTGGGCTCGCTTACATAACCGACTCTCCTTTAAGTTCTTGGCGATCGAGTCGGACGCCTTTTTCATGTCCACAATCGAGGACTCACTCGGGACAAAGCCCTGATGGATTTTCTCCATAACCAACTGCAAACTATAATTAAACACATAAGCATAATAGTGTTCACGCCCAAACGCTTTTTCACTGGATAACAAGTCTACTAATTTATATCTGCTGACGCGCACCTCCATGCTCACTGTACGCAAAATCAAACCACACTAACCCGACCCTTACAGCCAAGGACAACTTCCCTGCCATGGGAAACGCTGTGCGTGGCCTATCTCGACTCAGTCGCCTCGTCAGTTAGGGAAGTATTTGGCATAGCGACCGCTGGATCAGGTTACCCGGTCAAAACACCCCGCCAGCCGGCGCGTCGCGGCGTCCGACTCTGGCTTCCCCGTGCCGCCCGGACTGACCACCACACCGCACCGCGTCCTGCCGGGATACAATTGATCACTACCTGGATTAGAGCAGCTAGGTGCAGCTGAAACTTACGGTACATATAGTCAAGGATCGCTCATTTCATTGGGATTGGTCTCTGATTGTGCGCTGTTGTGCGTTTAAAAATAAAACTTATTTGAACTTGGAGGTACTAAAAAGTTGAACTACTATTGAAATGACTTATTGTTTGATATAAAATAGCAAATTATGAATCGTGCTATGCCTTTTTGAATTGCTCATCGCATTGAGAATGTTCTCAACTATCATTTCATATCTCACTTGCCCAGGTTTTTAGAATGCATCTTACTTTTAGCAGTCGTCAAACTCCGACAACATTTGTGTACATGCGCATCGTTTTTTCCGCACGCAATGTTGTCCATGTTCATGGACTTGTTACTATATCAAATGTTGTGAAAATCTTCCTAAAAACTGTGATCAGGTGTGCTTCAAGCATTTGCTGATGCAATGGCGCCACAAATATGGCATTACAAAATAGTCGAGAAATGCATTTATGGCCAGTTTTTCCCCTGAGTTATCACACTGTGCAATGGCGCGTAAATAATGGCGCGATTAAGCGTGCTGATCGGCACGGGTGGTGTAGCTTCGTATGACCTTGGAGGAGCACGTGCCTGACTTATGGTGAATTTGGCCTTCCGAACGCTACGTTGTGCTCACCCGAAAGTGGAGTCGAACAAATCAGGGCACACCCCATCAGGGAAGTATCCAACGGTTGGCGAAGGTGAAACCACCCACCCGCCCCCCTCGAGATTCGAAAAGCATCCTGATGAAGATGTGGTGTCCCTCTGACTAGAAAATGGTGACCCTCCTGGATGCTTCAGTGCACCTCCTGCCGTCAAATTACAGCCGAAGGTACCCTTCGGGGTAGAAATGCGCCACTCCAGGGACACTCGAGTGCATCTCCTGCCGTCAAATTACAGCCGAAGGTACCCCTCGGGGTAGAAATGCACCACTCCAGGGATACGCGAGTGCACCTCCCCACGTCTTTTTTCAGCCGAAGGTACCCCTCTGGGTAGAAATGCGCCACTCCAGGAACACGCGATGCTTTTTTTTTTAAATTCCTGCCGTCAAATTAAGCAAGCTTGTTGCGTGAACCCTGGCCCCACCACCCGATCCTGAATCGTCAGATTTTGACCGAAGTTTAACGTGCCGTCAATGCACGACACGGTACCGGTACTCCCCTTTTGGGAAGCCAGGGGATACGCGAGTGCACATTGTCTTAATCAGTAGAGTCGCTCCGAAAAAAATGACGCCGTTCGTTGCTAGGATGATAAATGATGATAAAGACGTTGCGACGAACACTTGGAAAGCGGAGAAGGATCACAAGGTCTTATAAATGAGCTCGTTTGAAAATGTGAATTTCCGCCGGCCGTTGCTGAAACATTTCCGAGCGTTCCCCTTTCCGCTCAACAAGAACAACGTTCTAAAAATAAATATTCATGTCTGGTATGTACCTACCGCTCAAACGCGTACCGAGCCAGCAATTCCCCGACACGTTCACTCCAGTATAATGCCAGCTGATGTGGCGCCATAATGGCCAGTGCTACCCCCTGATGACCGGCGGAGCTTATTCGCGCCACATTCTCGCGGGATGCAACAGTGTGCCGCCCGACCTCGGGCGCATCGGCTCTCCTGAAGAAGCTAATCCGCCGGTCTCTGCACGCCACTGGCCGGCGAATATATAGGCGCCATATCTGTTGCCAGATTCCATTGGCGGCCGACGAGTCCCACTGGGCGGCGGACGCGCGGGCCCGAGTGGCGCCAATTCAGCAGACGGCCGTCATTTGGCGGGAATCGCGCGCCGGCGGGCGGCCGGCGCGCCGTTCGCGGTTATCTCGCGCCAAACGTGCGACCTGGGGAGTGATCGGGGGTGCCCCCGGATGAACTAGCAGCTGCGGGTTGGCGCTTCCGCCGGAAGTTCGCTCCGGTGGTGAAATGAGGGCCCTCTGATGTAGCGGCGGCGGAATTGAGCACACCGTCAGAGTTGAGCACTTCAAAAGCATCTACACAATGCAGAACTTGTGATCTTATCTCTCGTCTAATTATACTCCAGCGTCGAGGGATATCACTCACGTGTCTTGAGGAGGAGTGGTCTAGGGGTAAGATGCTCGTCTCACAATCGAAAGGTTGTGGGTTCGAGTCTCACCTGTCGCTACTCTTCGCCCGCGACCAATCGGCGTGGGAGATTGGCGACGCTACATGACTCAACGGTCGACGTGTCGTAAAACAAATAACTAGCCAACCAAGTCACGTGTCTTGTAATTCAGCTCCGGAGATCCGGAAGCTGAACGCCGCGCTGGCCGAGTAGACCGAGCGCCGCAACAACCTGGAGCAGCGCACACGGAGGAGCTGTCTCAGCATCGGCGGCGTTCCGGATGTGGCCGGCGAGTCCGTGGCGGCGGCTGCTACCGAGGTGGCCAGATTGGCATGCGTTGCCCTGCAGCCGACGGAGATCGACACGGCTCCCCCGACGGAGATCGACGCGGCTCCCCCGACGGAGATCGACGCGGCTTGCACCGGATCGGCTCCCCAACCCGGGCGCACGAGACGAACTGGGCCATCATCGTTGTCGTCATCATCCGGCGTTCCCGCTTCAACAGAAGGCATGATTGCGTCAGGTAAGGAAGAGCCTGGGCACCACGAAGGTGAGATCAGGAATAATCACCAGGATGTGCCAATGCCATACTTTTACTTAAGGTCATACTCTTTTTTTTCTCGGAGCGAAACGTACATAGGAAATTTGGGTATTTATATAAAAGAAGTACCTGCACACAAATTGGAGAAGAAAATGCATGGACAGGATTTGTTGAAGCTTACCTAGCAACTTCGTTCTGTACACTTAGCATTAACACAGTGGATGATGATCAAACATCAGTAGGTTTTAGGCAATCCACCATCAATGGGCTTTAGGCAATCCAACGTCAGTAGGTTTTAGGCAATCCACCATCAGTGGGCTTTAGGCGATCCGACATCAGTAGGCTTTAGGCAATCCAACTTCCGTAGGTTTAGCCGATCAAACATTAGTAGGTTAGGTTAGGTTAGGTCTTTTTATTTTACAATCTTGTATTATTCTTCATTGTATATTTCCGCACCCAAACCCCGTATTCTGCTCCACACTTGTCCCATATTAGTGTTGGGGAGAGTGGGAATATCGTATATCTGCATTGTTAAAGATGTTTTTATATCTGGTGTTTTGAATGCTCTTTGAATGAATTTGTTGTTATTTTGTTGGTGAACGTACTACTTATTGAGAACTAAGCACTTCAATTTGAACTGCATATATCTTGTAAAGGTGCCATTTTCCAAAGAAATGAATAACAAATGTATTCAAATCACATCAGGAAAGCACCAGACAAACATATTTTGGCACAAAATTGGCCTAGGGGCTTCTTCTATATCTTTACCGAAATTTTGGCGTCTCTGGTGAAGAACATATATGGTATTTGATTTTTATCGACAAAAAGATTCTACCTTGCGCCAGGCCATCGACATATTTCCAATTGAAAACCGTGCTGCCACCTAGCTAAAAATCACGCAAGTATATATATGTATTCATTGTTCGAGTTTTATATAATACCATTTTCGGAATGCTCTTGGTGAGACGAGTGAGTTGATAGTAGATAGTAGATAGTAGACAGTAGATCGTGTCGCTCATATGATGATATAAACATTAACTGGAGTGTGTTTCGCCATCAATACCAGTCAGATAGTCACGGCAGACAGGAGTCTATGTCCACTGATGGCAGCCTGAAGACTGAGGAGCCCGAACCGTACAACTTAACAGCCTCACCAACTCAGCGCTAGCTTCTGACTGGTGTGGTGTATCAACCAGAGAAGTGACGGCGGCATGCAATTAGTTCCAGATGGCTATCGACAGGGTCACGGAAGGTGATGTACGACATATCGTAGATGTTAGAAAAGTCATAAGAGGAGGGGAAAGGTCGGGGTGTCGAGCAGACAGACTGAGAGAAACAGGCTCGACTGTGTTGTACTTTGAGGGAAGGAAGGATTTAGTCTTGACCGACAAACACGGAGAGAGCCACGTGAGAAGCACATCGTTGTGCCACCAGAGCGCGGTGGGGAATCTGTCGGGTATTTCACACCACGGTCTTATGCGTGGTGTGTTCAAAACCCAATGAGAAAATGCTGAAAGAACACTTTATTCAGGCGGTACATAAAAATACACTCAACAGCCCTCAAAGTATTCTCCTCCCTCATCCATACACCGGCCCAAGCGACTCTTCTACTATTAGAAGCACCTGTGGAAGTCGTTCGTCGACAGGAGTTTCAGAACGTCTTGCGATGCCTCCTTCATGGCCTCCACGCTGCTGAATCTCTTCCCTTGCAGTCAAAGTAGACCATCAACATCGGCTTCTTCTTATCCCTTGTCTTCCTGGCCTTCTTGGGTCGTGGTGATTCTGGATGGGCCCACTACATCTACCTCCTGGTGAGAACTATATATATATATATATATATATATATATATATATATATATATATATATATATATATATATATATATATATATATATATATATGTGTGTGTGTGGAGGAGGGTTGGTGGTGTTTACAAATAATGACCAGGTAATTGGAAAGTGGATGTCAATTGGCTGTTTTCGTTGTTGCGTTAACAACTAAGCACCATTTGTTTCCATTATACACGCATTCGTTCTTATGTTATATGTGGTTGTAACCAACATCAAACTACGATCCTCTTTGTTCATTAGCTTCCACACACATAGCGATTAAATAAACCGTGATGGATTTGTATGATCATCAATAATCCCAAAATATATCAACTTGCGTATCTACAGCACGGGTATTCCTACTGCACGACAAATCCGCTAGGTGGCATCGTCATTCCCATTGACATGTCTTTGAATGCATGACGCAGGATGGAAGCCAGTTTTTATCTCGTAAAATCGACTTTTTCGGTGTTTTTTTCTGGCATCCCGCACCAGGATATCACCCGTGCACTTTGAGCTTGACGAATCTACACATTCTAAATTGTATCCCCCATGCAGTTTAGAGAGTGTATCCGTATCGGAAAACGTCGCTAATAGTGATCAGGATGCCATGCTTGTGGGCGGACACCCAGGCGGGCCGGCAAGCTGCATGCCGTGTGTTCTCACGTGGGCCGAGTGCGAAGTGCTCGCGGAGACGGGCCCACCCACCGTATCCAGAATCTGGATGAGCCCATGCGATTGGTGGGAGAGGACGTTTCCCTCAACACCTCCGCAATCGCAGCGGCTGAGCGTGCCTCCCTGGCGGCTGACGTCACGGATGGCCGACGTCACGGCTGACGTCACGGATTGCAGCGAGTGCCGCCTCGTCGCAGTGCCACGGACACCCGATAGACTAGCGTTGTGCTTGCGTGCGGTGTTGAGCGTCTGCTGCTCTGCATTTTTTTCCGGCTTGGGTATTAAGGTGACCCGCTTTTCCGGTTTTGTTTTCCGCTTCCAAACAAGCGATCTCGACACACGCGTCTGTCTGTCTTGATTACGAGCAGTTGAGGAATAACCGATCCAATAGTGCCACCCTCTCTACACCTGGTCACTGGAAGACGGAAGCGCGACCACATCTCGTCCTCTCTGCGCGAGTTGGGCTGGGATAGGATTGAGGAGATGGTGCGACACCGTGACCTGTGCAACGCACACAAAGCCATACACGGCGCGAACTGCCCATCTGCCATCAGGGAAATGTTTGTTGAACGCTCGGCTGTGTCGGAGAGAAGCACTCGTGCTACCGATGCTGGGGCACTTCACCTGCAACGATGTAGGTTAGCAGCCACCCAGCGGGGCTTCTCCTACCGCTCCACTCTCCAGTGGAATGCGCCTCCCGGTCAAGCACGCGACACAATTAGCCGTGCTACCTTCGTGCGTGCTATCAGCCTCAACCATACAACTAGGTAGCTAGGTGACCTGCGTGAAGAACTGTACCAGAGTCGCAATGCTTGTCTGTATTGGATGTCATGAGCAACTGAATGAATTTCTAGCCGGTATTTTTACGAAGCTGCACCGTCCGTAAATTGTAATGTGATTTTATCCTTTATCTTTTACAATTTTATCTAACGTGATGGCAGGAATGTGATCAATTGACTAGGTATTTCGTAAGTTCCACAATGTGGCAGTGCCTTAATAAATGACTTTGACTTTGACTTCGACTAACATTTTCCGTGTTTGCTAAAACGTGTTATTGTTTCGTCAATATACGTAGCTATTGCTACGTATACTGGCCACACAGTAAAAGCTGGTCGCTACTGGTGACCGCCGGCCGCCGTGTCGTCTACACCACCAACGTAATGTGTTCCAGCTTCTCCCAGTGTCCGCCCTCCCCCCTCCACCCTTGGGGCTGGCGACGCCCCTGCTAGTGACCTTGGCCGGTCGGCCGGTCAAGCCCGTGCTGAATGGTCCCGTGTTCCTTCAGAAGGCGGTTCGATGGCGTGCACGCCTGATCGCCGCGCATCCCCTGTTCGGTTTGCATGGCTGATAGTCGCCTTTCCAGAAGTCTGCTGCTGGCGTCAGCTTTCACGCCTAGCTGTGTCCAGTCTGCTCGCACGATATCCATATCGTGAGCACCTGTCTCCGCTTTCGGCCTTGCGTGTTGGGGATGGCGGCGCGCCTGCAGGTGACCAAGCTTGCATTATTGGGCTGTGCTCGTGAGCTGTCCAGCATTGCATCCACACTCCGCCGGTGGCCGACTGACCTTGACTTCGCTGTTGTGACTTTGCTGTTGTGACCTCGCTGTGACCTCGCGTTCAGCCGTACCCTACGTGTCGCCGAAGCTGGAAATGTGTGATGTCACGAAACATAAAAGTAAACCTGGCGAACGGCACTGACATTTACAACGTAGTTTAAACCGCTCACTGAACTATGAAGTTGTCTTAGCTTAAAAATAGACACTACTCTCGTCCGCCATTCCACTAGGACGGGCCGAGCAGTGCGCCGACGGCACGCTACCTGGTCCGCAGGTCCGCACGCTCGCTCCACAACTATGGATCAATGTTAGATGGGATTCGCGCTCGCTACACGACAACTATGGGTCCACGATAGATGGGATTCGCGCTCGCTACACGATAACTATGGGTCCACGATAGATGGGATTCGCGCTCGCAACACAACAACTATGGGTCAATGTTAGATGGGATTCGCGCTCGCTACACGACAACTATGGGTCAATGTTAGATGGGATTCGCGCTCGCTACACGACAACTATGGGTCAATGTTAGATGGGATTCGCGCTCGCTACACGACAACTATGGGTCAATGTTAGATGGTATTCGCGCTAGCTACACGACAACTATGGGTCAATGTTAGATGGGATTCGCGCTCGCTACACGACAACTATGGGTCAATGTTAGATGGGATTCGCGCTCGCTACACGACAACTATGGGTCAATGTTAGATGGGATTCGCGCTCGCTACACGATAACTATGGGTCAATGTTAGATGGGATTCGCACTCGCTACACTATGACTATGGGTCCACGATAGATGGGATTCGCGCTCGCTACACGATAACTATGGGTCCATGATAGATGGGATTCGTGCTCGCTACACGACAACTATGGGTCCACAATAGATGGGACTCGCGCTCGCCCCTCGGCACGCATTGTGTCGATGAACGAACGATACATTGATAACTCGACCGTGTGCACCGGTACTGTAACGGTACGTAAAGACGGAGCTTAAACCTGACCCGAATCTAACCAAATCGATGTGCTCAGGAGCCCCGCGCCGGTCACGTGCCTGTGTGTGAGGTATGAAGGCTTTCATGTCTATCCTCTCCATATGGCAACAGTAGTAGTGGACCTATCCGTCAGCATATTGGAAGATATCACCCCACCACATACACTCTTTTTCACTGGTAAAGTGAATGATTGCAGTGCCATCGTTGCCCAGGTAATATTATTGCTTGTTGCTATCGACATTATATGCATGCTAAGCCACAGGTGTGTTCTGCTTTGGGTGCAATCAGGATGGTAAGGGCGCGACGCGGACCGTGAAGGACTGACTGAAGGGAGCAACAAAGCAGCACTGGCTGGATATCTTCAGACGGTACCCCATACTCCCAAACGCCCTCCCCGTACCTACCCTCCCCGTACATATGCTCTCCAAATATATCATTCCCGTACCTATCCTCCCCGTACCTATCCTCCCCATACCTATCCTCCCCATACCTATCCTCCCCATACCTATCCTCCCGATGCCTATCCTCCACGTTTTTATCCTCATCGTGCCTATCCTCCACGTACCTATCCTCCCCGTATCTATCCTCCCCTTACCTATCTTCCCTGTACCTATCCTCCCCGTACCTACCCTCCCCGTACCTATCCTCCTCGTACCTATCTTCACATGCATATCCTCCCCGCACCCATCCTCCCCTTACCTAACCTCCCCGTACCTATCCTCCCCGTACCTATCCTCCCCGTACCTATCCTCCCCGTACCTATCCTCCCCGTACCTATCCTCCCCGTACCTATCCTCATCGTACCTATCCTCATCGTACCTATCTTAACATGCATATCCTCCCCGTACCTATCCTCCCCTTACCTATCCTCCCCGTACCTGTCCTCCCTTAGCTATCCTCCCCTTACCTATCCTCCCCGTACCTATCCTCCCCGTCCCTATCCTCTCATAATTGCAACTGACTGGCTCCACGGCGGTGTGGCAAGCCGCGACATAAGGAGGAAACAAATTAACTACGCTTACAGTGGTTCGAGGTGATTTCTCACCCGTCGCTGGTAAGTAACACATGCCGAACTTTGCCGTTCATCTGATGGGAAAGGAAGTCGTGTCACGAGGACTGTATACAAAAACCTGTCCGCTAAGCAGGTGATGCTAGCCGACTTTATAGTGTGCCAGTGTCCGGCAGACGCGAGAAGATCCTCTACGGAATGGGAAACATGTAAACTGTAAAATTTGGTACGCTCTCATCATTCCGAGACAAGAAGAAACTTGTTCCAGGAAACGCTCGGGCGTATCTGAAGTGTTGAAGAATTGCCGAAAACAACGTTCCTGACTGTGTGCCTTCCTTTCGTTCACATCATCACGAGCCAGTTCCGAGACCGAGGAAATCGTCCTTCATCTACCAGACAAACATAAATTTGGGTCTTTTAAGAGCCGGTCACTTTTAGCGGGATTATAACGTCGCAACGACCAGTCTCAGAAGCACGTAATTGGCACGGTGGCGTGGCTTCATCATCTGAGATCTGCATGTTTACTGATATTGGGGCATATTTACGTCTTCGTCTATATAATTTATCTGAGGTTATGTTTTCGCTTTAGTGTTGACTTTGCTTACCAACGACGGCTTTTAACCTGACAGTATTTGCAGGGATGAGTACGAACATTGCGTTTTAGCAGGGTCCACGAGCACAACCGACTTTTATTATCGCATGCATTGTAATATATCCCTGTAACTGTATCGTACGATTTGCTTCGGTATTATTGAATCCGCTTAAGCATTTGTTTCGTCATTCAGCTTCATCTTCATTTCTTGGCGTAGCATTGCATACTCAGGTGGCTTTTCATTCGCGCAAGTCAATGGTGTAGCAGGTGAGTATGACCAGGGCATGTCATTCACCCAGACACAATTGATCGCCATATAATATTAAGTATTGCATATTACATCGTTGCCTGTCGCTGCTCCTCCGCTGTCTGCTTTGTTGGTGAAAAACGCTTAGCATTTGGCGGAAGTTTCCGTTCATTTTGTTGGAAAATGAGTGCCGCTGTAGGCCACTTGACGCCTACCGGCTTCAAAGCGTATTTCGGGTGAAATGAATAGTTCTGCGTTGCACATCGCCTAGTTCTGCTCCTCTCTGGTGAAGTGACATGATATCGCCTGGGGCTGGTCCAGCCTAGAATCCGCCAAACTGCACACATCCGGCAATACACTGTCAAAGTCGTTGCGCTGGGCCAGTTCGTATCCTTCAGGACATCGCTGAGGCATGGTCGCATTTTTTTTCTTCGAGCACTGATCACTCTGGCACGTAAGTTTAATATCCTCTGGATACGACGTGGCTCGGTACGACCACTTGCGCCGCAAACAGCGATGAAATAGCGCAACACGGAAACGACCAGTGATATGACAATCGGGTTAGCGGTACGTCGTGGCACGCCTAGCTCACCATGTATCGATGTCGAGCGTGGCTCAAGGCTACCACACGCCTGTGAATTGTGTCATCATGTGCTTTTTATGGTAAGTGCCTGTACATTGTTAAACCTAAATTTTGCCCAGGCATTGACTCACGGACAGTGGCACCACCGACACGGATTGATATGTTTGGCATGTTCGTAACTTGGCATGTGCCCCAAGCACAATCATTTGGGTCTTGGAAGCATTTGCCTTCATTTTATTTGTACACAACCGGTTACAAGGAGGTTACAATGCCCTTTCGACTTGGGCAATGCTCAGGTCCATGCCTCGTCTGTGACCTGACACCGGGGCTCGGTGTCATCCGCGACCTGCAATACAATCTCGTGTGATATATGCCAGCTCATGTCGAGTTGGCAAAAGTCAAGTGGGGAAGACTGCTGAGGACTCACCCTGCAAAATTCGTGAATCTATAATCAATGCATAGCCAGGCATGCATATGCATAGACCATTGACGTTTGTGGATTCGACTTGCTGGGTGTGTCCTGCAGTGTCCTGCAGCTCACTTCTGTGTGGGGGAGGGGAGGGTGATGGTGATGTTAAGAAGCCAACTGATGACTAAGCAAGGTGCAAATGTATATAAATAATGCCTATTGATGAGAAGTCTTCTACGATCTTCGTTGATGTCATGGTAATGGTGATGTATGTCCCTGATGTTTTTACCAAACAGAAAAGTGCTGCTGTCAGAACCAAGTGCTTTTAAGTATTCACATCTCAATCAGAATGTAGAATACAAAAAAAAACGAAGGTGGCACCTAATGATGTCAAGAAGAAAATAGTGATGTCAGTACAATCGGGATTAAGTGTGGGTCTGCACTCAAATTTCAGAATTTCATGTTGTCGTGGTAGGCAATTTTAAAACCAAATAGCATCAGTGTCGTATAAATGAAGTTTTTGTCGTAGCTGTCCGTGAGAGATTGATTGTATCGAAGCACTTCGGAGATCCAACAGTATCCGTGCGGCAATCTCTCCGCTGTCCAGCGCTTGATGCACGTTTACAGCGACAGCCGAAGCAGCTGCAGGAATCTGAACCGCCTGCGTCCGTGTCGGATGTCGGTAAACAAGTCGTGTTGGTCAAAGAATGCGGTCAGCCTGGCCTGAATCACCAGTCCAGGGGCCGCCGTGGCAGACGGCAGTAGCGAGCTGGGCCCAGCGTCTGACGGCAGTAGCGAGCTGGGCCTGTCGTCTGACGGCAGTAGCGAGATGGGCCTGGCGTCTGACGGCAGTAGCGAGATGGGCCTGGCGTCTGACGGCAGTAGCGAGATGGGCCTGGCGTCTGACGGCAGTAGCGAGATGGGCCTGGCGTCTGACGGCAGTAGCGAGCTGGGCCTGGCGTCTGACGGCAGTAGCGAGCTGGGCCTGGCGTCTGACGGCAGTAGCGAGATGGGCCTGGCGTCTGACGGCAGTAGCGAGATGGGCCTGGCGTCTGACAGCAGTAGCGAGATGGGCCTGGCGTCTGACGGCAGTAGCGAGATGGGCCTGGCGTCTGACGGCAGTAGCGAGCTGGGCCTGGCGTCTGACAGCAGTAGCGAGATGGGCCTGGCGTCTGACGGCAGTAGCAGCTGGGCCCAGCGTCTGACGGCAGTAGCGAGATGGGCCTGGCGTCTGAGGAGGGATGGGCCTGGCGTCTGACGGCAGTAGCGAGTGGGCCTGGCGTCTGACGGCAGTAGCGAGATGGTGGCGTTACGCAGAGTGGGCCGGGTAGCGAGATGGGCCTGGCGTCTGACGGCAGTAGCGAGATGGGCCTGGCGTCTGACGGCAGTAGCGAGCTGGGCCCAGCGTCTGACGGCAGTAGCGAGCTGGGCCTGTCGTCTGACGGCAGTAGCGAGATGGGCCTGGCGTCTGACGGCAGTAGCGAGCTGGGCCTGGCGTCTGACGGCAGTAGCGAGCTGGGCCTGGCGTCTGACGGCAGTAGCGAGATGGGCCTGGCGTCTGACGGCAGTAGCGAGCTGGGCCTGGCGTCTGACGGCAGTAGCGAGCTGGGCCTGTCGTCTGACGGCAGTAGCGAGCTGGGCCTGGCGTCTGACGGCAACGATGCGCGTGCACTTCTCGGTACGGCGGTGGTAAGTGCGCGCTTCCATGTTGAAGTCACAAGTCCGGTCTCAAGAAGACAATCCGCAATGTCCGTGATGATATGGCCCATTCCAAAGAAAACAGCGAAACATATCCACGCGTATGTCCTCAATGCCACACAAACTAGGTGGTGGGGTGGTCTCAGGTGGTGCCATGCCGTGGATCGTATTCCGCAGTGTGTTGATAGTCATGGTCTAGAGCGACATGTCAATATACGCGTGTCGGTGCGTTGAAGGTGCGTTAAGCTCTCGGTTGAAGCTCTGCCTTTGAAGTGGAAATGGATCGCGTGGCGGGTGCCACCCGATTGGGGCAGACACACCGGCCGCTGTGGTGGGTGCCACACTCACCGAATACTCACTCGGAGCGTCACGTGTACAGCTCGTGTACAGCTCGTGTACAGCTCGTGATGGCATGTGCATCACGTGGTCCGTGACGCAGGTCGCGGCACGGACCACGTGCTGTGAGGGTCGGCCGCGCTCAGCTGATGCGCGCGGTGCGCCGCCCGGTGTGGCCGTACTGCGGCGCGGTACAGCCGGTACACTTGGCGGTGCTCGGTGCGTCCGCGCCGGGGCAGCAGCGTCCGTCGGCGCGGTACAGCCGGTACACCTGGCGGTGCTCGGTGCGTCCGGCGGCGCGCCAGCAGCGCTCGGCGCCCCGGTCTCCCCGGTGACGCCCAGCGCCAGGATCTTCTCTGTGGCGCCCGGTACCCATATTTTATCGGCGATGCCCGGCGCATGGATTTCCTCAGAAACAAGCGATGCGGCGTCTGGTCGGTAGGTTGTGGTGACGTCCGGATGTGATCCTGCCGGTCGGTAGGTTGTGGTGACGTCCGGACGTGAGTCTGCCGGCCGGTAGGTTGTGGTGATGTCCGGACGTGACTCTGCCGGCCGGTAGGTTGTGGTGACGTCCGGACGTGAGTCTGCCGGTCGGTAGGTTGTGGTGACGTCCGGATGTGATCCTGCCGGCCGGTAGGTTGTGGTGACGTCCGGACGTGAGTCTGCCGGTCAGTAGGTTGTGGTGACGTCCGGACGTGACTCTGCCGGCCGGTAGGTTGTGGTGACGTCCGGACGTGAGTCTGCCGGCCGGTAGGTTGTGGTGACGTCCGGACGTGACTCTGCAGGTCGGTAGGTTGTGGTGACGTCCGGACGTGACTCTGCCGGCCGGTAGGTTGTGGTGACGTCCGGACGTGACTCTGCCGGCCGGTAGGTTGTGGTGACGTCCGGACGTGACTCTGCCGGCCGGTAGGTTGTGGTGACGTCCGGACGTGACTCTGCCGGCCGGTAGGTTGTGGTGATTTCCGGACGTGAGTCTGCCGGTCGGTAGGTTGTGGTGACGTCCGGACGTGACTCTGCCGGTCGGTAGGTTGTGGTGACGTCCGGACGTGACTCTGCCGGCCGGTAGGTTGTGGTGACGTCCGGACGTGAGTCTGCCGGCCGGTAGGTTGTGGTGACGTCCGGACGTGACTCTGCAGGTCGGTAGGTTGTGGTGACGTCCGGACGTGACTCTGCCGGCCAGGTAGGTTGTTGTGACGTCCGGACGTGACTCTGCCGGCCGGTAGGTTGTGGTGACGTCCGGACGTGACTCTGCCGGTCGGTAGGTTGTGGTGACGTCCGGACGTGACTCTGCCGGTCGGTAGGTTGTGGTGACGTCCGGACGTGAGTCTGCCGGTCGGTAGGTTGTGGTGACGTCCGGACGTGATCCTGCCGGTCGGTAGGCTGTGGTGACGTCCGGACGTGAGTCTGCCGGTCGGTAGGTTGTGGTGACGTCCGGACGTGATCCTGCCGGCCGGTAGGTGGCGCCTGTGATGTCACTGCCGTAAAGGCAGGTGATCAACAACTACAGTCAGGTTGGTTATTGGTTTTACGACACGTCGACCGTTGAGCCATGTAGCGTCGCCAATCTCTCACGCCGATTGGTCGCGGGCGAAGAGTAGCGACAGGTGAGACTCGAACCCACAACCTTTCGATTGTGAGACGAGCATTTTATCCCTAGACCACTCGTCCCCGACTACAACTACAGTCACTAGCGGATCCAGGGAGGGGCCAGTCCGGCCATGCCCCCCCGAAGCGCTTAAAAGGGGGCCATAGCGTCTTTTGGTCCCCCCGAAACCAACAGTAGTACACTAAATTAAAATGCAGTAACCTTTGCCGAGGTTAAAAAATAGCGTCCGGGTGAAAGAATCTCCAATTTTAAAGGCATTTTTCTAATTGTTTGGGAGCCCAATAGATTACCATACCATAATATATTCTGACACACATCGAGGGTTCCATGCTGCTCAAGTTCTGCTTACAGCAAGAGTTGACAAAATCGTATCCGCCAGTGTGTACATGTGCACGAACGTTGACGTGGTACAAGACGTTGAACGTGAACGTGAACGTTATGGTAAACAAGAACAAAAATCCGGTTACTTAGAAACGGTGGAGGTAGGCTGGTGCCCCTACACAGAAAATTATGTTGTCATTAATTATTATTTTTTAAATGGGCCCCTTTGCCAAATATTGGTCGAAATCCGGTGCTTTTAAACCAAGAATAGTGGGAGGATGGATTCTCTCCAAATCCGTTCGACCCCTCCCCTGATGCAATTCCTGGGTACGCCACTGGTGGGAAGGGGGGGGGGCGCTGACGCCGAAAACGGAAAGTTGCCTCCCCAAACCGGTGGGCTGGATCCGCCAGTGACTGCTGTTGCCCGTTGCCAAAATGTGTCTCCTTCAGGAGGCAGATACTGAGGCCCAAATGTGTCTCCTTCAGGAGGCAGATACTAAGGCCCAAATGTGTCTCCTTCAGGAGGCAGACTAAGGCCCAAATGTGTCTCCTTCAGGAGGCAGATACTGAGGCCCAAATGTGTCTCCTTCAGGAGGCAGATACTAAGATCGCCGGCCAGTGCCGCCGTGGCTTCCGATTTTGTTTTGTTGTTTTGGTGTTAAATTTGTAGTGGAAATTTGATTT
This sequence comes from Ashinkailepas kermadecensis, assembly GCA_034440615.1. Classification (NCBI taxonomy): domain Eukaryota; kingdom Metazoa; phylum Arthropoda; class Thecostraca; family Neolepadidae; genus Ashinkailepas; species Ashinkailepas kermadecensis. The sequence goes on from JAOTOM010004589.1 coordinate 44,367, forward strand.
TCAACTGTTTCGAGTGAATGCTTCATGGTGTGCTATATTAAAGTCACGGATGACTGAGAAACCGGCATGTCGATTCTCACCAATGAAAACGCAGCTCCCCGCCTTCCAGACCACAGGATGCCAATTTAACTGGTGAATTCTCCTGCAAAATGTAATTATTTTGCACTATGTGGCAGCTGAAGGCTTTGCGCCTGACGAATCATCCATTTACGTTGCTGGTCTTTTTCTCGATCAGCACCCATGTGGGTTTGACCAGGGCGCAGTAATATAGATAGGGGAGCATGCGTCAAATGATTTCGCCCTCCCTCACCCCCGTCCATCTCGCACCCCGCTCGTCCAGAAGACCGGCTAATTGATCGCTGTCTGTCAAACTCGAGTAGCATTGTAGTTGCATTTGCGATTGCATTCACGAGACATCTTGCTATCTAAACACCAAGCGATCTGCTTGCTGGGAGCTACCAGGTTATTGGCACAGTGCCCGAACAATGATGACACATAGGAACCTCCTTCCGACGAGCCCGATGACACCAGAATCAGTGATGGGCATGACAGATGACAATAGGTTCCGGCTCGCCCTCATTAAGATGGCCATTCACTTACTCACAGTGCCGTCGGGTTACATTATTTGTGATGTGTGATGAGTTTCTCAGGAAATGTTTTTTTTTAACTGTGGTTGAGCCATGCAGGAGCGTAGCGCCGCTTGGGGTAAATCACAGTTGTCTAAAAGTTGTTCCATCGTTCCGCCTTGCCAACGCAATAATTATTTCCAACGTAGTTCTTACGCTACTGGTTGTAGAACATAGGGCTTCCAAGTCAAGTCTGTTGCTGTTGCTTCAACAGTGTCGACCTCAGCAGTGCCGACTTCAGCAGTTCCGGCTCCTGGTGGATTATGGATGGATAACAGAGTTGTGAATTCCTGCCTTTTGAAAGGAAAGCTCTCGCTTTCCGCGGCCTCGTTCACACGAAATATGGGGAGTAATCGGGACGGCGGAGTGAAGATAGACGACCTTGTGTAGGTCATGACAGCTCAGCGTCAGGCTCATCCCAGGGTCAAGGACGCTCAGTGGGTTTCCCTGCCATTAGCGAGAGCATCTCCTATGTAATGTTTTTTGTCTTGTTGTATCCCATGGAAGATACAAATGCGGATTGTTGTTCACCATTTGTTTAACAAAAATATTGTTGCTGTCATGCCTTCCATTTTTGTTCACAAGTTTGTCACATCCTACCGAGCCGTCGGTAGCGTTTTCTGACTTGCTCTCACTGAAGTTCTGGTGGCGCCCCTGGTCCTGCTGGCACCCCTGGTTCTCCTGGGCGCCTCTAGTCCTGGTGGCGCCCCTGGTTATTTTACCTGCTCGTGGCAGCGCGACAACACGGTACGCCGGCTGAGTGATGTGTGTACGGGCCAACTCGCATATCCTACCTCTACTTCAGTAAAGACAGAGGTGTTTCGCATATCCTACTTCTGCTCCAGTAAAGACAGAGGTGGCTCGCTTCTCCTACCTCTGCTCCAGTAAAGACATCGGCTTTGTTGGGCGCCCGGCTTCACAAGCTGTCGGGCTCGGGGCTCAGTGTGCCCTATCTTCCCAAGCTGCCGGGCTCGGGGCTCAGTGTGCCCTATCTTCCCAAGCTGTTGGGCTCGGGGCTCAGTGTGCCCCATCTTCCCAAGGCCACTAGCTTCACACATGGTCTCAGCAACGGCGCCCCATCTCTCTCCCCCATCGAGTTTGCTGGGTGCCCAGCTTCATAGCATGTCGGGCTCAGTGTGTCTTATCGTTCGAAACCACTGCCTTCCCATGTGGCCTCAGCCACGTCGCCCCTGTTTAGCAGCGCTCGTGACGTATCCACCGTGTGACCTTCGGATTGCATGCGAAGCGAAATTGGTCTGTGGCCGTTACGAAGTAAATGCATTCGCGGCGGCTCGATATGGAGGAAAATATATTGGCACGTGGCTATAGCTCAGAAGGTATCAATGTTGAATTCAGCATGCTGTGCCATATGCGGTGCCGCAAGCAGTCGATTTTGTCTCTAACTGCCTTCTCCTGGGCTGGAACCTGTCCAGAAAGAAATACGAGTGAAGTTGAACTTCGACCAGAACCAACTCAATCGCAGCAGGCGCATTACCCTGGCAGAGTCACCGGGTCTATGATTTGTGAGGAAGTGCTATTGAGCGAATGGCATGGGCGTAGGAAACGGGAGCATGTGGCTGGCATTCCTTCGCTTTTGTTGTCGAAGGGCAGCAATTCTTGCCGCCCCAGCACCTGTTTACTGTCTCCATATAATAATATGATGAAAATGATCAGGACGGTTTTTAAACTAATGAATGCATGTTGCGCGACTGGAAACCCGATAATATTTTAGTATTACTGTACTGAAGTAGATGGTACGACTTATGTTCAGAAATGGACGGAAATTGCAGCCTAGTAAGTGAGTACAATTTCATTTTCTCGCTCCTCAACAAATGCTGCGATTTGTCGCTGACGAAAAATCAGATGGCAAACTTGGTCGGAGAAATTAATGTTGCAAGCAGTCAAAATGTGGCTTCCGTCGGATTAGGCGTCGGATTTCGGACATTTCATGGTACCCATGACCTTGCACAATAAAGTCAACCCAAGTCCTGGATCTCGCCCCCGAGCTAAGCCTTGATCTAAGTCCTTGATCTCGCCCCGAGCCAAAATCCGTGGCGTCGCTTTGCCACCTGATAGCACAACTCCCAGCTGAACACGCGTCGAAAGAATTGTTGTCGCGTGACTGTCAACAAATTGTCGCCAACGCCAGCTATTACACCGAAAAATCGATGTCTGTTGCGGCATCCGCGAATTATGTCATGCCTACGTCTGTGTCGCCTACCCTACGGTGGAGGATTACAACTGAACCAACCATGGTAGGGATAGGGGGGGGCACTTTTCCAATGTCGACCATGGTGGTGGTTGATAAATAGCCAAGACACAGTGTATATTATCAGTGCATGGTCTCGCTTGTCGGCCCAGCTGGAAGGACAGGCTTATTGTACTTTTTGTCATTCCGAACAGTTGCTCGCTGGACAACAAATACCTTCTTTTCTCGCGCAAGAGGCCGGAGCAATACTGCTCGAGAGCGAACTACCTCATTATTGCCCTTTTACAAACGTCACCAATCGGTTATTGTTCCCCGAGTGTTGATTCGGTAATAAGTAGGTTCCAGTAATCAAACGCAAGTAAAATGTTCCATAGTTGTGGAAGAAAACTAGACTGTATCTGAGTTCGTCTCCTTTGCTGGTTCCATACCGTATTTCCTTCGGAACTGCATATTATGGAATCGGTAAATATCGAAAGGATGGCCTACCATCAACATGTGTGCTTTCCATCTACCGTTGCTCAAAAAGTACGATCTCGAATTATAGGTATCCGAAATGCATATCCAACCGCACTATGTTCAGGCGTCGAAGATATTCTTCATTGAAACATATGTTTAAGTACACTGTGGACATTCATTTTTGACAAAGTAAGGGTCGCAAACTTGTAAAAACAATGTCGTTGCCATAGAGTATGCCTATATTGGGACCACTGTAATCTTATCGGTACGCAACTTGGGGTGGGAAATTTTCATTCTGAACTTTCTCCTTTCCCATCTCCAGGCCTGTTAGGGGAACGCTCGATGCGTATTAGGAGTGGGCAATTTCTCCTCACCAATGAATATTCGCTCAGATGACATTCATTTGTTTTCGACATGTCAATGAGTGACATACGTATGTTGTGTGAGCGTGTGAGAGTTTCTGCCACCTAGATGAACCTGTCATGCACCGATCAGTCTTCACAGCCCGCGTGTTATTATTCAATATGATTATTGTTATATTATGTGTATTATTATCTCACTAAATATCATTAAATATGAGTAAATAGTATTAAATATTATTCCATATCACTTGGCAGGGTAGGCTTCATCGGCATAAGCATGACGTGGCCGGCTGCAGCTGTTCTCCTTCCTGGCGACAAAATGCTGTGGGGTCGTGACAACCATGATTTGTGAATCGCCGCTCATCGACGGCCCCATACATGGCAGCTCGATTTCGGCATAGTTGTAGCCAACTTCTCACAGTATTGAGAGGAGAGAGCAGCGACAGTGACACCATTGTCAGCCTTGCGACACAAGGATCGATCGAGTGCAGCGCCGGGCGGGTGGTGTCGCACGGCCGACGGCCAGACAGCCAGACAGCCAGACAGCCAGACAGCCAGACAGCCACACAGCCCGGGTGGCGTTCCGCGCGAACGCCACCCGGGCCGGCCGACTGGGCGACGGCCGTCAGCGTGTGACTGCCGGCGGCCTGTCCCAACAGGGCGCCGGGTCCTCACCGTCGTCCACACCTCGCCCCGTCCGCCAGGTCTACTCCGCAGGCGGCCTGTCCCAACAGGGCGCCGGGTCCTCACCGTCGTCCACACCTCGCCCCGTCCGCCAGGTCTACTCCGCCGGCGGCCTGTCCCAACAGGGCGCCGGGTCCTCACCGTCGTCCACACCTCGCCCCGTCCGCCAGGTCTACTCCCCCGTCGGCCTGTCCCAACAGGGCGCCGGGTCCTCACCGTCGTCCACACCTTCGCCCCGTCCGCCAGGTCTACTCCGCAGGCGGCCTGTCCCAACAGGGCGCCGGGTCCTCACCGTCGTCCACACCTCGCCCCGTCCGCCAGGTCTACTCCGCCGTCGGCCTGTCCCAACAGGGCGCCGGGTCCTCACCGTCGTCCACACCTCGCCCCGTCCGCCAGGTCTACTCCGCCGTCGGCCTGTCCCAACAGGGCGCCGGGTCCTCACCGTCGTCCACACCTCGCCCCGTCCGCCAGGTCTACTCCGCCGGCGGCCTGTCCCAACAGGGCGCCGGGTCCTCACCGTCGTCCACACCCTCGCCCCGTCCGCCAGGTCTACTCCTCAGGCGGCCTGTCCCAACAGGGCGCCGGGTCCTCACCGTCGTCCACACCTCGCCCCGTCCGCCAGGTCTACTCCGCCGTCGGCCTGTCCCAACAGGGCGCCGGGTCCTCACCGTCGTCCACACCTCGCCCCGTCCGCCAGGTCTACTCCGCCGTCGGCCTGTCCCAACAGGGCGCCGGGTCCTCACCGTCGTCCACACCTCGCCCCGTCCGCCAGGTCTACTCCGCCGGCGGCCTGTCCCAACAGGGCGCCGGGTCCTCACCGTCGTCCACACCTCGCCCCGTCCGCCAGGTCTACTCCTCAGGCGGCCTGTCCCAACAGGGCGCCGGGTCCTCACCGTCGTCCACACCTCGCCCCGTCCGCCAGGTCTACTCCGCCAGTCGGCCTGTCCCAACAGGGCGCCGGGTCCTCACCGTCGTCCACACCTCGCCCCGTCCGCCAGGTCTACTCCGCCGGCGGCCTGTCCCAACAGGGCGCCGGGTCCTCACCGTCGTCCACACCTCGCCCCGTCCGCCAGGTCTACTCCGCCGGCGGCCTGTCCCAACAGGGCGCCGGGTCCTCACCGTCGTCCACACCTCGCCCCGTCCGCCAGGTCTACTCCGCAGGCGGCCTGTCCCAACAGGGCGCCGGGTCCTCACCGTCGTCCACACCTCGCCCCGTCCGCCAGGTCTACTCCGCCGGCGGCCTGTCCCAACAGGGCGCCGGGTCCTCACCGTCGTCCACACCTCGCCCCGTCCGCCAGGTCTACTCCGCCGGCGGCCTGTCCCAACAGGGCGCCGGGTCCTCACCGTCGTCCACACCTCGCCCCGTCCGCCAGGTCTACTCCGCCGGCGGCCTGTCCCAACAGGGCGCCGGGTCCTCACCGTCGTCCACACCTCGCCCCGTCCGCCAGGTCTACTCCTTCAGGCGGCCTGTCCCAACAGGGCGCCGGGTCCTCACCGTCGTCCACACCTCGCCCCGTCCGCCAGGTCTACTCCGCAGGCGGCCTGTCCCAACAGGGCGGCCGGGTCCTCACCGTCGTCCACACCTCGCCCCGTCCGCCAGGTCTACTCCGCCGTCGGCCTGTCCCAACAGGGCGCCGGGTCCTCGCCGTCGTCCACACCTCGCCCCGTCCGCCAGGTCTACTCCGCCGTCGGCCTGTCCCAACAGGGCGCCGGGTCCTCACCGTCGTCCACACCTCGCCCCGTCCGCCAGGTCTACTCCTCAGGCGGCCTGTCCCAACAGGGCGCCGGGTCCTCACCGTCGTCCACACCTCGCCCCGTCCGCCAGGTCTACTCCTCAGGCGGCCTGTCCCAACAGGGCGCCGGGTCCTCACCGTCGTCCACACCTCGCCCCGTCCGCCAGGTCTACTCCCCCGGCGGCCTGTCCCAACAGGGCGCCGGGTCCTCACCGTCGTCCACACCTCGCCCCGTCCGCCAGGTCTACTCCGCCGGCGGCCTGTCCCAACAGGGCGCCGGGTCCTCACCGTCGTCCACACCTCGCCCCGTCCGCCAGGTCTACTCCGCCGGCGGCCTGTCCCAACAGGGCGCCGGAGTCCTCGCCACCTCTCCGCGAGGCTCGCCCCGTCTGGCGGCCGCCAGCCGTCCTCCGCCGTCGGCCTGTCCCAACAGGGCGGCGGGTTCGCACAGCTGTCCACACCTCCAAGGAGCTCTCTCTCTCTCTATCTGTCTGGCAGCCGCCCAGTCTACTCCACTCCGCCGTCGGCCTGTCTCAACAGGGCGCCGGGTCCTCCACACCCGCGCCGTGACGTCGCCCAATGCTGACCCGGTGACCCCGGCCAACTGGCGTCTGCCGGTGACCCGGCGTACTTCGGGTCGCGTGGGTCGGTCGCGGGGTGAGGGAAGTGCAGCAACAGCGAAACACCTGGCGCGACCTTGTGCACTGATGGGCACAATGTGGAGCAGAACGCCGTGTAGTATGTCACTTGAAGGAACCGACTGTTTTTGTAGTACGCGGACTTACCTGGCGATTCTTGCCGCGAAGCGTTTTCAGCCTTTGTAACAGACTCATGCCCACGTGATGCATGCCCAGTGGTAAAGATAATGAGATATATTTATATTTATATATATATATATATATATATATATATATATATATATATATATATATATATATATATATATATATATATATATATATATATATATATGTATATATCTATACATATATATGTATATATATATATATATATATATATATATATATATACATATATATGTATATATCTATACATATATATGTATATATCTATACATATATATATATATATATATATATATATATATATATATATATATATATATATATATACATATATATATATATATATATATATATATAGATATAGATATAAATATATACATATACAAACATATATCAGGCCATTCGGGTGCACGTAGCCCATATGACCCTCCTTCCAACAAACACGAGAGTAGGCTCACTTGGACTTCGCCGTCGCCCGGAGCAATCCCCTCTGGCGGCCGGCGGCCTGAGATAATCCCGTAGGGATGGAGGTGGTTGTCACCACCCGGGAGCAGTGTGCGCCACCTCCAACACGGCAGTTTCTATCGCGGTCAGTGGACAGCATGGCAGGCTACCACTCCGCCGTTTAGCGATGTGGATCCAAGTGATCTGCCGATCATACGGTAGAAGTTTTTTTTCAAGTGATACCAGGCTGCCGGGGCTTAACGTAATTTCTTGAGGAGTATTTGGAACATTTTTGTCTTTCTGCAATCGTTGCTTTTTTGCCGGTTCTGGTGTTGTTTATAATCTCGGATGACCGATATGTAGTGGATGTAATGATATGTAATGGATGTAAATACACGCAATATGTGTAATGATATACAATGGATGTAATGATATGTAATGGATATAGTGATATGTAATTGATGTAATAATATGTAATTGATGTAATAATATGTAATTGATGTAATGATATGTAATGGATGTAATGATGTGCAATTGATGCAATGATATGCAATGGATGTAATGATATACAATTGATGTTCTAAGACTGTCCATAACAACCAATATACGTGGAGGGCATGTATCGTGAAATAAATAAATAAACAGCCATGTCCCACCAGTCACCATCCCACGGTCAAGCGAGATCGTTGATCTTGATTGACCTTGAACCATTTTTTCGACGAAACATGCATTCTGGGACATTTTGGCAGTTCTGATTTGAATTCGTCGACTTCTTTCTACTCTTCGTAACTCCACAAATTATTCATCAGATGGTACAAGGTGTGTTATAGCACGCTTGGTGAGACCTGCGAAGGTTTGACCGAATATGACCTGGTAACCATGCACTTTATGAGGTCAAATGAGGTACCATGGGGTGTGTGCGAACCTAAGATGCGCTCCGATGCTTAGTTTATGGTTCTATCTCAAATAAGTTCGGTTTGGATTGCAATTTGGGCACGCATACGGCGCGCCAACTTTTGTCCAACAGCCTTTCTTAATGTCGGTATAAAAGGCGAGGTGTGGCAGCCACCCCTGTCCGTTTGGAAGGCCAGAGAAATGTCCTCGTTGGGCCGGTCATGAAGAACGGACGAAATACGGTGCTGAAAAAACATTGGATGCTCACTTGAATGAGGCTCCGATAACTGTTCTCTTCACCTTTCCCTTCACCTTTCTCGAGTGTGCACCTGCCGTTAGATCGCTGTCCGTATGACGAGTGTGTGGGGAGGGGGAGGGCGAAGGGGAACCAATGTGTGTAAATCTCACTCCTGATCAATAATCCTGGATACACCCCTTGTCTAAATATCCATTGAAGACGAACACTGCAAAACAAAAACAAAGACCACCAGCCAGTACGCCTTCACCACTTTCATTGCGCCGCCTCCTACTCGGCTCCAGGCGTACCATCAAGCTCTGTACCTAACAGGAAGTAACAAGACGGCAGCGAGGGTGTCAGGCTCTGTATCTATCAGGAGGTAAGCAGGCGGGAGCGAGCATATCCGAATGCATCCCTCCACAGAAGTGTAATGCAGCCGAGCCGAGTCACAACTCATGACCGACGCCCGTCGGTAGTGAAACGATCGGCAAGCTAGGCTCATAAGCAGCAGGCTGAAGTGATCTCGAAGGGCGGCCGGTTGAAGTGATCTCAATCTTTGTTCGAGGGGCTTGGGACGATATTCTGTCGCACCCGACAGCTGCCCAGAGAGCTGGCACCGCAGCCGGCGGCGGCCGACTCGTGGCGCTGCGACTGAGCAGTGTGCTCCGGGAACCCGGCCTCAGTTCCGGTCGGGCTGCTTTGCTGCTATCTTTAGCAATGCAATCTGGTGAATATTTCTCGTCTGAACTCACCTTCGCTCTGCGCACATGCCTGAAGACGCGTGACTGTGCAGGTGCTGAAGGCAATGCATCCATGGCTGAGATGCACGGAGTTTCGAGTGCTGCGCCTGTGGCATTTGCTCTCGCGCATGCAGCTCCTTGTAGGCGCCTTATGCGGGTATTGCAAGTAATCGCACCAAATATAAGGCGACCCGCTGTATAATCTTGCCAAATATAAGGCGCCCTATCTTATCGTACCAAATATAAGGCGACCTACTATCTAATCCTACCAAATGTAAGGCGACCTACTATTTAATCGTACCAAATATAAGGTTACCCACTATCTAATCGTGCCAATTATAAGGTGACCTATTATCTAATCGCACAAAATATAAGGCGACCTATTATCTAATTGCACAAAATATAAGACGACCTACTATCTAATCCTACCAAATATAAGGCGACCTACTATCTAATCCTACCAAATATAAGGCGACCTACTATCTAATCGTGCCAAACATGAGGGAACCGGAGTCGGTCGCCTTATAGGGGTCGGGAGTGGCCGAGTGGTTAAGCTGTTGAACTCTGGATACCAAGGTCCCGGGTTCAGCACTTGGAACATTTCCCAATCCCGCGGCCCACCGGCGAAACAGTGTGGGCGGCGCCATTAGCCGTGATCGTGCATAAAGTGCGTCGTAAACCAGCCCATAAACATAATAATACTAGCCGGTATCTTGCTCATTACTGCTTGAGATTAACTCGAGGTTAACTCGAGGTTAGCTCGAGGTTAACTCGAGGTTAACTCGAGGTTAACTCAGCGGCGTACGCCCAAAATCGAACATTCCGGAACAAAACTGCATTCGTCCCATCTGCGCCGCATACGGCTCTAGCATGCTGCAGCGCCACTTAATGTCCGGTACAGCCACCACATGGCGTGTCGCCGCTTGGCTCTAATTCTTAACAACACTCAGGTGGAAGTTTGGAAACGTTCTGTGTCGCATAGCAATGTGCAATTTTGTCTGCGGCAATTGCGACGAATCAACTCTTGCCCAGAAGTTCCATCAGTGGTGGATCCAGGATCTGGTGAAGAGGAGCCACTCACAATTTTGGTAGCCCTGAACTTTATGTCCCTTTCAGCCCTATCATGAATTAATCAGCGCCTTTATCAATAATTGTTTTGTTGACTGAGGAGGGTGGGGTGCGTGCACCGAAACTGTCTAGGTAGTATATTGCAGGTAGCATCGTGCATCGTACCATAGCTGGTGTTAATCTTCGTAGCTTTAATGGCGCAGACAGCTTGAAGCGCATATTTTTGTAATCTATCCAAACCGCTTGCAGAGGATTAATTTTGTGTTTAACGTGCTACCAGTGGCGAAGCACGGACTTAACCGAGGGGTGGCCATCCAAAGTGCCGGTGCCCCCTAAACTTCAGTGTCCCTTTCCTCGCTGAGAGAAGGGGCAATAAATCAAAATCTCATCTCATCTTATCACTCATCAAGAGTTTCTCACGCCACTTCAAACTGTACCTTTTCCTGAAGCTGATGGCCAAAGGCGGGAAGAGGTGTCGTGATGTCCCTCATCCGACAGAGAGGGCCCTAGACACCGGAAAACTTTCCGGCCCTGGGAGAGGGGCCCGAACCAATAAAAGGGCGCCCGGGCCGACTGAGGGACCCAAGCCGATATGAAGGGCCCTGGACCGAATGAGGGTGCCCCGGATTGTTGAATGGGCTCTCTGCCTGGCAGAGAGGGCCCCGGCAAGTAAACAGGGTTTCTGAGCCAATAGCGAGGACTCCTGAGTAGCCAAGGGACCCATATCAGCAAAAGGAGATCCAGTCTACCAGGGGCCCTTTAAGAATGTGTGCGCCCTCTTAGGAAAATGTGTGTGCGCCCCTGACCCCAGGACCCCTTCATATCACCTCCTGGCCATCTCCAGGCCCGGAGAGGCCCGGAGTCTGGGGTCCTCTCAACTCAGTCTGGGGTCCTTTCAACGTCCCGCAGCCCCCTCCGTCGGCCTAGAAGACCTTCACGTTGGTTCGGACCGGGGTCTTCGTCGTATGCCCGTGATAATTCTCCGTCGATTCGGGGCCCTCTTCATCGGGCTGAGACCGTCTACACGAGCCCGGAGTCCCTTTCGTCAGCCCAGGGGCCCTTCACATCAGGCCAGGGTCCCCTCACGTTGGCCCAGGGTCCAATCACGTTGGCCCAGGGGCCCCTCACGTTGGCCCAGGGGCCCCTCACGTTGGCCCAGGGGCCCCTCACGTTGGCCCAAGGGCTCCTCACGTTGGCCCAGGGGCCCCTCACGTTGGCCCTGGGGCCTCTCGCGTCGGTTCAGGGGTCCTTCAATTGTCGGCACTGGGGCCCTCTCCGGTCGCTCGAATGCCCTCTGGAGCCACATATGTATTGTGTGCTTCGTCACTTCCTATGCTAAAGCACATCATGTTCACCGGCCCCTGGGGCCCAAAAGGGGCCAAGGGGAGGCGTGGCATGACCCATAGACTTTTGGATACGCCACCGAGCTCCGCATTTTTGCAGCTCGAGTTTACCATTAAAACGTTACATAAACCTCACACACTCCGGTTGAACAAGAAAGAGATCTACGGAGAAATATGCCAGACGTTCCATGGTTTCAGTGAAAGCATAGGAAGTCCACCACTCACATACAGGAAGTCTACTCGCCAGGGGACGCGAGCCACCAGGCGCATTCCTGTCTGACCGTCCCGCCCAGTGATTGGCCGACAGCCAGTTGCCGGCCGGCGGGGTCCTCCGCGGCGCGGACACTCTCCTGGACTGGCCGCACCTGCGGGCCACGGCGTCGGTCGGCGCCGGCCGACGTGAGGTGACGTCACCAGCTGACATGCGGACGTGCCCAGTGGGTGACTGGTGGGCGCCCGAGGCGCTCTCGCCGCCCTGACGGCGACTGACTAGCCGCCGTCGCCGCCGCGATATTTATCTGGGTCACTATGGGCCGCGCAAACCGCCGCCGCAGGGGATGGTGAGGGAGGAATGTACACAGTCTGGAGTGTTGCTGTGTCTCACCCAACGATGATCAACAACTTAAGAGAATGACTCGTGTTTTGTTGGTTATTCCATCACAGGATAATATATGTGTATATATTCTTGGATTCTTGCATATATTCTATATATATATATACATATACATACACATCGGCCTCAAAAATATTGTTAGACAACTTGAATAGTGTTTTCAAAGACCAGGTAAAAGAATGTCCTTGTTAACTTCTTGATATGCGTAGTACTGTATTTGGGCACGTAGCACATCTGCATTGCCCAAATTGTCAGCAATGGCCGTATAGGAAAGGACGTGTGTGGTTTGTGTACCCAAATATTCATGATCAACTTTTAGGAACTACTTTTTTTGCTGAAGCTTATCTGAGAAAGTCTGTGTTCCAACGAACTTAGCAGAGAAGTTGAGCACGATACTCACACATTGCATTGCCGTAAGATGGCCTGCTCGGATACACATGGCTCGGGAATCGACGGCAGGATGGTTCGAAAATCCTGATCGGAAGACAATGATTGGCGCTGGGTTATACAAAAATGTCAAAACCAGTAGGTTTACCAAAAAATGTCCACGTCACCTGTCCGACATATAATCGCCAGGATTTCCGTGTCGCTGAGATATACAGCAATAAGCAGTGGTACACGACGGCCCGGGGTGTTATATGTGTGGTCTGCCACGACTTGCTCGTTTTCGACATGCTCCAACGTTAACGCCAACCTCGTCGACGCTGTGCAGAAGCGACTTCAGAACTGTTTGTGCACCTCCCCTCGAATTGCGTTTCTCTCTTCACATTCCTCTGCCCGGCGTAGACGGAAAATTGCACATGTGTATCACCGGCACTGTGTCGTGCGACTGTGACAACTAATGAACAAAAAAACTTCTCCTGGACCCGACCAAAGTTTCATCACGCACTATTGTGATTAGGTGAGTGGTGATTATGTGTAATCTGTTGTATTTGGTGAAGATGGGTAATCTGTTGTACTCGGTGAATATGTATAGTCTGTAGCATATAGTGAAATGTGTAGTCATAGTATTTGGTGAAAAGTTGTAGTCTGCTTCATTTGGTGAATATGTGTAGTCTGTTTTATTTCGTGAATATGTGTTGTCTATTCTATTTGGTGAACATCTGTTATCTACTTTGTTTGCCACAGTGATGAATTAGAACAATTGAAAAACGTGCAGCTCATATCAGCATCTCCGTGGTGTCTCGCCATGCTGGTGAGTATCGAGCGTCATTGGTGCTGATGATGTTCACGTAAGCACGGTAACAGGGGAAATTCCCAGTTAGCCCCTTCCCCATAGCTGCCACTGCACAGATCGTGTTCTATGTGCACTGGAGCATCAGTCGGATCAGCTTTCAGAGTCTCAAAGCAACTGTGGAAACTGTAGTCTGGTACCAATCCGCTGGGTGTATCAGGGACGGATACAGAGGGGGCGCACAGGGGCAGGGATTGGAGCCTCCATGGAAAGGTGGCGTTCGCTAGAACGGGAAGGCGCCCCTCGGGAGAGGCTCGAATCCACCCACACCCTGCACAAAGAACATTCCAGCCGAAGGAATCCCTCCGATAGGAAAGAGCACCCCTATTAGGTCAGGTGCACCATCCCCTATTAGAAGGGATCCCTCCGATAGGAAAGAGCACCCATATTAGGTCAGGTGACCATCCCCTATTAGAAGGCCCCTTCCCCTATCCCTCTCTCCGCCGAGCGAATGTTTAGCCGAAGGCGTCTCTCCACCGGCTGTCGCAGCACCGTCACCCCTAGGAAATGGCGTCCCTCCGGACGAGTGCCTCCTGGCGAAAATTCTTCGATCCGCCCCAGGGGCGTCTCGGTTTTGAGGGAGCTCTAGCTCACAGTGCAGCGGAAGGATGTGATGTGCTCTCTGTCAGGCACTGAATTGTGCCGCTGACGTGTGTTGGCGAAGCTGGCAATGGCTCTTTCATTCGCCAACTTCATGCGATGGCTAAGCCATCTGGGTATGGGATAATCGACTTCGTAGTGAGGCAGCGAAGGCCATTTGTATGAAGTCCAAGGGTAATGCCGAGCACTATTCGTTTGTAAGTCGGACTCGCATGCTGGAGGATGGAGGTAGCGCAGCCGATGTCTGTACTGTGACATCCGACGAGCTCACGCGAGACGAGACGGGGCAGAGGAGCTCAGAAGCATCGGAGCGGACGTTAGCACGTTGGAGGGGGGAGGCAGAGGACATCCGGCGGTCGGGTGACGAGAAGATCTCATCAAGCGGGGCTGCTGATGGTGGCAGATTTGACTCTGCACAATGCATTGCTGGTGGTGCTGGACTCCACGCTGCCTAAGGTACTTTCTGCTGATCTCAGAGTCGTCGTGGGGACAGGGCTGGAGCCGCAGATAATGAACAGACAGCGGGAGACCGGCGAATCTAGGGATCAGGTGACACAGGATATTTGCACCGTGCACCAGGGAAGAGGAAGTGGCAGCAGCTCAGGGGTTATTGTCTCTTTATATGTGATGTCAATTATCTTACTCATGGCCGTTTAATTTCATATGCGGAAAATGCCCAAATTTTGGACCGAGCCTTTCCTAAGCCTTTCAGCTTGTCAGTGCTCAAAATTCCTTTTGAAGACTCGCTTTGAGCACTTCAAAGCTGGTTTCAATTGAACTCGCTCAAACTTTCGACCCTGTATCTTCTTGGTATTTTCACATTCAGCGGCAGCACAACAATTTTCGGAGCGCTCATCGCCTGAACAGGCATCACTTCAGCCGTGAAGCATTGCAACTACTCACTCAAGTACACACATTCACGCACATCTTATGTTACCTACAATCATGGGGTGGAGCCGCACAATTTATTTGAAAGTAATCCCTTTCTTCAATAAATTTCGCCCAAAGAATAATTGCCGGTTATCGCAAACATGATCACATCTCACCAACCCTGAATTCCTAAGGATGGGCAAAATTGAGGCACTCATTGTCCAGCATAGCTGCATCTAAATTTATCACGTACATTTAATAAATACATCCTTAATGCCATCCAGTATATGCGCACCAAGCGGAGCGAAAGGCCAATCCGTGAAACAGGTGCCTCTATCGGCCTTCAACTGCATTTGTCCCGGTGCAGACCGGTGATGACGAGGCCGGCTCTCCCTTACAAGGCAGCAAGAACCGGGAACGCGCCACCGCATGTCATTACTGCACACAGCTACATGAAAGGTTTTACACGTCGCTGCTCAGATCATTTCAAACAAATCTGATGTAGCCCAGCATTACCGAGAAAGTCGATTGCCGAACGTGTGCTCCATCGAATTCGTCGGAGTAGGTATATATTCTTACCAAGTCTATTGTACTAGCATATGCTCACTTGTCATTAAAGTGTCTGTTCTCATCTGTAGCTGGCATCAGTGTATCATCGTGTTGCTTTGTGTCGTTTGTAAATGTGGTGGAGTGTTTTGTTGTCCATGTTCGACGGGATGCCAAAGCTTGTTGCGTGAACCCTGGCCCCACCACCTGATCCATGCATTCCAGTTCAACGGCAGAATTTTGACCGAAAGTTTAACGTGCCGTCAATGTACCGACACGGCCGCCCGGTAGCTCGTCCCCGGCCTTATCGGGCCAGCTACCAACTGACCCTCCCAGCCGGGGGATAAATGCGAGCGCGTGAAGCGACTCGAATCCAATGTGACTTGAAAGGTAGTCTTAAATATGCACACACACAAATATGGCGTCTCAAATATGGCGTCTCAAATATGGCGTCGCAAATATGGCGTCTCAAATATGGCGTCACAAATATGGCGTCTCAGAAACGTATCAATATGGTGGCACTGCCCATCAGCACTGTTTTTTATGTGTAGCTTTGAGGGTGCCATTGCCAACTTGTTGGTTGCCCACATTTTATTGATAACAATGAGGCGAAATGGAGTTCTGGTGTTGTGGTTGGACACCGCGTGGCTGACATAGGCAGTGCTTCCTCCTACAGCTCACACAATCTTACCAATCGGTACTGTTCAGTATGCACGTCTGTGATAAATTATTACGCCATGCGGATGATCACTTATAGAATAAAACGAACTTTTCCCTGACTTTGGACTGTTCAACTTCAAGTATTAAAGGTCCTTCTAAAGCCAGCTGAATGCCAAGGGCGGAATAACATTTAACAGTGTCAGACCCATTTTTAGAGCTGTTTCCTCAGGAGAGGCGTGGGAATATCACAGGCCCCACCAGTATCTGCGCCCATGGTCTGTACTGTTGTGTCAATAGTGTCGGATCGTCATGCATGTGACGGTCAGCTTCAGAAATACGTAATTGGATGCAGAAGGGCAGGTCATTGTACTTGCTACTTTGCTTGGAATGCTTGAATCGCACCCCACACGACATTATTTAAGTATGTCAGTGCATGTACGAAATCTGTGTTCGTGGATAATGTCTTAGTGCTAACTGGTGATGTTTGATCACTTTCTCGATTTACCGGAGCATCACCAGGATTTTTTAAAGTCGCCACTAGGCCCATGGTGGCAAGTAGCAAAAGCGCCACCTGGAGAGGAGTACCTCTTCAAAAACACCACTTGAAATTATTGGAAAGCTTTGGAGACGTCCACTATTTTCCGTGTTGTTTATGCTTTGAGTAATCATCTATGTTGTGCCAATGAATTTCGCAGCGAGTAGGTACTATGTCGGCCATTTGCGGCCGTTAGCGTCCACGCGGCGCCGTTGTTCGCCGAATTTGCCGCAGCACTTGAATGTCAGCCGCCGCCATCATGCAATATCGGCCGACCGAGGATAACCCGTCGAGTTGGACATGAGTAAGGCTCCCGGGAGTTGTCGGCGGGCAGGTCGCTGTCGGATCTTGGGACCGCCCGCAGCATTCTCCAGCGTCGTGTCGCGTTCACCACAGCCCAGGCAGGGGCGTACGCAGGATGGTGTCAACGTATTTAGCACGGACTAATCAGGGGCCTACCCAGTATCGTGCTGATTTATATATATATATATATATATATATATGTATATGTATATATTATCGCACGGTGAGTGTTAATCGTACGGTGCAATGACCTTTATATTATGCAGTGCCTGAGTGCAATGCCCTTCAGAGACAGTCCATTTGCTATTCATTCCCGACAACTGCACTGGTGGTTGAGCTGGAATAGCGATAAAGTTCACGTGAAAGTCGGCATGAGTTAAATAATTAAACCAATCGTGACTGGAACACTTTGTTTAAAAAACGAGCCGCAGTCGAGTGGTTTAAGTATAATCATAATGACTCATGGTTTAAGACACGGGTGTTCATTTGCGAAAATTATTCGGGGAGGGGGGAACACATGAAGGCAATTGGCAGGCCCAAATGGATTGGGAGGGTGAACACTCCATAGGGTACCATGTTAAAAGTTGAAATCATGGGGAGGGGATAAAGCCAACATTGAGGAGGCACTTGCCCCCTCAAAAGTATATAAAACAACACCCTTTGTTTGGATATAGTAAACCTAACAAACATTTTACTGCTGCCTTGCACTAGCGACAGCACGTGCTTTACCAGCAGACGAAACCTCGTAGAATACAAAAGCATAGGATTTGGTTCAATAAACACACAACACACACACACATACACATGTCATTCATATATGCATATAATTTTATCTGGTAAGCGATTCCGGTTCACGCAAATTAGTTGGCCAATGTTCCCGACAGTTCTCAGCAGAACGGCATTGAAGTTGGTTCAGCTTTGGTCCAATATAAGTTCCAGGAATGCCAGTCGCACTGAACTTAACACTATCGACTTCGTGTGGACATACAATTATAGGAAGACCTTAGTCCTGGAAAGTGTGTCCCATTGGCCCCATGGGGCGTTACATATGCTGCCCATGCTGCAATACAGCATGCAAAATATGGCATTGAATGTTCCTCCATCTGCAAATAATTAAGGGTGGTTTCAAGCAAAGAATCACAGCTCGGCCGGTTGCGTTTCGTGCTGAATCCATGTCAACTAAAAGCCTCTGATTGTAAAATAAACTGGATGGTATCCGTTTGAAGAAATATTTTAGCTGCATATAAATCTGAATGGCTAGCGGGTGCTAGCCACAACGTGCGCAATATATATCATAATATATACAATAATATGATAATAAATACTATTGCATATGACATGTGCCCAACAACTTGGGTTCTTCAATGAAACAGGTATAATTGTGGACAGTAATTAATCGATTTGTGAATCAATCTGAATTAAGCAAGCAAGTGTAAATGTTCGGAATTGTATTATTATTTTGAGACGGGAGATGCTTCATTGGTATCATAAACCTCTCCTCTCATTTCGCTACACGCTTTGCAACCTAGCTCCTTGCAGCCTTTCCAGCTCATTCTGTGTTGCCGAAGTCCGAACTCCATAGCGATCAATTGCTGCTTGTCGACAGGAGTCCAGTGGTAGCCTGCTCAATGAACCGCCAATGTTGTTTGTCCGACTGAGGAATGCAAGGCGAGAGCAGCGTAGACCCGTGTCTCTCACTTCAGGGCTGTAGACCCGTGTCTCTCACTTCAGGGCTGCAGGGCAAATGGTTACGCGACGACCGTAACCGCGAATTCTTGCCCTTGAACACTGGCCCGTGATCAACCTGGTAGGCTGTCACGTGACGCCTGGCTGTGAAGCGGCGCAGCCTACGTCTCTAGTGGCCAGACATATAAAAAAGTATATTGGAGGATAATTCCGTGATCGACTGTACATAGTGAATAGTTTTTGGCACAATTGGGGATTTTACCGGGAGAAACTAGTTTTTGTCATGATAACCGGTTTTTACTGGTGAAAACCGGTAAAATGGTAACAACAGCCAAAAATTGGTGCCATGTATACACTTCAGAAGGTGTATACAAGGACGATCTAGGATTTCACAAATCACCCATCGTCGCTTCTGAATTTCTAAAATAGCATTGTGACTGTCTCGAAGGTCAAACTAGGAAGCATTATCTTAGGCTACAAGCTCACGATTTCCAAAAACGCGTGAACAAAAATTTAGAAATAGACAAGATGCAGTGGATCATGAAGAGTTCAGCAATATATAGCTTCGTGCAATTCGTGTTACTCTTCATTGAGCTCCAGGTCTCCAAAGACTTGGGTGGCCTCTCAAAAATGTCCGATGCTATAATTCTTGAACAGTTGTTCCGATCTTTCCCAAAATTGCACAGCCGGATTATAGAGACGAACTATCCTTGTATGAGCATTTTCATCGACATATAAAGTGTAATTTGCCCCTTCACGTCGATTTGTCGTGAAATGGACCACCAACCACAATTCGGAGACATTTCTACTACTTGTACTACATTTCTACTACATTTCTACTACTACCAACCCTTGACCTCACAACGAGTTGAACACTTGTGCAACACAACACTCAAGATCAGATGACTAACATTCTCAACCTGTCACGTGCCACGAACATCAAAAGGCTTGTATTTCAGTGATATACTGTTCTAAACAAATATTAAAATAGACCACGATACACTTGCGCAAAAACAACCATGCATGCCTAATTTTGAACTGATATGTAGATTTTTAGGGGCAAAACTCTATTTTTTGCTTCGAAAGGTAAGATATCGAACTTCTTTTCTGCACTTTTTCAAATAGCATTGTAACTGTCTCGTTAGTTAAAGTAGGTCACGTGACCTTAGATCACGATGTCACGATTTCAAATGTCTCGTAAACGAAAATTTAGAAATGTCAAATAGATGCAGTGGATTATTGTGAGTTCACCGATATATACTTTTGCACAATTAGGATTGTTTTTCATTGTATTAAGGACCTCAAAAGACACCCTTGTTTGGTGACATCTCAGAAATGCCCGAGGCTATAACTCTTTCGCCGTTGACCTGATCTTCCTAAAAATGGAACAGCTGGATTCGGCGCATTAGATAACCCCTCACAAATATTTTCATGAAAATATAAAATATTGGGTACTATGCCCTTGTCGATTTGTTGTGGAATGGGCCTCCTACGACATTTTCAGTTCCAATTTTGCCTATGTATTATGCATGTTGTATAATACATGACACTCTACTAGACATATGGACAGCATATGTTGTATATCCGAAAAAGAAGCAGAGTGTTCACAGGACCCTTGACGGTAAAACCGGTAATAGCAGTTTTTTACATGTCAGTTTTAACAGTGGCAAAAACCAGGAAAGACCGGTTTCATGGAGATAACAATCAACCCTGGTTCTCAGTGTTGTGTCTTGGGATGACTTTAGCCGTTCTTTAAGCTGACTGCTTCTATGTTGTACATTTTGATGCTTTTGTGTTTTTCGGTTTATATCTTTTTATATCCATAGTTTATTATTTACATTTGCTTTTGATATGATAAAATATGTTTTATGACATGACTTCCCGTATTCTTCGGTGTATGTTTCGTTAGTGTTATGTGAATAACCTGGGCTGAGCTAAACCACAGATGCTGGCCCTGGTGGCGAGTCTGTATTAGTGTGACGATCAGCTGCATGAACCTGCCAAATTATACGTTCACTTGCCAGCAGTGTTGGTAAACTTAGAGCGACCTGGTTCCGCTAATCGGTCATTCACGCTCAGCAAACTGCGCGTGGACCTCAATCGAGCGTGAATTATTATACACCCACTGCCCATTCCCGCTGGAATCCACAGCTCATTCACATGTGTTGCCCAAGCAGTGTCTATTCGTGTAGATGCAACATTTCAACACGTGTCTTAAATTCCTGGGCTTCCTTTTGCTGCAAATCCACACTTCAGACACGCGCATGGTGCATACCTGGCGAGGTTGTATTTTGTTCGACACCACTGCGGGGCGGTAAGTGTTATACACGCGCCTGCTCTCGTGCTCCCGACCTCAGCACGAGCACCCGGCGAGGTCCTGGTGCGCAGAGACCGACTCCGGTGACACGAGGCTGACACGAGGCCAGGTCGTGACCTCAGGGCGTGTCACCGGACCGCGGGACCGGTCTGAAGGGCGGCTGGTGTCCGTGGATCCGATGCCGCAATCGCCGATTGGTCAGCGTTAATCCGCTCGCTCGGCAACACGGCTCGTTGGAAGGCCTCGGAAGACCCGGAAAGCGAGACGCACACTATTCGATAGCTGACCGTGCGCTGATTACGAATACGAATTTGTTAGCAAGATGTGTCCATCGTTTAAAGAAGCCCCCGAGTTTGCAATTGTTATAATTAGTCGGGTCGGCTGCTTAAGCTATGACTATGCAGCTGTCTTATTTCACAAGCATCAACTCCTCAAGCTGCATGCCACAATATCCAGTAGGTTGCACTCACTTGGACCTCTTCCAATTGATGCAATAATTAGAGAAACCATGATCATTGATGCCTTTACATTACTTGTTACATTCCGCTGCATTTGTGCGCTACATCTGCGGTAACAACACACGGGCTGATAATTTGCCGCTCTGGACTTGCTCTACGGAGGCGAGCATTGATCTGTAGCATGTAGCTGATGTAGCAAAAATCTCCTGCTTAACTTGTAGTATGTACCTGGGTTTATTTAGTTCTCCAGCACGCATTCGTAATGGCCCGTACACGTTCGTAAGGGCTTGTAGGCGTTCGTAAAGGCCCGTGATTCGCAATGGCCAGTGGACGTCCGTAAAAGCTCAAACATTTGCAAGGGTCCGCAGACGTTCGAAAGAGCCCGTAAGCGTCTGTAAGTATACGTAGACGTTCGCAAGGGCCGTAGATGTTCGTAAAGGCCCTTGGACATTTTTATAAGCCCGCAAACGTTCGTAAGGACCCGTAGAAGTTTGTAGGGACCCGAAGTCGTTCGTAAGGGCCCGTAGACTTTCATACGGGCGCATAGGTGTTCGTAAAGGCTCGTAGACATTCTTAGGGGACCGAGAGCAGCTCCGGCGGCAACACAAATGTCGGCCTTTCTATCTTCGCTATGGCGATCCCGTAGATGATTTCAATTTGTTACGATTACAATTACGATTGCGTCCTGTAGACGATTACGAGACCGTGGCGCGTCCCGAGGGGCAGCGCCAGGAACCCGTGGAAGCTCAAGGAGGGGGCGCCCTGCCCACCGCGCCCCTTAATTACGTCCCTGCAGTCGCCAAACATAACCGTCCACTCGGCGCAGAAACTGCACAGCGCCATCATCAGGACGGCCGAGCGACAAGACAGTGGACTGCTGGCGCCCTCTCACTAATTGGCTCCTGATATTATCCATTACTGATTCCAATGGCTGATTTCGCGTACTTTTCTGCTTCTTCTTTTGTGCGGTGCGGCCCCGCAGTGGTTGCACACGGAATCCAGCAGTGGACGGTGTCTCTCAAACATCACCGCCAGAGCGCACGGCCGACCTCTTCCGCAAAGAAGTGAGCATTGCTCAGAGTTGGCTACCACTGAAGCTGCCATCGCATGACGGTACTCGTCGCGGTCGGTTGTTCCCTCTAAAAATCGGCAGCATACTTGACCGACCAGTTGTGCCAAACACGCCGCACGAGCTCCCGTCTGGTCGACTGGTGGATACGTGGGCGTCTGCTGAGCTGCTCAGCGCATTCTCTGGCAGACCAACCCAACAGGAGGAATGTAACCAGGGCGCGGACAGGGCAAGGGTGCGGTAGCCAGCTCCACCCATCCGCCGCCAAGCAATGTGGGACTCGACGCCGGCGAACAAACTACGAACCATCAAACAACATCTGAGACCATGGAGCTCGTCCTGTCGTAAACGTAGACAAGTATACACACTCTTATTGTATACACAGTGTAACCTGTTACACTGTGCCGCCTCCGCATATGGCATACTTGTGCAACTCACGGTTATTTGTTATGCAGTGGCGACAATCCTCTGTGCTCAAAATGTCGTGCACCACTAACAGTTCGCCATGTTTTAATCACGTGTCCTCATTACACTGACGAGCGTGGACGTCATTTTTGGTCCGACCGGGTTTCCTTTCCTTTGTGATATTCTATCCGATAACTCGTACATTGTCCAATCGGGACGATTTATGGATTTCTTGTCTGAAGTGTCGTTCTCAGCAATATATACCCCTCGCTGATATACTCCGCAAGCAAACTCTGTAGCTCAACAGGGTCAGGCAGACGGCTACTCACGATGTGAAGCTTGATGCCACTACGAACCGCACCTCGATAACACCGTGAGTTGTGGGCGCAAAATGAGCTCAGTCGTCGAGACGCCCTGAAACCCAAATAACTAACGCAAGTAACTCCACCCACACAGGAGCTCGGACAGGGCAAGGGTGCGGTAGCCAGCTCCTCTCCACCACCGTCCCGACTGAGGATGACTGGGGCTCTGACAGGGCAAGGGTGCGGTAGCCAGCTCCTCTCCACCACCGTCCCGACTGAGGATGACTGGGGCTCGGACAGGGCAAGTATGCAGTAGCCAGCTCCTTCCACCACCCCGCCTCACCTCGACTTAGGACATTAATATCATGTGTACTTCATTATGGTATTACGCAGAAAGCAGCATCTTCAAGCGAGTGTCCCTCCCTCTCCAGCGTTACGATAAAACCTCCGCCCCTGGTACGTGGACTACGGCGTCCTCAGCCACCGCACGGCAACGTTTGCAGTCGTTGCCACTACAGCACAATCTAATGGTGCCAGCCAAGTCCACCAAGTCCTCCAGCCAAGTCCTCCAGCCAAGTCCACCAAGTCCTCCAGCCAAGTCCACCAAGTCTTGCCAACCGAGGTCTCCAATATCAGAGACGACAGCATGGATTATATTTTCGAAATGTTCTAGTACGTCCAGACGTACTAGAACGTCCAGACGTACTGGAACATTTGATCACGTCGGGCGTTGCGTGGCAAGGAACGATCCCGCACAATGTAGTATCTCCCTCGTTCATTGTATTGTGGCTGTGTCCCTAATCGTACCTCTGAGGTATGTACCAGCCTACTGATACTCGATCGAAATTTTCTCTTGCTACTTCCCAGCACCCAGTCTGCGGCTGCTGGAGGCGTGTACTCATAGATGGAACAAAGATACGGTTTCCGTAATTGATTAATTCAGTCAGTAAATGAGGGGACGAGTGGTCTAGGAGTAAGATGCTCGTCTCACAATCGAAAGGTTGTGGGTTCGAGTCTCACCTGTCGCTACTCTTCGCCCGCGACCAATCGGCGTGAGAGATTGGCGACGCTACATGACTCAACGGTCGACGTGTCGTAAAACCAATAACCAACCAACCAGTCAGTAAATGAAGTTATCTGGGTTACGGTAATCTTCAGGCAGTTTTACGAGATAAAAAAACATGTTGCGACTCTTCTCACCACCAATAAAAAGATGCCGCAAAGTGGTGAATGTATGGCACAACTACATTGTAGGGGTAGATATACTACTTAATTTTCAGTTGAAGAAGAAAACAAGTAGCGACAGCAGCAAAGCCCGCCTTTGTGTGCAACAAATTGGCGGCAGAATGCTTCCATGATGAAGGCATTAAAAATTAAAATGTAAAGATTAAGATTTAAAAATTAAAATTGAAATGTAAAGTACGGGTGTAATTATCAGTGGACACAGTAGGAACTGAAGCGAATTGAGAGAACGGTTATTACGGTTGCCACTGGGCGATCAAGCTGGCAGGGGCCAGGTTGGTCTGGCCATGTGAGTGCATGGGGCGACATCGGCCGTGGGCCAGCTGGGGCGAGAAGCGGGCCGCAGCGCTACAGGTTCCAAGTACAGGAGCGTTATACAGGGACGTCATACATGAGTTTTACTCATGAACGTTATACACGAACGTCATACAGGAACGTTACGCAGGAAAATTATACTAGAACATTATATCGGAACATTATACTGGAACATTATACTGGAACATTATACTGGAACATTATATCGGAACATTATACCGGAACGTTATACAGGAACGTTCTGCAGGAATGTTCTGCAGGAACGTTCTGCATGGATATTCTGCATGAATGTTCTGCAGGGAACTTCTACCCCCGTTCCGGCAAAACGACGTGCTGTCGGCAAAACGACATCCGGAATGGAAGCTGGCTGCAGCATTGTAACGCAAAAATGGCAAGATTTAAAAAGCTTGACGATTGGGCCGGGCCGGGTCGGATCGCTCATACGAAGTTGTCTTTCCGATACACATACGCACGGGTAGACTCGCTCAGCTTGGCCCTCGCTCGTGACGAGGTCCTTCACAACCTGCCGGTTTGACTGGACCCATGCCAACGTCAATCTAGACAATACAACGTGGCACGTGTCAGCACGCGTCCTGTGACGAGGTTCGTCACAACCTGCCGGCTTCACTGGGCCCATGCCAACGTCAATCTAGACAATACAACGTGGCCGTTCAGCACGCAGCCTGCACTAGGGCCCATGCCAACGTCAATCTAGACAATACAACGTGGCACGTGTCAGCACGCGGCCTGTGACGAGGTGCGTCACAACCTGCCGGCTTCACTGGGCCCATGCCAACGTCAATCTAGACAATACAACGTGGCACGTGTCAGCACGCGGCCTGTGACGAGGTGCGTCACAACCTGCCGGCTTCACTGGGCCCATGCCAACGTCAATCTAGACAATACAACGTGGCACGTGTCAGCACGCGGCCTGTCACCATCTGGCAGCACGCGATCGCATGGAACAGCAGCAAATCAGCGGGTGGCCATCGGTGGCGTGCCGAAGGGGGAGGGGGAGGGGGAATGGGCAGCTCCTCGCCACAATGAGAAGTGGTGGGCCCCAAAGAATTGCGCCAGGGCTCGAAAAAGCTCCGGGACGCCTAGAAATCGCGCCGTGGCCACAACAAATCGCACTGGAACACGAAAACAAATCAAGCCCGGCTTCTGAGAAGTTAAGGACCCCGAAAAACCATTCCGGGCCTCAAAAATCACAGCGGAGCTTTGAAAATAGCACCAGAGGGCCCACACAAATTGAGAGGTGTTCGAAAAAACATGCCACGGGGTCCGGAAAAAATCGTGCCAGGGGCCCAAATTCGTCCTAAATCGCGACCGGCTCCGAACAATCACACCTGGAACCGGAAAAGCGATCCGGACTCCAAAAATTCGAAAGAAGTCCCAGAAACTCGCGTCGGGATCCCGACAACTCGCGGCAGGAACCGAAAAAAAGTCGCACCTTGCCCCGATAAATCGCGCCGGAGCCCTCAATATGGTGCTGGAGCCCCACCGAAAACAATCGGTGGGGACCCAAAAATTAATGTTGGCGACCCTAAGTAAATATAGCGTGGCCCTAGACACACACCGGGAGCCTCCAAGCGTATCGGGGCCGTCCAACGCGCATCGGGTCCCACAGAAAACGATGGGGCTTTAAAATACGTGCCGGGCCCTCAATAGACATACCCGGGAGCCTCAAAAGTAACACACCATGTACCTTCAAAACGCACCGGGGCTCTGAAAGCACACCGGTGGTCGATGGGTGCCGCAAAGACGGCATAAGGGCTTGACAAACATTTTCTGGGCCCGCAAAAGGCGACATGGTGCAAAAAAACGCGTCGGGACGCGAAATAACACGTCAGTGCCTTTGAAAACGCGCCTGTTCTAAAAAAAACAAAAAAAAAAAACACCGTTGGTCCACGGAAAGTGACCAAACCTTAAAAGTCGTTGGAGTCTCAAGAACGCTCTAGGCCCTAAAAAGCTGGGGCTCTGAAACACATCATTAGCCGAAAAAGAACTTTAAATCCTTAGGCCTTAGCTTAAGCCTTAAGAAGAACACCGAACCAGCCGCCTCGGTTTGATAACCAATCTGGTAACATATAAAAAAATGAGGTACACACAGCTCAGACTGGTATCCGGTTTTCCTTTTGGCCAGAAAATGTGACACGAAGATAAATTATCTTCGAATCGAATTCATCGAATTTTCCAGCAAACCCTCATGCGAAGCAATTCATGACGTCACATACGTAACAAGACTGGGATACAAAATGACCTTTGAACTGCGGAGAGGGGATTAAAATCCGGTGACTTAGAGACGTGGCGGTGGTTTGGGCTCCCCACAACAAAATTAAGATGTCACTACTTATTTTAATAAAAACAAAATTGACTTTGCAAAAAAGTTGTGGTCGAAATCCAGCGTCTTAAAATAGTGTTGCGTCCCCCCCCCCCCCTCCTCCAAATCCGTCTGCTACCCCTGACGCAAATCCTAGGTACGCCACTGATGGCCAGAGTTGCCTGCCGAGAAACCGCCGAGACCGACATTTGTCGACCTCCACCTGCGATATGCGTCACGACCTCTGACCGGTCATCATGACTGCGCTGAGAGCGAAGAGCATCACCGCTGGTACGCACCCGGAGAACTGTCACCTGCGCGTGAGAGCGGAGCACCGCTGGTACCCCACCCGGAGAACTGTCACCTGCGCTGGTACCGCACCCGGAGAACTGTCACCTGCGCTGGTACCGCACCCGGAGAACTGTCACCTGCGCTGGTACCGCACCCGGAGAACTGTCACCTGCGCTGGTACCGCACCCGGAGAACTGTCACCTGCGCTGGTACCGCACCCGGAGAACTGTCACCTGCGCTGGTACCACACCCGGAGAACTGTCACCTGTACGTGAGAAACGCGGCACCGCTGGTACCGCACCCGGGGAACTGCCACCTACGCGTGAGAAGGCGGCAGAGCAGGGCAGGGCAGGGTTACATTTGCCGGCACACGACAGCGGCCGGTACCGTGCCATTCACACGCCATCCGCCACCTCATGTGCGCTGTGCAAATGTTTACGTACCCCAGTGCCTATCATTGGCGGATCCAGCCAGCCGGTTTATGAAGCGTAATAGAAAAACTACCGGCAAATGTTTGCATGAGAAACGTTCTCTGGATCCAGATAGCGTATGATCTTAGCTTCATATTAAAACAATTACTTCCCGCGTAAAAGTATTCTAGTCTTTCAAAACTTGTGAAGAAGGCCAGCTTTGCTCCAAATCCGGCACTTGGAGAGGGAGCATGACCCTGTCTTCCCTCTCCCCCTGCCCTCCCTCGGTTCCCCTGCAACCGCCGCTGCCCAATATCACGATGTAAACTCGGTGACCTCCAGCGGAGTTAATGGGTGTTATTTCAAGTTCCTGCAATGTAGTTATTTGGGTGCAATTTCGTACTTTTGTACCCTCTTGCTTCTACCAAGTAGCATAGCATCCAGGCTAAAAGAAGATCCTTGGCTTTTTACGATGCAGTTGACTGCTAAGCCATATAGCATTGCTAAGCCGTTGTGGGATGGCGCGCAGCTCAGTCAAGCGCTGCGCACTTCTGTAGTAATCTCCACAACAAATTGCTTTTCAGTTTCAAGGTGCAAATTCAACTTCAACCACGTGTCTGATCAGCATCCTGCTGATCGGTTCCGTGACTTGGCAAGCCTCCCGGGCTACCCTGTTGGTCGCCAGGCCTCCCGGGCTACCATGATGGTCGCCAGTCCTCCCAGGCTACCATGATGGCTGTAGCGCGTCTACCGAACATAAAAGGCAATGAGTACCATTTCCTTGCGCGAGTGGACTGGTTTATGCTGACTGGAAGTAAGCTATTGAGCACCTCTAATTACGCCTGCACGGCCAAGTTTCCAGAAGACTGAGTACCACTGGAGGAAGTGTCCAACTCGTTCTGTCCTTTTATGGCAGTGTTAATTTGTGTTCATTGCTTTTCCAACCGCCATCTAACTTCGAACTCGCGACCGTATATGTAAGGGTATGTATGTCCATTGATTTTAACACTTTCTCCATACATATGCCGTTTTTTAGCATGCAGTACATGTTTGAACATTAGGATATATCCGTATGAATGTATATATATATATATATATATATATATATATATATATATATATATATGAATGTATATATATATAATATATACGACTTCTGGTTGTTTCCGAAATTGAAGACGCCATTGAAAGGATCCCGTTTTGACAGTAGAGAAGAGATAATGCAAAACGCGACGGCGGAGATGAACACCATTCCAATAGAAGCCTTCCAGAAGTGTTTTCGGCAGTGGAAGGATCGGTGGGCTAAGTGTGTGCAGGCGCAAGGATTAGGGTACTTTGAAGGGGATTAGGGTCCCAATCCCGTCAGGTACGTAATATATTTTTTTCCGGTCAAAGGTTGGATACATTTTAGACAGACCTCGTATATATGCATGTATACATAGATCTGTCTAAATGTACGATGTCCCTGGGATGAAGCTTAGAACATTTGACTTTGCCACAAATTGTTGGGAGCCCTCCTTAAAAAAAATGGGGCCACGCAAAGAATATGGGAGATGGAGAGGCGTACGAGGCTCCATAGGTATTTTATCTTCTTTTCACGGGACATCTAGAGGTCATGGAGAAGTCTGGGATTAGAGAGAAGGGTGAATAGAAACTCGTGGAGTGTGAGGTGGTTGGCGCTGAGTATGTTGGAGAGTGTGATGGGACTGTGGTGTGCGTTTCAGCGGCAGGAGTGGCTGGCGGTGTGGTATGTTGGAGAGTGTGATGGGACTGTGGTGTGCGTTTCAGTGGTAGGAGTGGCTGGCGGTGTGGTATGTTGGAGAGTGTGATGGGAATGTGGTGTGCGTTTCAGCGGTAGGAGTGGCTGGCGGTGTGGTATGCACTTGGTCCGGTGGACCAATAGGTGTTGGACCGCTGTCGGTCGCTTGCACGCTGATCGTGGTGTGTTTGTGATGAGGAAGGTGGTGATGAGGCAGGTGGTGATGAGGAAGGTGGTGATGAGGTAGGTGGTGATGAGGAAGGCGGTGATGAGGAAGGTGGTGATGAGGCAGGTGGTGATGAGGAAGGTGGTGATGAGGAAGGTGGTGATGAGGAAGGTGGTGATCAGGCGTGGTGTGTTTGTGATGAGGCAGGTGGCGATGAGGCAGGTGGCGATGAGGCAGGTGGTGGTGAGGCGTGGTGTGTTTGTGATGAGGCAGGTGGTGATGAGGCGTGGTGTGTTTGTGATGAGGCAGCTGTGAGGGAGCTTTGTGCGACCGATGCGTATTCCTGCCAGGGGCACTTCTCGTCGTCTAGTGCTTTGATGCGTGGTGCTACATTCCATGGCAGTGGGGTGCATGCTGTGCAGCTTTAACGCTGAGTGCTCAGACCTGGTCGATGCGCCCTAAAGCTCAACTAGCCATCCAACCAACCATTGTGTAGCTTTCTGACGGCGCGGTCCCGTGCGGTTTGTATGCCGGTGAGTATTGCGTGTTTGAGCTGAGCGTGGTGCTCTCTTTGTCAGGGTGGGCATGGTATGTGAGCGTTGAGACGTGCTCCAACGGTGGCTGCTTGGTCTGCGTGGTCATTGCTGATCATTTATGTTTGGCTTGGGACCCAGAGTATTGTCGCACGGTGATGATGCGGAAGTGTGTTGTGGACAGAGTTGGACAAGCAGGCTCTTTCTGTTTTTGGCATCCAGAAATGTATCCTCTCTGGACAATACTACGCTCATTTATTTTTCATTTGGAGGTCGTATGGTGCTGCTTGACAAGACCTGTTTTGGATAAAGTGCCCAAGATTCACTGAGAAGTGCAAACGGATGTTCTAATATCACATGTTTGACATAAAATTCCTCCATATTCAATTAAGAACACATTTTCTTCTCCACATCCAAGATTACCAAGCACAAATCCACCCCTGGTTGTGAATGTTGATTATTTTGGTTATCCGGGGTGGGTGTGAACTGGTGTGCTGTTGGGCCGTGTGTTGCGGAGGGGTGGGTGTGAACTGGTGTGCCGTTGGGCTATGTGTTGCGGATGGGTGGTGTGGACTGGTGTGCCGTTGGGCCGTGTGTTGCGGAGGGGTGGGTGTGAACTGGTGTGCCGTTGGGCCGTGTGTGCGGAGGGGTGGGTGTGAACTGGTGTGCCGTTGGGCCGTGTGTTGCGGAGGGGTGGGTGTGAACTGGTGTGCCGTTGGGCCGTGTATTGCGGAGGGGTGGGTGTGAACTGGTGTGCCGTTGGGCCGTGTATTGCGGAGGGGTGGGTGTGAACTGGTGTGCCGTTGGGCCGTGTGTTGCGGAGGGGTGGGTGTGAACTGGTGTGCTGTTGGGCCGTGTGTTGCGGAGGGGTGGGTGTGAACTGGTGTGCCGTTGGGCCGTGTGTGCGGAGGGGTGGGTGTGAACTGGTGTGCCGTTGGGCTATGTATTGCGGAGGGGTGGGTGTGAACTGGTGTGCCGTTGGGCTATGTATTGCGGAGGGGTGGGTGTGAACTGGTGTGCCGTTGGGCCGTGTGTTGCGGAGGGGGTGGATGTGAACTGGTGTGCCGTTGGGCTATGTATTGTGGAGGGGTGGGTGTGAACATCTGAAGCAATTTGTGTCCAAAAATCTCATTTTGTGTGTAAAGATGTGTTTGTGGTGTGTGCTTTGCGGATGGTGAAAAAGTTCAGCCGTGGCACCGGCTCGCGATAGGCTGTCATGTTTGGAGCTGTCCGTGTGGATTTTGAGCACACGACATAGGTTGTCTTTGATTCAGGCAGCGGAATTCTGAGTCCCAAATTAGAGGTGTCATGGGCAAAGCAAACGTCTAAAATAATTCCGCAATTGATATGCCCTGTACTCGTTATTTTTTTAGCCAGTGTTTTCGCTTGCAATAAAGGGTATTTCCATGACTGCTCAATGGTTGATTGCGAAATGGGTGCGAAATGTACAATCATGTAATGTAGGAGCAGTTTTGTCATGTAATGTAGGAGCAGTTTTGTCATGTAATGTAGGAGCAGTTTTGTGCGAACAATTTCTCGACCTCCCCACCTCGTTCTTCCCGGTGCCCGCGCCTATATACTTTGTTAATTTGTGCGTATTATATATATATATATATATATATATATATATATATATATATATATATATATATATATATATATATATATCTATATATACATATATGTATATATATATATATATATATATATATATATATATATATATATATATATATATATAAAACAGTGCTGGGTGCGGCTACTGGAGGAAGCCAGCGCCAGTCTGTGAGTCGCGGCAGGCGGTCGCTTCACAGCGTACAACATAAATATTGGCATGTCGCACGCACAGGATGGAGTGACACATCCGACGCGATAACGTCTGCTGTTCGCATCTTGTTGCGACATGAGACTGCTCGTGTCTTCACATGCACACCCATGTGGGTTCGCCATTTTCGTTTCCGGTATCTGACAGTGTGAAAATCAATACGAGTCGTCTCCTATCCTCCCGGTAAATAATTTTGTATTTCTGAACAGGAGGGCTTTTTCTAACATGAAGACCAATGCCTACTCCTCCATCAACAGCAAGAAAAAAGCCGGAAGCGTCGTTCATCCCGCCTCCCCACCACTGAAAAGATGCTGGGTACGCCTCTGTCTCCCCTCCCATGAAATATGCTGGGTGCGCCTCTGCGTGTGTTTGTGTGCATGTGAACAAGCACACCGATTACGTACATACTTGAGCTGTCTGCCTTTGTGAACGGCCACATGCCGATTGGATGACGACAATGAACACATGGTAAAGGAGAATAAACAAAGTTTTGATGAAGATGCTCCCGTTTGATCGAAGACATTCACGTTTGATGTGCTGGCTTTACAGTAATAATGCCCATGTCGGACTGTAAATCTTGTGTTCTGCATAATGGACAGCATTCTGTATATCTTGAAGCCATCGCCTGATATTGCAGGACATATTGGTTCAAAGGCAGGAACATAGCCGAATGCTTACTGTGCCGGCATTGCAAAGAAATGCTACTCAGTTGGCGGATTATCAACGTTAGTTACTTTACGTATTTCTTTAGTGTCCGGGCTCATAAACTGCATTTGTGATGCAGCCCGTTCCGTTGCCTGCCGGAGGTGCTCTTTGGCAGACCACCCATGTGCCAAGTTCATGGCATTCATGCCACTCATGCCACTCACTCATGATGCTCTTTGGCAGACCACCCATGTGCCACTCATGCGCACCAATGTCGTTTCATAAATGTTGAACACATACAGGGGTGTGAAACTGGAAAAAATAGTCTGAAAATCTAGTTCGTCTCAAGAAAAATAAGGCCGAATCATGGTATCTGAGTGCCTTCCTAAGGCCGTCCAAGAAGCAATGTGTTGAAGTGCGTCTTGAATTGCTTTACTCAACTTTCGGTGAGTAAAACTTCAGTTTGGTCTGACAATAATTGTGTGGCATGTCACACAAATATACATTTACATATTCATACATATCTAATATATATATATATATATATATATATATATATATATATATATATATATATATATATATATATATATATATATGCAATGCATAGGTGCATATCTATATCTTTTTGGCTTTTGCAATATCCGACCAATCAAAGTGTACACCTCTGAGCACATGGGTAATGTATTGGCAGTTTTCTGAGCAGGAAGCCGGTATGGAACCAACGCGTCAGGAACTGCTGACAGGGAGCTGAACCTGGTCACACCACGCGTCAGGATGGCCACCGCTCGACTCGGCTGACCCGCAGTTCATGCACCGGACCGTCGCGTTGACTGGTGCCGACGGTCCTCCGGCAGCTCTGTCTGCCATGCCGCCTCCTTCCCGAGGATCGCATCTGTGGCCGGGGCGTGTCAATGACCTTCGGACAATTAGCCGCTCTGTCTACCATGCCGCCTCCTTCCCGAGGATCGCATCTGTGGCCGGGGCGTGTCAATGACCTTCAGACAATTAGCCGCTCTGTCTACCATGCCGCCTCCTTCCCGAGGATCGCATCTGTGCTCGGGGCGTGTCAATGACCTTCAGACAATTAGCCGCTCTGTCTACCATGCCGCCTCCTTCCCGAGGATCGCATCTGTGGCCGGGGCGTGTCAATGACCTTCAGACAATTAGCCGCTCTGTCTACCATGCCGCCTCCTTCCCGAGGATCGCATCTGTGCTCGGGGCGTGTCAATGACCTTCAGACAATTAGCCGCTCTGTCTACCATGCCGCCTCCTTCCCGAGGATCGCATCTGTGGCCGGGGCGTGTCAATGACCTTCAGACAATTAGCCAACACGCACCTTGGCCACCACTGGCGGACGTGCTCTGCGAAACAGGCAGCAGCGACGGAACCGCCCAAGCTGCCTATCGCGTGTCGCATGTGTGTGTACTGTTGCCGTCCTGCCTAGCCCGTAGTCATGTGTGTGTAGTCGTGATGTCCTGCCTAGCCCGTAGTCATGTGTGTGTAGTCGTGATGTCCTGCCTAGCCCGTAGTCATGTGTGTGTAGTCGTGATGTCCTGCCTAGCCCGTAGTTATGCGTGTGTATAGTCCTGCATAATGTCTAGTCCGTAGTCACGTGTGTATAGTCCTACCTACAGTCTAGCCCGTAGTCATGTGTGTGTAGTCCTGCCGACTGCCTAGCCCATGATGTGGCAGCTGTGTGGACTACTCGGCAGCAAGGCTGCCCCATGCCGCGATGGTTCTACACATCTGTGCAGAATGTTGCTCGCATGGCACTTGACAGCCCCCCGGCATCGGCTGGTTGTGTCTATAGGCGCACCCACGGGGGAGCTCATCTCAGGGAAGAAAAACCCCTTTTCATGGTCGAAAAGTTGGAAATACGTCGAAGGATATAATACACGGACAGAAATATGAGGAGTTTTTGCATTTGGAGGTGGGCTCGGTATCGTCAGACCTCCTCCGTAGCAAGATCTTGGTCGCACCACTGGTCGAACCTACCCTGAAGTAAATTTTGAGTGCGCCTCTGGCTGTGTCACTGCTCTTCCGCCACTGGTCGACTTCATCTCAACCCACATTTCTGAGGGGTCGTGGAGTCCCAAAAGCATGTCTGGTCTAGTGTTGACCTGTCGGGACCCATGTCTGGTCGAGTGGGCAGGTCGACCCGTCGGGACCCGTCGGGACCCATGTCTGGTCCATTGAGCAGGTCGACCCGTCGGGACCCGTCGGGACCCATGTCTGGTCCATTGAGCAGGTCGACCCGTCGGGACCCGTCGGGATCCGTGCTGCCGAATGCAGCGCTGCACGCTGCGCCTTGTCTGCAGTTTATCTGCCGGTATATCAGTCTCCACATGGCAGCCGCCGGTATATCAATCTCCACATGGCAGCTGCCGCCTGCGTTGATTGCCCGGACCTGGCGACGCCGCCGGGCCTGCTGCCAGCTGCCACCCGCCAGGGCCAGCTGCCAGCTGCCACCCGCCAGACCTGCTGCCAGCTGCCACCCGCCAGACCTGCTGCCAGCTGGCACCCGCCGACCTGCTGCCATGCCGCTCATCAGCCGTTCATCGTGACGCCAGACCTGCTGCCAGCTACCACCCGCCAGCGGCACCTGCCAGCTGCCACCCGCCAGACCAACCGACAGCTGGCACCCGCCAGCGGCAACCGCCAGCGGCAACCCGCCAGGGCAACCTGCCAGCTGACACCCGCCAGCGACAGCTGCCAGCAGCCACCCGCCAGACCTGCTGCCAGCTGGCACCCGCCAGCGACGACCGCCAGCTGCCACCCGCCAGGACTGGCAGCTGGCAGCCGCCCGCCATGCGCTCATCAGCGTTCATCGTCAGCGACAACCGCAGCGACGACCGCAGCGGCAACCGCAGCGGCAACCGCAGCGGCAACCGCAAAGTCGTCTGCTTCAAACTTGCCGCTGCAAGCCTCCTTCAAGCCGTGTCGATTTCACGGCATGACACCGTTTGTGCAGCGGCACCGTGCATTGACACTGGTACCGTGCCACACGTGTCGACACAAGTATTGGGGGAGGAGTTGGAGTTGGAGGAAAGGGTTTACGGCGTTTTGTTCTTGCGCGTTTTTCCATAGGCGTCACGTTAGATGTATTAAGTTTGATGTAGCGCGTCCCCCGCCCACTCCCACCGCTTTAGCATCCATGCACTGTGCATTATGCATGCCGGCGTGCATAGTCTGACCGGCGTCGGTTACCCCCACCCCCTCCCCCACAGGGGATGTCCCATGACGGCGCGACCTCGGTGGACCCAAACTTGAGTCGAACTCCTGGTCGTCAGTCGTCCTAACAAAACAACACCGAGCTCGGCGTGGGAGCATTGGCGTAGTCGGGCGGGTGGCGTGCAGGTGACGGTGGCGACGGTGGCGTAGTCAGACGGGTGGGGTGCAGGTGATGGTCGGAACGGTGGCGTAGTCGGGGCGAACAGGCGATGGAAAATGCCAGGTTGTTTTGTCGCGATAGTCTCCATGCTGTGGAAGAAGAATGCTCAATCATGGCCGGCAGGCTACGCCGCTCTGTGACCAGGTGCTAGACAATTCCTGCCGGCGAGTTCACTGCAGACTGGATCCGGCCACTTGGGGATGGCTCCAACAATCCTCATAATCGTGTGACTGCATAATTGATCAGCATGTGATTGCGTATTCGTGATTGGCCTGCTTGCCGCCTAGACGGGTGGCAAGACGACAGCCAGCATCCGCCAGTGTGACTGTATAACTACAGCCAGCATCCGCCAGTGTGACTGTATAACTACAGCCAACATCCGCTGGTGTGACTGTATAGCTACAGCCAACATCCGCCGGTGTGACTGTATAGCTACAGCCAACATCCGCCGGTGTGACTGTATAGCTACAGCCAACATCCGCCGGTGTGACTGTATAACTACAGCCAACATCCGCCGGTGTG
Source organism: Ashinkailepas kermadecensis (assembly GCA_034440615.1). Taxonomy (NCBI): domain Eukaryota; kingdom Metazoa; phylum Arthropoda; class Thecostraca; family Neolepadidae; genus Ashinkailepas; species Ashinkailepas kermadecensis. Next base: position 80,993 of record JAOTOM010004589.1, read on the forward strand.
ACTATAACTACAGCCAGCAACCGCCAGTGTGACTGTATAACTACAGCCAGCATCTGCCGGTGTGACTGTATAGCTACAGCCAACATCCGCCGGTGTGACTGTATAGCTACAGCCAACATCCGCCGGTGTGACTGTATAGCTACAGCCAACATCCGCCAGTGTGACTGTATAGCTACAGCCAACATCCGCCGGTGTGACTGTATAGCTACAGCCAACATCCGCCGGTGTGACTGTATAGCTACAGCTAACATCCGCCGATGTGACTGTATAGCTACAGCCAACATCCGCCAGTGTGACTGTATCACTACAGCCAGCACCCGCGAGTGTGACTGTATAACTACAGCCAACATCCGCCGGTGTGACTGTATAGCTACAGCCAACATCCGCCAGTGTGACTGTATAGCTACAGCCAACATCCGCCGGTGTGACTGTATAGCTACAGCCAACATCCGCCGGTGTGACTGTATAACTACAGCCAACATCCGCCAGTGTGACTGTATAGCTACAGCCAACATCCGCCGGTGTGACTGTATAACTACAGCCAGCATCCGCCAGTGTGACTGTATAACTACAGCCAACATCCGCCAGTGTGACTGTGTAGCTACAGTACGTAGCACGTGCCTACGTTGACATACGTTGGCATGACTTTGGTGCCATTTGTAGGCTGCAGCATTGCGGTTGTCAGCTATATGAACTGTCTCGCAGGCCACTGGTATTTACCAGATTATCTGATAAACGGGGACGGTTACTGATATCATAGTGGAGACCCTTGACTCCAGAGTGGAAACTGATATATATATATATATATATATATATATATATATATATATATATATATATATATATATATATGTACATATGTATATATAGTTCGAGAGGGGTAGCTGCATGTTCACCAATTGGAAAGCCCTTCCCATGGACTATTGCTTCGCGCTCCCAGGAATTTGAACTCTTGGCTGCCAAAGGAAAAGAAAGAATGCAGCTATGCCCTGCTTTTTAACACGTACTGAAACACATCATCAAACTTAAGAATGCACCAGTAAAAATGCCAGCACAAACGAGACTCTGTTTTTATGCTTGTGAAAGTGCTTGCAATATATCACACTTAGCCAACTGAGCATCACGTATAGTTCAAGTACGCCCCTCCAGAAACAGTCCAAGACCACACCCAATTATCTCCCAGCCCTCCACAGCTTCTTTTACAACGCGACGCCTATGCTGCCATCCGTCAACCTTGCGTGTAAAGAAAACATACGACCTTCAATATACCAGGAGGTGCTGAGTTGACATCAAAAGTAACGATAAAGATTTTCTGGTTTGGAGTTTCTGTGAGTGTCTGCACCACTGAGGAGGCTTTTCTGCATTCCACGTGTCCTTTTGCACGCTTTTTTTCCCGCGTGCTTTTTTTAATTTTTTAAGCTTGAACTTTTTTCATCACTCCTGACGATGGCCCCTGGCCGAAACGTTGAGTAATAAAGTATAATCTTTATCGTTACTTTTGATGTCAACTCAGCACCTCCGGGTATATTGAGGGACGTATGTTTTCTTTACACGCAATGTCTAAAACCCAGGAGCATCCAAGAGCCATTCTTCGTTGTATTAAACATCCGTCAACCTGTTGATGTGATCTGATATTCTTCCGACATTGTGATCCAGCCGACGCTGCGGCTGAATCACAATGAGCTGCAGTCGAAGCGAAGCCCACCCCACCGCTCGATCGCTGCTTCCCTGCAAATGAATGCACGCTTCTCGGGAGCCCTTCAGATGGTCTCTCCGTTGAACTGAGCTGCCCGTGGTGTGTCGCGAGCCGAAAGGTCACGTGTCTGAGTGTGACGTGTATGGCTGGACCAGTCTGCGCGGTTCACTGCCACTTGTCGCTCTAACAATGGCTGGGATTCCTCCAAGGAACTCGATCGAGGGAAGCAGGAGTTCACAGAAATGTTGATGCCTAACTAGATTTCGCTCATAAAATTGAACTGACTCCCTGAAGTGTTCACTGCAGCCCAGTTAGGGGGGGGGGGGGAGGTAGTGTGGCAACCAGACCCCGCAATGCTGGCACATGCATGGCAGAATTGTCAGACATGTGATAGTCATGTGAATTTACTGTCGCATGTCTTTTAGTTACTTGGCTAAAGACCGCGAAATGTTGAGGCTCACGGTTACATTGGTGGACGGTGGCGCTCCAGACTGCCCGGACCAGGACCTAACGGCCTGGCTGCCTGACTCCAGACTGCTCTGACCGGGACCTGACGACCTGACTTCAGACTACCCGGACCAGGTCCTGAGGGCTTGACTCCAGACTGCCCAGACGAGGACCTCACGGCTTGACTCCAGACAGCCCGGACCAGGGCCTGACGGGTTAACTTCAGACTACCCGGACCAGGATCTGACGGCCTGATTTAGACTGAGATGGTGAGATTAGACTGAGATGGATGGATTTAGACTGAGACCAGGAGTTCAGACTGACTATCTGTAGCCTGTACCAGCGGGAACGCGGCAAAATTCAGCCCAAACAGAGCCAAATCAGCCAAGATCGTACCAGGTTTATCGCTTGTCGCTTCGTTCGCGGCGGTTGAGGCTGCATAATTTCATGTCCAATTGGACTGATTAATGGCGTTCCGAGTATGCTTACCTCGCCGGCAGAACCGTCTCAGATTAGCTAACGACTTCCCCTGGCAGTTTGTACGTCGACCTTGTGAATTTATAGTACTACCGAAAATATTTTCTTTTCTTCAAAAACACCGGAGTCATCTGACCTTTGCACGAGCTACGCGGAGCTATGCGGAGCTACGCGGAGCTACGTGGAGCTACTCGGAGCTACGCGGAGATACGCGGAGCTACGCGGAGATACGCGGAGCTACGCGGAGCTACGCGGAACTTGGTTCCGTGATGAGGGCCGAGGACATGTTTACCATAAGCTTCTTGCTGTGCCAATATAAGTTCATTGAGATTCCTACCTTGCGAGCCCACTCCCACCGTGCGAGCTTGCAGTAACGTGAGTGGCCTTGCAGAGGGTGCAGAAGGAATAGAAAGAGAAGGATAGAGAGAGAGAGAGAGAGAGAGAGAGAGAGAGAGAGAGAGAGAGAGAGAGAGAGAGAGAGACAGAGACAGAGACAGAGACAGAGACAGAGACAGAGACAGAGACAGAGACAGAGACAGAGACAGAGACAGAGACAGAGACAGAGACAGAGACAGAGACAGAGACAGAGACAGAGACAGAGACAGAGACAGAGACAGAGACAGAGACAGAGACAGAGACAGAGACAGAGACAGAGACAGAGACAGAGACAGAGACAGAGACAGAGACAGAGACAGAGACAGAGACAGAGACAGAGACAGAGACAGAGACAGAGACAGAGACAGAGACAGACAGAGACAGACAGAGACAGAGACAGAGACAGAGACAGAGACAGAGACAGAGACAGAGACAGAGACAGAGACAGAGACAGAGACAGAGACAGAGACAGAGACAGAGACAGAGACAGAGACAGAGACAGAGACAGAGACAGAGACAGAGACAGAGACAGAGACAGAGACAGAGACAGAGACAGAGACAGAGACAGAGACAGAGACAGAGACAGAGACAGAGACAGAGACAGAGACAGAGACAGAGACAGAGACAGAGACAGAGACAGAGACAGAGACAGAGACAGAGACAGAGACAGAGACAGAGACAGAGACAGAGACAGAGACAGAGACAGAGACAGAGACAGAGACAGATACAGAGACAGAGACAGAGACAGAGACAGAGACAGAGACAGAGACAGAGACAGAGACAGAGACAGAGACAGAGACAGAGACAGAGACAGAGACAGAGACAGAGACAGAGACAGAGACAGAGAGAGAGAGAGAGAGAGAGAGAGAGAGAGAGAGAGAGAGAGAGAGAGAGACAGAGACAGAGACAGAGACAGAGAGAGAGAGCACAGCATTATTTGCCTTTTGTGGGTATCCGAACCGTTGCACCCTAAACGATCTGATTTGGGCGTTCTTTTTACCGTGGCCGCGAACAGCCAAGATATGGGCATGTTCTCGCCGGTGGCGGCTGCAGTTTGCCGCTCGTGTCGGACGGCGTGGACAGTGTTCATCCACTCACTTCCAATTCTCCTCGGTTTGACCTTACGCCTTCAGACGCCTCAATCTCCTGACCTGCAGTGCCATGTTCTCGCCCTGCGGCTCCTAGATGTGCGATCATATTTATTTCCGGTATCTGAATACAACGGCGCCGCGGCAGCCGGCAGACCGCTGTCCGCAGCACCGCGGCAGCCGGCAGACCGCTGTCCGCAGCACCGCGGCAGCCGGCAGACCGCTGTCCGCAGCACCGCGGCAGCCGACAGACCGCTGTCCGCAGCCCGCGGTAGCCGGCAGACCGCTGTCCGCAGCACCGCGGCAGCCGGCTGACCGCTGTCCGCAGCACCGCGGCAGCCGACAGACCGCTGTCCGCAGCACCGCGGCAGCCGGCAGACCGCTGTCCGCAGCACCGCGGCAGCCGGCAGACCGCTGTCCGCAGCACCGCGGCAGCCGGCAGACCGCTGTCCGCAGCACCGCGGCAGCCGGCAGACCGCTGTCCGCAGCACCGCGGCAGCCGGCATACCGCTGTCCGCGCACCGCGGCAGCCGGCTGACCGCTGTCCGCAGCACCGCGGCAGCCGACAGACCGCTGTCCGCAGCACCGCGGCAGCCGGCAGACCGCTGTCGCGCCCGCGGCAGCCGGCTGACCGCTGTCGCGCACCGCGGCAGCCGACAGACCGCTGTCCGCAGCACCGCGGCAGCCGGCAGACCGCTGTCCGCAGCACCGCGGTAGCCGGCAGACCGCTGTCTGCGCACCGCGGCAGCCGGCAGCCGCTGTCCGCGCACCGCGGCAGCCGACAGACCGCTGTCCGCAGACCGCGGCAGCCGGCAGACCGCTGTCCGCGCACCGCGGCAGCCGACGACCGCTGTCCGCAGCACCGCGGCAGCCGACAGACCGCTGTCCGCAGCACCGCGGCAGCCGACAGACCGCTGTCCGCAGCACCGCGGCAGCCGGCAGACCGCTGTCCGCAGCACCGCGGCAGCCGGCAGACCGCTGTCCGCAGCACCGCGGCAGCCGGCAGACCGCTGTCCGCAGCACCGCGGCAGCCAGCAACGCATTTGTGACGTCACAAAAAGGGCACTTCGCCAGAGGCGCAGTCAAAGGTGGTCCGTGGCCCTCCCCTTTATAATAAAAAAAATGCTCTATATTTTTTTAGAAGCTTTTTATATTTTTTTAGGCGAGATGTTTAGAGATTTGTACAATGCTGAAGCACAATTATTCGGCGCGCTTCACGTGCCTAAGAAAGGTATTGTAACGTCGCATTTGGGGAGCTTTCTACCGCATGCACCCCCACTCGACACACGCCAGCCGGGCAGGCCAGGTCCGGGCGTGGCCTACACCCCCACTCGACACACGCCGGCCGGGCAGGCCAGGTCCGGGCGTGGCCTACACTCCGAGTCATCGTCGCAGTCGCACACAAACCAGCCGAGGTAGATTTGAAGGCCACAGGCGGCGCGAAGGCACGCGGTAGCCCGCTCAGAACGATATCGGGGCAGGAATGGGGCGACGTTCCGAATCATTTTTGGCGGCTGTTTTTTTTTTCATTAAGCGATGCGACGTGCAGCGAGACAGCGGCCGGCTTTTCACATTTGTCACGTGGCAGTTCATTTTGTGTGATGGCCTCCCCACAGCTAGGTCCACCTCGCACACATATATTTTCCGACTGTGCTCGTGTCTTTACGTTGGCGGACGCCAATGCGACAGGCGAGCACCAGGATCTATCGGTTTTGCCCTACATTAATCATCGAAGTTGGATAATAGTTCAAGCGTCGGTTCTTTTCGACACCTGGAGTTAAGGCAATGAAGTCATTCCGGGGAGGGTTGGAGAAATAGGCTGTTTCTGGATTATTGCCATCCAGAACATTATCCTCTCCAGAAAATTATCCTCATTTTTTTTCACATTTTGAGGTTGAATGTTGCTGTTTCCTGAAGAACTTCTCGGTGATAAAGTGCTCAAGATTTAGTGGAAGGTGCAAACCGAGATTCTGGTTCATAGGATTAAAGAAAAATATCCTCTCCGTATTCGATTATCACACAATCAAGGGCTCTTGTAGAGTTATGTGGTCTTAATATGAATGTCGTAGCCATGGCTGGAGATCCCGGGATGGTCGGGGTCGGACCCCCTGGTTTGTTACCCTGCTCATAATTGTTCATTTTCCCTATTCAATCTGGAGATATGTCCTGAAAATAAGGACCTGGACCCCCCTGGCTTTGTGAAATATCTCCAGCCTTGGTCGTAACGTAGTCAATGTTGTTGTTTAGCATATGAGGACGGTATAAATCATAAGGCAACTTGATAACCATAGCTGGGACAGCCGGACCGGTCGCTGGAGGCAGTTGCGAAATCGAACAAAAATAGGTACACTAAAAACGACGACCAATTTTTTTTTGGTGACAGTTATATGATTGTAATCAGCTAGCAGCTGGCAGTTACCTGCGAAATGGTGTACCTGGTCTCTTGGGCATTCAGTGCCCTTCCAATGAACTGTGACCTGGAGCGCATGTGTGTTGATTTGGTCTTTTTTAAGAGCTCCTCCATCTCCCCTCCCAGTGCTGGCTCGCCTCCCGCTCCCCACCCAGGGATGGATCAAATACATTTCAGAGAGGCACTTGTCTGGAGGGTGTCACTGTGAGAGTGTATCATTGTCACTGTAGGAATGCGTCACTGTGTCACTGGAGGATATGTCACTGTGAGAGTCCCTGAAGTCTTCGGCTAAACATTCGCTGAACGGGGGTGGGGGAGGGATGCACTCGAGCATACTGAAGCATAGGCGCACCGGAGGGGGGAGGCAGGGGCCCGGGCCCCCATGAGACCAAAGTGCCCTTTTGGCCAAAGTGCCCTTTTGACCGAAAAGTGCCCTCTTGGCCGGAATGTCCCAAATTTAGCCCAAAAATCACCTGCCTTATGTGCCCCGCCTGTGCCAAAGGTGCCCTTTGGGCCCAAAACTGCCCTTTTGGCCTAAAAATGACATTCCCCTGTGCCCTTTCCTGTCCTATGCCTGTCCCAATTAGGTGCCCTTTTGATCTAAAAGTGCCCTGTGCCCTGCCCTGTGCCTTGTGCTGTACCTTGAACTCTGCCCTGCCCTGTGTCCTGCCCTATGCCCTGCCCTGTGCCCTGCCCTGTACCCTGCCCTGTGCCCTGCCCTGCCCTGAGCCCTGCCCTGTGCCCTGCCCTGTGCCCTGCCCTGTGCCCTGCTCTGTGCCCTGCCCTGTCCTGTGCCCTGCCCTGTGCCCTGCCCTGTGCCCTGCCCTGTGCCCTGCCCTGTGCCCTGCCCTATGCCCTGCCCTGTGCCCTGCCCTGTGCCCTGCCCTGTGCCCTGTCCTGTGCCCTGCTCTGTGCCCTGCCCTGTGCCCTACCCTGTGCCCTCTCCTGTGGCCTGTGCCTATAGGCGCACCGGTGTGTGGTGCCCAGGGGGCCCGGCTTCCTCTCCCTAGGTCGAGATCGAGAAGTGTCCCTCGGCAGAAAGTGCCCATTTGGGTTTGGGCGCAAAAGTGCCAATCGGCCTTGGCCTAAACGATCGAACGATACATACCTACCCCGCCTATCCCTAGGTTCGGCGTAAAAAATGTATCAGCCTCCCAAAAAATCCTTGCTTAAATCTCACTTTTCAGTGTTCCATCAGTGAACAGCTGGACTTTCTTGCGCGTTTGCCCTGGGTACATCTGGCCGAACATGGGTTTCTTATTAAAAATTGTATTCAGTCAATTTACGCGCCAAAATTGTAGCGGCCTGAAGCTCCATTCAAGGCTGAGGCGGGCACAAGCACGATGTTAAGCACGATGGCATAAATTTGCACTTTATGTTTATAGGTGCCTACACCACCCTGAAACTATAAATCACTGGGCTGTTATGTCTCAAGCTCATGTACCTTCTTCAGTCTGCGCATGCATAACCCTCCTCAGGTGTCTGGATAGCAGTAGCTCAGGCCCTTAGAAAAAAGTACCTACCTGCGTACCTGTAGCTATCTACCTGAACCTATTATGAAACAGCCTTGGTTCGAGATAGCACTTTTAAAGGCTGTGAATGCTCCAGAGCCTAGTTTCCCACCTACCTCTATTCTGGTTACCTTTCAGTAGAAGGACAGATTAACTGCAGGCTACAATAAGTAGGGAGGTACCTACCTAGTTGCACTGATATCAAGGACTTGGTGCTGGGGAGGGACAATCAGGGCAACTGTCCCTTAAGTGAAGCCTCTGTGGGCCCTTTTGAGGTTCCATGATTCATAATCGGGTACCCCCGGTTGCCTGCAACAAATGCAGCGAATTGTGACGGAGGAATTGTGACGGAGGGATTGTGACGGAGGGATTGTGACGGAGGAATTATGACGGAGGAATTGTGAGCAGGCTGCATGTTTTTGGAAATATTATTGTAAATACAAGGGTTCGGTGCTATAACATATAACGTGTCCCATGGAAAATTCACGCCCCCCGGTCAGCAAACCTTCCAGTGTGCCCCGGGCCGCAAAGTGCCCTTTGGAGCCGGCCAAGTGCCCTTTTCGGTCCGCCCCCCCATGGAAAAATCCTTGGTGCGCGCCTGTACTGAAGGGACGTCTTTTCGCCTCAAGTTTTCCATGGGGGAGGGGGCACATGCTTCCCAGTGCCCCCCCCCCCCCACTGTATCTGCCCTTGCCCCCACCCCGATATTTCATAATTCAGCACAGGCCTGATATCCGACCACCACTTTGGTTTTTCCTCCTGTCCCAATCCAGTGCTTGGCTCTCCCTCCCCTCTCTCTCTCTCCAATTATTTTTCGGATTTTCGGAAATCAACACGGAAATCAACACGGAAATCAACACGGAAATCAACACCGTTGGCTGGGCGAGAGCTGTCGAGAAATTCAGAAATTATTTTCATTGTGACACCGTTGGCGTGTGGACGCCTTCGGCATCATCAGCCAATGGGCTGTCCTGGAGCCGAACACCAACCAGCGCGCAGAGGCTTCACGTAGAGACGCAGCTAAGCCCCCCCCCCGCTACACACACCTTAGCACCGAAAGTGAACTAGATCAAACGATACATTTTGATATTTTTACCACGCTTATTTTTAATTTTCGGCACGCTTCGCATGCCGAAACCGTCCTCTGTTTCTCTGTTCATCGCATTTTTGGGTCAGCTCTCCTCCCCCCGTAGGAGGAAAATCCTGGCGGCGCCACTGGCTGCTTCACGGGACGTGCAGTACGGCCGAGTGCAGTGGGCTCTCTCACGTTCCGCCCCCGTGCCGCACACACGGCGCGCCAATTGGCTGCGTCGCGGCGGGGGCGGGGCCTGATCGGACTGTGATCTCGCACGCACTTGTGGCGGGGCGTCACTCCGGTCCGGCCCGGCACCTCGTGCTCAGGCGCCGCCCACCCCCTGCCGCCCGAAGCCGCTCGTCCACGGACTCGCTTGTCAGAGGCTGGACCGATGAAAAACCGACGATGCCTCTGACATTTGAAGCAATCATAATGAGTTCATTCACAAATGATCGGAACCAGTCATATGCTGTATCCACTGTGCTCTCTCCTCTCTGTGCCATCTCCTTGCTGCCAGGGTCAGGACTGGCGGGATTTTTTTTCCTGGACTTTGGGATATATGATGGTCTTTCAACAGGTCTGTCAGTTCATTTTATATATTTTATTTTATTAGCATACAGTTCTCAAAACCCTGAAGAGGATAATCACCACGTAACTTGTGAAACACATTTCAACATTCAAGCCAGCAATTTTGTCACGTGCATTGAATAATTTGATGATGAATCTTGAAATATTTCCAAGGTTTCTGGTACGCTAATTGCTGAAGATAGCAGTCCATCAATGATATTAGTTGATAACAATAACGCAACCAGAGGTCTAAGGGACTATAATCCCTCCCCTTCGGACCAGAGTCAACCTTTTCAGCGTGAGCAACACTCAGAAATTTAGCCTTCCTTGCCAGCTCGGGACTAGTAACAACTGGGGGCCCCCTGCGAGTTGGTGAGCTCAAAAGAATCGCGTCGGCATTTGGGAAAAAAATGCGCCGAAACCCTAAAAAAAATCGCGCTGGGGCCCCAAAATGCCAGCCGGGCTCCAAAAACTCCAGTCGAGGCCCGAATAAAGGCAGCGGAGGGTTGAAAACTCGCGCCGAGGCTCCGAAATCACGTCGAGGCCCCCCCAAAAGTCACGAATGAACCACATCATTTCCTTCGGGGCACAAACAATTCGCGTCGTGGGCCCCAAATTAATTCAGCGGGGATTAATTAATTCAGGCCTCATATTGCTGCATGGACCCGAAAAATAATCACCCCGAGGCCCGAAAAATCACACCCGAGACCCGAAAAAGAATCCCGGACAAATTGAGCAAGGACCACCTAAACCCAATCCAGGCCCGGAACATCGCTCTGAATCACTACAAATCGCGCCATAGGCCCCCCCGAAATCGCGAACGGCCACGAAAAACGTGTTGTGCCCCCAAAATCACGCGGGACCCCAAAATTCGCGTTGGGGCCCGAGATATCGCACCGGACCCCCCAAAAATCAAGTCGGCCATAGCAGTAAAAAAGTGTGGGAAACAAATTTGAACAGGCGGGGAGAGGAAGTAGAAATCAGGGCACATATAAACGATGGCAGTACGTTGGGCACAACTCCACGGGTAAACTGAGTTGTCACTAATTATTTCAATGTAAAAAGGACTCCTCTGAAAAACAGTGGTCAAAATCGGAAGACTTTTAAAAACTTGGACAGGTGGGCCCCTGATACGACCAAATCAGTTTGGTCCCTCCGATGCAAATCTTAGGTACGCCATCGACGAGCATCAATTAGCGTGCTAAGGTCTTTCTAGTGCATTTGGGCTCCAATGGATGTACCCAGGCTCCCTAAGGCTTGTTAGAGGCCCTTAAAACGTATTGGAAGTCGCTTAGCGCACCAAGCCCCTCAAAACTTGCTGCAGTACCTAACGGAGTGACCTATGGGGCCTCCGACCAGCGCTAGGGGCCCACCACTCTTTAGGATCATTCAGCACGCCTTCGAGTCATCATGGCAAGCCTCGGGGACACTCAATATGCTTCAGGAGTTACCATTGTGCTTTTGGGGTCCCTTCATGCCTAATAATGCTGCCCACCTCTTATCCCAACTCCGCAACCTGCTGACGTCTTTCGGCCTCGCATGTACCCCTTTGCCGGTGCGTGGCCTGGCATCTCCCTCTGCGGAGATGCGGTGCGCGGCCGATCGCAGCGACCCCCCGAGGAGCCAAGGGACCGAGGAAACTACACCTCCAACACCCGATATGATCGAAACGCCCTCCACCGCGATGGAGCCGATGGGAGCTCTGTCCGAAGCCAAGCAAGGCGGCCGGGCTGCCACCAGAACCGCAGGCAGACGGTGAGTAGACCCGAGCCCAGAGGACCCAGAGGCCCACAACACCCTCGCCACGTGCACCCAAGTGCCCCACAGGCTCTCGCACTGAGAGCAGCTCTGCAACCGCTGGAAACGTGCCGGTCTTCAGAGATTCTAGTGGAGCGGAGTCGGTGCCTGTGCCGGACGTAGCCCTTCAGCGGTAGCAGTCTGAGAGACGCACTCGCGACGCCAAACTGGTGCGTCTTGCGGAGACTGCGAGGACCCGATCAGCAAACCGCTGGGGACCGGATGAATACGTCCAACCAGCGGGCACCGTCCCTTCAGCGGCCATAGGGCCACTATATTTTATGATGTCATCTATTAGACATTTTCTGCGCATATGTCGCGCCAGAATTCAATCTCTCTTCATTCCAAAATGACAACATGGTAAGTGACCCCTGAAAAGAATTGCGAGCAATGATGATGTCGGCCGTTGAAAACTTGTGACATCACCAAAAGTTCGAATCGCCGGACGTGTGTACCTTATGTAAAGGGCCTTGCGTCCAACCGAGGGCGGCTACTCCGTCGGCACTCAGGCGAGTGGATGGCGCGTCCCACGCTTCAGTACCGAGGTCCGACTCGGCAAAAATAGGTCCTCCACTACCGCCCCGGAGCGGTGTTCCTTGCGCTGCATCGCCTGGTGGAACGACACGTGCCGAGAAACGCGTTCTTCCATAGACAATGTCTCCTCCGGATGGCGTATTGCCCAGGTCGCGGCCGCGGACGCCCTCGCTTGGGATATACCCCGGATTCCGGCTTGAGCCGCGTGCGGACGGTGGTACGAAGGTTCGAGATGAGAGCCATTTTTAGACATCGACTATAGTCAACTCTAGTATAGTCAACTCTAGTCAACCACAGCACTTTTGCCTTTTAACTCGTTCTACTAATTAACCCGATAACTCAACTGGTTTTACAATTGAACTACAGAGGGATTCGCCCGAACATGTCTGATTGTGAACTAGTTTTGAACATGAGATGTCCAATTTCAGTATGTCTCCAAGAGACTAAGCTGCCGCTGCAGTCGTCATTCCATATCAGATGTTACTCTGTGCTAACGAAAAGCATGCCCTCAGACAGTCGCACATGGGGGAGTTATCCAAACAATCAGCCATAACGCCCCTTGTTGAAGTTGTCCTCAACACACCTCTCCAAGCCGTTGCTGCCATAATTTGTTTTAGTCGCCACCCAGTTACACTGTGCTCAGTATATCTGCCGCCGGGAATCCCGTTCCCTTCCGTCGAGCTAAGACGGATGATGCTTGAGCTATCTCCTCTTCTACTTCTTGGCGACTTCAACGCACACCACGTAGCTTGGGCATGTGACATTACCAATCCTCGAGGTCGCGCTATGGAGAGTTTATTCACGACGAACCCCTCTGCCTTTTAACAAACGGTACTGTCACTCACTTTACAATCCCTTATGGGGCTACATCTGCGATCGATCTTAGCCTTGCAAGCCCACGTTTGTCGCAATGTTTTAGCTGGACAGTACAGGACGATTCTCTGGGCTACTACAATACTACTTATCTACTACTTATCGTAGTAAGTATCTACTACTTATCTACTACTTATCGTAGTAAGTATCCACTACTTATCTACTACTTATCTACTACTTATCTACTACTTATCTACTACTTATCTACTACTTATCTACTACTTATCTACTATTTATGTACTATTTATCTACTCATCTACTATCTACTTATCTACTTATCTACTTATCTACTACTTATCTACTACTTATCTACTACTTATCTACTACTTATCTACTACTTATCTACTACTTATCTACTACTTATCTACTACTTATCTACTACTTATCTACTACTTATCTACTACTTATCTACTACTTATCTACTACTTATCTACTACTTATCTACTACTTATCTACTACTTATCTACTACTTATCTACTACTTATCTACTACTTATCTACTACTTATCTACTACTTATCTACTACTTATCTACTACTTATCTACTACTTATCTACTACTTATCTACTACTTATCTACTACTTATCTACTACTTATCTACTACTTATCTACTACTTATCTACTACTTATCTACTACTTATCTACTACTTATCTACTACTTATCTACTACTTATCTACTACTTATCTACTACTTATCTACTACTTATCTACTACTTATCTACTACTTATCTACTACTTATCTACTACTTATCTACTACTTATCTACTACTTATCTACTACTTATCTACTACTTATCTACTACTTATCTACTACTTATCTACTACTTATCTACTACTTATCTACTACTTATCTACTACTTATCTACTACTTATCTACTACTTATCTACTCTTATCTACTACTTATCTACTACTTATCTACTACTTATCTACTACTTATCTACTACTTATCTACTACTTATCCTACTTATCTACTACTTATCTACTACTTATCTACTACTTATCTACTACTTATCTACTACTTATCTACTACTTATCTACTACTTATCTACTACTTATCTACTACTTATCTACTACTTATCTACTACTTATCTGCTACTTATCTGCTACTTATCTGCTACTTATCTGCTACTTATCTGCTACTTATCTGCTACTTATCTGCTACTTATCTACTACTTATCTACTACTTATCGTATGACGCTTGATTTACCGCAGCAGAACTACGGTCGGCAATAAGCAGCCTGAAGAGTGTGGCAGAGGGGCCTGACCACATCCACAACGAAATGCTTAAGCATCTTCGCGAGTTCTGAAGGCATTACTAGCGACTTTCAACATGGTATGGGAGGAGGGTCGATTTCCTGTCACATGGCGGGAAACCACGGTATTACCTGTCTTAAAGCCAGGCGAGAGTGGGTTCAATCCGCTGCACTACCGGTCTATCGCCCTGACTTCGTGTTTGTGTAAACTGCTATAAGAATTGTCAATGTGCGGCTGACGTGTTTTTAATAAAAAGAAACACATGAACTGTTTACCAACACCTAGTGCGGTCTTGGAAAGCATCGGGGAACAACGGACCATCTCCTAACACTGCTATGCGTGTTGCCTTCAGGCAGAAACGTCACACTGGAACAATTGTTTTCGATCTGGAAGGCGCATATGATACAACCTGGCACCGCGGTATTTTAATGAAATCTCGAAAATGTGGAATCGTGGCGATTTAGACACTTTTCTCCGGGACTTTTTGACTGAACGATTCTTCCGCGTCCGGGTGGGACAAAAAGCTATCTGAACGGTTCCAACAAACCAGTAGAGTCTCACAGGGCAGTGTACTCAAGTGTTACTTTGTTCGCCATGATCATTAATGACATTGACGCCGATGTGCTGCTGAGCATAGGGCGCCCGCTATTTGTTGATAATTTCGCCATCTGTTCCTCTGCCTGCAATACTTCAGCAATGACACGACAGCTGCAGCTAATAATGGACAAGTTCCAGAGCTGGTGCATCAAAACGGTTTCCGGTTTTCCACCGACAAAACGGCTGCAATGCATTTCTGCCGCCGACGATGTATCCAGGAACTCGACGTCGAGCTGTACCGCGAGCCTATCCCAGTTAAGCCAACCGTGAAGTTTCTGGGAGCACAATTCGACAGTCGCCTGACATACAAATACAACATCAAAACACTCGAGGAAAAAATGTTTTACATCTCTCAACCTACATCAATGTATTGTTAAGGCGTCTTACGGCGCTGACCATAGAACCCTGATTATATTTTACACGTCACTTATCCGGTTCAACCTAGACTACGCGTGCGACGTGTACGATGGAGCTTGCGCCAGCAATAAGTGTACCTTGGATACAGTGGACCATTTAGCACTGCATTTTACCACTGGTGCCTTCAGAACCTCACCGGCTGCGAGCCTGACGACAGAAGCCAAGGAACCGCCGCTGGCACTGTGGCGTGAAATGTTTGGCTTACGATATGCGTGTAGACTGCGGCAGTTTCCCACGCACCCCACTTATGTCGCAGTTTTCTCCCGCCACATTTTGTCACTTTTTCAATGAGCAGTATCCGAGGACAATACCATTCTGTACTCGGATGCAGAACCTCTTTTAAAATGGTAGAACGAGAGTGCGTCGAGTGATGCGAGTGCAAACACTACCAATAACACCCTGGAACCTGGCTTCACCTCCAATTGGCATGTCTTTGTCAGCGATGCACAAATGCGATGCACAAAGACAGAATCCCGTCGGGATTCTGTCGGTCAAGAACGATTAAGCACCTGGACTCTTACCAAGGACACACAAGGATTTTTACTGATGGTTCCAAGAGTACCACAGGAGCAGGGTGTGCCTTTGTGTGCGGTGCTACTGTACGTTCGTTTAGTTTGCCTGTGTATGTCTCGGTTTATAGCTCTGAACTCATTGCGATCGTGAAGGCACTGTCATTTATAAAGGCTTCTCGGGACTCCCTACATGTGATTATATCTGACTCGCTTAGCAGCCTTTTGGCTCTGACTGCTTTTTGCCCTTCAGACCCTCTACTACTAGACATTATCATACGAATTACTACGTTGGAACGAAATGCATAAACCGTCCGCTTGTGTTGGATCCCAAGCCACATCGAGGTGTGTGGAAACGAGCGCGCTGACTCTGCGGCGAAGTGGGCAGCTCAGAACCCCACTCACGCATATGCCTACTTCCTGCTAGGGGCCACTTCTTCCTGCTAGGGGCCACTTCTCCAGGATTACACATTTCATGCTCGCTAAGTGGCAAAGGGCATGGGATATAGAAATCAACAATAGGCTACATACAATCAAGCCACATCTAGGACCTCGGACGTCATGCCTGCATAGGTCCAGGCAAGAGGAGACAACACTGCAGAATGCGCATCGGCACACCTACGCTACCCATCGCTATCCTCCGTGTGGGGAGGAGAGGCCGCGGTGCCCCCGCCGTCCGGAAACTCTGACTGTGTGCCACCTACTACTCACATGCCAGCACCAGCACCTTGCACCAGAGCGCCGATTGTTTTTTGGAAGAAACGCGGACCGTTTGACATATGCTGACATTCTGGAAACTTGTTCCGTTACTTGTCAGCGATTGGATTTCAAACCACGTACACATCCAGATAATAGTTCTCAGCAACCGTGAAGCACGAGAATAAAAGTTATTGGCGCGAATGATCCAGTCTAATCGAAGTGCCCTAAAGCCCAAATAGCTAACTAACTAACCCCGTCTCGAGGGAGGTTGTTTAAGACTTACTTACAAACTAAGCGGCGCACGAACGCGAACCGGATATCATCGGAAAACCATCGATGAACCGAACCCGAAAATGGCTTCACTTTTGAATTGAATATAATATTGAGACTCCAAATCGCGGTTTTCCAGAAAATAGTGTTTTTTTTCACAAGCATTTTATATCTCCATTTTTGATAGACACGGAGTTCAAAGGTACGCCATTTCATAGCTAATTGCACAGCACATATTACAAAAACAGTCACATTGGTCCCTCATGGTCACTTATGGTGACAATGATGGATGATGAATTGACAGTGACCTTGGGTGACTGATCTGACCTCAAAGACACATCCAAGGTATACGTGTTGTAAGCACTGCCAAATTGTAATCATGCAGTAAGCTTCATTTCATTATGTTTTCACACACACCATCTTAAATTTAAAAGAAAACAAATGCGATTTTGCTTAATATTGACAAGATGGAAACTGAAAACCTGGTTTAACACACGTGGCATGTGCAAAGGTCAAGGTCACTAATTATGTCAAGGTCGAATATCAGTAAATATGTGATGGGCTGTTGAAAATTATGACAATTTTTTAAACACATGACTCTCAAAAGAAAGGAATTAGTGCCACCAAATCAAAACAATGTTTTCTACCCCGTTTGGAAGTTTTCACACACACCCCAAAAAAGGTGAATGTTTAATTTTCTTCTTATACACTTTCCCCCCAAAAAATGGCGAAAACATATCCGAAGCGAATTTTGGGGTCCCGATCATATAAAAAATGAACTAGGCGTGCACTAATATTCCGACTAGCCATTTTTACTTCGGAATAGTCCGTATTTTTCCTCGAGAACACCTGAAATGCATACACAATCTTGACTTTTGAAGTCGTATCTCAATGACCTGACCTGATATTGGCTTGAAATCTGAAACTTTTTTAGTGGACATGATGTGCCACTGCATACATTCCGTGTTTTCAAACATATTGATTAATAGCAATGCTATGGGCAAACAACTGTGTGATGTATGCCTTCATTTGTGCCAGTAACCTAGCCTAACGTCTCATTTTATATTTTGTCTTGACCCTTTGTCTATTGCTTCACCTTTCGCTGTATCTGGCATGCTTTTTGTTTCAGTGTATATCTAAAAAAAAACAAATTGAGATGAGATCCTAAGCTGTTTTTGACTCTCCACGATAGCTCCGATACCTAACACACTGGAGCTCATTTTTTAAAGCTCAATGTGCTTTATTGTTTGAAAGTATGCAAACTTGTAAAACGATAGCAAGACCAGTTCAAAGTTACCTCGGACGTATCAGGGGGGGGGGGGGGGGTGAAATTTCCTCCCCACGCCTTTGGCTGGAAGCTCGCTGTTTGTGGTGGGAGGTGCAGCCCTCCGCCACCAGTCAGGAGACACACCGGGCGAGTACACGTGGATATACTGAAAACAAGCAGACCGTCACAAAATATACCGAACGTCGTCGAAAGTGGCCCATTTTCGGGAACAACAGTTCGCCGGGAACCTCACGTTCAAAATGTATGTAAAAAGACCCAAGGAGCCAATTGCCCAACCGGAGCATATTAAGGCATCGGTATAATGCAATGCTTGGTACAACTTCGAACTGAAGAGCCGGCAAACTGTTTCTAGCAGCGTATTTGCTGCATCAGGTTGGGAACAAGCTAGGGAAAACTAAACCATCCCTGATTATATGACATGGTTTGAACTGGCGCATATTCATATTGATATTTTAGACTGACATCATCTGTTGGAAGAGAGAGAGAGAGAGAGAAAGTAGGTATGCCTCTTCACAATTCGCCCTTCGCGCAATATTTTACGGAACGCGCGTCGCTCGTCCCCGAGCGTCTGCGCAGCAATATAGCCCGGGGCGTTTCCGGTCTGCTGGGAGCCACGTGCAGGCGGCTGCGCTGCAGGGTTGCTCGACCTTCGGCGGCGTCAATACTGCCGGGGTGTCTGACCCGGCGCAGACGGATCGATGGAGCCGGTCGGCTCGTCGTGTGGCCGCCCACGGGCGCAGGGGCGGCTCCAGCGCCGGCCGGCGGTGGGTCGTGTACGCGCCCGCGGGCGCATGGGCGGCGCCAGCGCCTGCCGGCAGTGGGTCGTGTATCTACTCACGGGCGCAGGGGCGGCACCAGCACCGGCCGGCGATGGGTCGTGTACCTGCCCACTGGAGCAGGGGCGGCGCCAGCACCCGACAGTGGGGTTCGGTCGTATGCAGAGGCACAGCCAGGATTTTTTGAAATGGGATCCGAACCCCCAAATATGTAATGAATCCAAGAACGTTCTCGGCGTCGAGGCGCGCCGCAAATTTGTCGTTATTCGTGGCGCAATTCCCCAAGCTTCTTGTCAATCTAGTGTCTCTCCTGCTTGCTAAGGGGGACCGGGCTCCCCACCCCCTATTGGCTGCGTCTCTGGTCGTGTGCCGGTCCACGGGCGACCACAGCGTCCCGACAGGGGGTCGCTGATGCATGCGGTCAGGAAATACGTCGATGTTGGGGGGGGGACGCAGAGCAGGCCATATTCGTGCTCGGCGGGCATGGTTTGGACTAAGTAAAGGCCCATATACAGACAACTATCTGTCTAGCTATTGATGAGGACATGGGGTTACATTGCAGGGATAACTTAGGTTAGATCCTGGGGAAAAGGGAAGTTGTCTATTGGCAAATGCTTATTCCCGTATGAATGAAACATGTACTGGTATCTGGTGTATTACACTAGTGACAGAGCATTGCAGTTCAGGTGGCAAAGGTTGAGTTTGGGGTCCCAAAGGTTAGGGTTAGGGCTGCTGGGTTTTCTTTTGTGATGTGCTTAATCATCTGCCCAGTAGTCATGAAAACTATGCACATTTGACATCTTCTCGCTCTGTCTTTGTTTCGCCACCCCTGTTGCAGGGGACGATTTCCCATTCTTGGATTTTGCATTCCTTTATTTACTTAGTTCCATGCTCAAAATTGAGCTAAAACATTATCTCTGTGTTGCCCAGATAGGAACGCTGGCTCCAATGTTCACGATTGCACGCATTACTAAGCTCACCGAGCGTTTGACACCTTAGACACCGTGATCCATTGGATCATTGCTACTCAATGGACGATTACACATGTTGGTCGTTGACCAACATGAAACAATATCCACCGCATTCGTTGCATACGCCACAGCGACAACAAACGCTGGTTCGGCACTAGCAAGTCCCGAAACACCCTGTTGGTTGGTTGGTTATTGGTTTTACGACACGTCGACCGCTAAGTCGCATAGCGTCGCCAATCTCTCACGCCGATTGGTCGCGGGCGAAGAGTAGCGACAGGTGAGACTCGAACCCACAATCTTTCGATTGTGAGACGAGCATCTTACCCCTAGACCACTCGTCCCTCCGAAACACCCTGTGGATATCGCAATTCCGATGACGTCCACGTGCAAGTGCGTTGTGTGCCGTGTAGCCAAGCGTCACACCATCACCATATGGCGCTGCTATCTTGCGCCACCTAGGCATCAGCAGCCTCTGGAACACTTGCAGGCCGACAGCGAGGCCAGCCGTATATTGTCCACCGGTCTCGCTGACCGTCCCGTTCTCAGGCACCCTCTCTTTCAAACTGTTGTTCCAGCCCCAAACGGTACCCGTTCAGGCTGAGGGGCCTACTGCACTGGAGGTGCATGTTGTATATTGCGTCAGATTCATCATGTGGTGGTTCTATGACGTCACTCGCAAACACCTGTCAGGTGATGAAGCCTGACGACGCATGACACCTGACGACATGTTTGGTGAAACCTGACGACGCATGACACCTGACGACATGTTTGGTGAAGCCTGACGACGCATGACACCTGACGACATGTTTGGTGAAGCCTGACGACGCATGACACCTGACGACATGTTTGGTGAAGCCTGACGACGCATGACACCTGACGACATGTTTGGTGAAGCCTGACGACGCATGACACCTGCCGACATGTTTGGTGAAGCCTGACGACGCATGACACCTGACGACATGTTTGGTGAAGCCTGACGACGCATGACACCTGACGACATGTTTGGTGAAGCCTGGCGACGCATGGCACCTGACGACATGTTTGGTGAAGCCTGACGACGCATGACACCTGACGACATAAAGTCATAAAGTCATAAAGTGTTAAGGCTTAATAAGAGCCACAGGGGCCCATCTGGGTTAAGCCTATCTAGAAAAGATACTAGAAATGTACATACTCTCACCCCAATCAATCCTTTATCTCAAGTTCCTAGGGAGCTATATATCCCAGCTTATCTAGCACCATTCACCTGATATTGCATAACACACTCAACAATTACAAACTCCTCCAATCATACCCATTGTGCTACCATAGTCAATCTCATCAGTATCGCATCCCGAAGGAAGGTGCTGAATCCACTGCTAGGTACACCCTATATAAAGTTTAGACTTAATAAGAGACCCAAGGGCCCATCGAGTTAAGTCTGTAAATGGAGGATACCACAAATCTGGTAAAAAGACCCACCCCAACCAACCCACGTCCTGAGGAAACCAGTCCTCCAATATCCCACACACCTATCAATGCCTATCTACCCTAGCTATCCATCCCTATTCCTCTGATCCCTCTTAACACATGTGTATTAAATGTCTTATCAATAATTTTCAAACTGCATCCATGCCTTAAAGGGGTCTGTGCTGTGCCCACTTACTTAACATAAATCACACCCCTTCCATCACAAATTAGAACTCAAAAACAAAATTTTACTGTCTAAAAAATTTGTCCACCCTACTTTTAAATACATTCAATGAGGAACTGCCCACAACATCAGCAGGCAGCCCATTCCACTGATCAACAACCCTTTGACTGAAGACCTGGTGTCGCTTAACTGTCCTACACCTCAACTTTTCTAACCTGAATTTATGACCCCTATGTGATACTCTAAGCTGAAGAGCGCCATTCAAATTGACCTGATCTAGTCCTTTAACAATTTTGTACATTTCAATCATGTCCCCCCTTAATCTCCTATACTTGAGTGAGTACACATTTAATGCCACAAGCCTTTCTCCATATTCTAAGTTACCTATTCCACTGATGAGTCTAGTTGCTTTGCGCTGCACTCTTTCTAACATATCTATATCTTTTTCTAGGTAGGGGCTCCATGCTTGTACAGAATATTCCAAGTGGGGTCGCACATATACTAAGTACAGTTTTTTTTCATGACTTCCTTGCTCTTATATATCACACTTCTATTAATGAGTTCCAGCATTCTGAGTGCTCTGTTCCTAGCTGAGATACATTGTTTTTTCTGCTTTAAGGTCTGTTAAAACTAACACACCTAAGTCCCTTTCCTCTTCAATAACATCCAGTTCCCTCCCTCCCATTGTATATCTGAAAGTCTCACCTCCAGACCCCAGATGCATAACCTTACACTTGTCATAGTTGAAAGACATCTGCCATTGATCAGCCCACTTTTTAGATCCTCCAAGTCTAGTTGAATATTTATAGATTGATCACAACCGTTTGCCACTCCTACCAGCTTGATGTCATCAGCAAATTTGAACACTCTATTCCTCAGCCCTACCTCAATGTTATTCACAAAGATGATAAAGAGAAGTGGCCCTAGAACAGAGCCCTGTGGTACTCCACTCAGAACATCCTTCCAATCAGATTTACATCCATTTAACACTACCCTTTGTTTCCTTTCCATCAACCATGCTTTAATCCAACCTATAACTTTTCCAACAATCCCATGTTGCTGTAGTTGATGAATTAGCCTCCCATGTGGAACTTTATCAAAAGCTTTGCTAAAGTCCAAGTACACAACATCCATCCTGCTTTGATTGTCTACTTCTTTAGTAACATACTCCATTAACTCCAAAAGGTTAGTTAAACAAGACCTTCGAGATCGAAATCCATGTTGAGTATCCCTTAAAAGGTTGTGCCTATCAAGATGAATCTGAACATTCTGTTTAACCAGATTGTCTAGTACCTTGCAAACTATTGAGGTCAAACTGACTTGCCTGTAGTTCCCTACACACTTCATACTTGCCTTTTTGAAAATTGGTACTACATTTGCACTTCTCCAATCTTCAGGCACTTCAGAATATTCCATAAACCGCCTGAAAATTATACTTAGGCGAACTGCTAAAGCTTTAGCACACCCTACCAAGACCCTAGCATATATATCATCCAGAAGCTTTATTAGGTTTTATATTCTGCAAGTGCTTTTCCTCTTTTCCTACTTCCTGCTAACCTGCCTATCAAAGCCCTATTCTCTTTTATTGTTTCCTCTGTTTTTGCTCTTCCTACATCATTTACACCAACGTGCACAATTACTATTGTACTCTCTCCACTACCCTTCATTACTCCTTCTAAACTATCCCCAACATCCTTTACCTGGGCCCCTGGGAAGCAAACACGAGTCTGTTTGCTGGGGTTCCTACTACAAAACGTGCGATCCATATACTTCACTCTCAAGTCCCCTATAACTAAAACCTTCCCCTCTCTATCTTCAGCTACCTGGTCATTCCTACCTTCCTCCCTAGCAGCATTAATATCTCTCTCTTGCAATACCTCAAACCTATTATTAATGTCGATGCCTTTGTCAATTTTCCTTAAAGCTATTCTGGTACTCTGGCGTCTAGCTACTTTCCACTCTCTACTATCATGGACCAAATTATCTCCACCCCTATCACTCCTAGACCCCTGCACCTGGCTTGCCTGGCTGGCATTTCCTATGATGGGCCCTGCCACCAAACACTTCAGGCTCCCATACATCATGACTCCCATACACTTACACTTCCCACAGTCACCTTGAAATTTTTCTCTTTTTTTGCTACTGTTATTACTAACTAAGTCTAGTTAAGGTAAACCTTTACTAACCAAATTGTAAAACGAGCTAGCAACTTATGCAACCAAGCAGTAAAGAGCTATCTAGTTTATTGTACTTTAACTCCTGATCTATTAACACTCCCACTGAATAAACAACAAATATATCCCTGCTTACACAAACTAAACTAAGGAAAGATAATCTTAGTTATCCTGACTTCCGCCAGCCACAAACTCCAACTAAACCAAACTAAATACTAATATAATCCAAAAAAGCCTAGATACCTCTATAACTACACCAGTATGTGAAGGTATACCTAGTGTAATTAAAGCTCACTAGTTTAGTCTTACAATCTATCTTAAACTTAAACACCAAAAAGACTCTACACCACAAGACTAGACAAATATAGTAACACTGACACTGAATAAACGACAAAATATATCTCTGCTTTCACAAACTAAACTAAGCAAATATAATCTTAGTTATCCCAACTCCCACCAGCTTCAAACTCCAAATAAACGAAACTAAACACTAATATATCAACAACAAAAAACCCGGATAGGTACCTCTACAATTACCTACACCAGTATATGAAGATATACCTAGTGTAATCAAAGCTCACTAGTTTAGTTTTAAACTCTATCTTAAACTTAAACAGCAAAAAGACTACGCCACAAGACTAAATAAATTATCTTATGAAAGAATTAGTATTATCTAACGTAACTTATAATATCTGCACACAGGCAACAAGCTTTCTACAAAAACACAACAAAGACTTAACTTACGGACGAAACTATACACCACAAGGCTAAATATATTATGTTAAGAATGAATTTGTATTCTCAAATTTAACTTATAATATCTACATACAGGAAAGAAGGCAACAAGCTATCTACAAAATAAAAAAACAGACTTATCTTACGAACGAAGCTACACCGTGATCGCCACAATTTCAAGGTTATCGAATGTATACAATATTCACCATAAGAGGAAGAAGTGAGCTATAAGAAAAAAATTCCCTAACTTAGCTTATAGTACCTACACACAAATTAAAAGCCACAAGCTATCTACAAAATGAACACACAAGCTTATCTTAATCACTTGTGGTCCAATCTTCTTTTTCCCCTCGGTGTCCTCAACCAGTCCTCCCCAGGCCTCGAAGCTGCGCGAACACGTCCGTCTGGAACAAGAGCAGAACCGTGAGTGACATGTTTGATGAAGCCTGACGACGCATGACACCTGATGACATGTTTGGTGAAGCCCGACGACGCATGACACCTGACGACATGTTTGGTGAAGCCCGACGACGCATGACACCTGACGACATGCTTGGTAAAACCTAACGACGCATGCCGCCTGACGACATGTTTGGTGAAGCCTGACGACGCATGACACCTGACGACATGTTTGGTGAAGCCTGACGACGCATGACACCTGACGACATGCTTGGTGAAGCCTGGCGACTCATGACACCTGACGACATGTTTGGTGAAGCCTGATGACGCATGACACCTGGCGATATGTTTGGTGAAGCCTGGCGACGCATGACACCTGACGACATGTTTGGTGAAGCCTGACGACGCATGACACCTGACGACATGTTTAGTGAAGCCTGACGACGCATGACACCTGACGACATGTTTGGTGAAGCCTGGCCACTGCTAGTGAACGGTGAGCGGCGGTTGGATTGGATGGCGAACGACCCGGGAGAGTTTGTCTTCTGGCTTCGGATTCTATTTTAGACTCAAACATAATCCTTTTATCCGCGCAAAGTATAATTGATGTGCGTTGCACAGGTCTATATTATACATAGAAGCTGTGTGTATCTCCTTCAAATGCAACATTGTCAATTTGACGCTTAGTCGGCAGAAATCGCACCGATATACCAATTTTCCCACATACTGGGTGTGGGACGTATGGGCTATCTATACAGCCGTATTGCAACATGTGGGCTATCATGTATTGCAACATGTGGACTATCTGTACCACCATGCTTTAACAGCCGGCCCCGCGAGAAGTGGATCCCGTGTCGGGTGTACGACATGTGGGCTATCTGTACAGCTGTACTGTAACAGCCGGCCCCGCGAGAAGTGGATCCAGTGTCGGGTGTACGACATGTGGGCTATCTGTACAGCTGTACTGTAACAGCCGGCCCCGCGAGAAGTGGATCCCGTGTCGGGTGTACGACATGTGGGCTATCTGTACAGCTGTACTGTAACAGCCGGCCCCGCGAGAAGTGGATCCAGTGTCGGGTGTACGACATGTGGGCTATCTGTACAGCTGTACTGTAACAGCCGGCCCCGCGAGAAGTGGATCCAGTGTCGGGTGTACGACATGTGGGCTATCTGTACAGCTGTACTGTAACAGCCGGCCCCGCGAGAAGTGGATCCCGTGTCGGGTGTACGACATGTGGGCTATCTGTACAGCTGTACTGTAACAGCCGGCCCCGCGAGAAGTGGATCCAGTGTCGCGTGTGCGACATGTGGGTTCGCGATGCTTGCGCCGTCGGTGGGTGGTTGTATATGGGTGTCACAGCTGTTGCTCGGAGTAGAGGCTCTGTGACTCGGAACAGAGGACCCGTCCTGAGTTCTGGGGAGTTATGAGGGGACAGTGTTCCCGTCTTGGGGCAGTGTTCTGCCTGACGAGTGGGTAAAGCCTGACGTCGCTTCAGCGGTGCTCTTGTCGCCGATGGACGACCCTGCCATCTCTGTCCATTACCTTGCGGCCTCATCACCACGGCTGTCCGCGACTCGTCACCCTGCTCACCAATTGAAAAACGTCGAATGCCTACCGCCACTCGAAATAATCCCAGCCGATGTAGCTGGGACGTGTATCTATTCATCGTCTATATGATAGTGATCAGACTCTCTACGACTCTGGCGTCAGAATTGGCGAAAATTTGAAATTTTGTGTCAAATGTGGAACTACTTTCAGGACTGAAAAGCTGTCGTGGATACATCTTTGGCGCGATTTATTTCTTTCCATGCCTGTTGAAGCAGAATTAGTTTTCAATGACGTCTTCTAGTAATCTTCTAATTTCTAAAAAAGTGGTGAAACGGCCCTGCAGTGGGCTGATGATGAACGTGGTGGAGATGTTTGCTACCAGTTTCCAAATGGGTAACTTCCCGGACGTTTCTACTACGCTGAATCTTTTCGAGACCGTGCAGACCCGCCGATAGCCTGCGGACCCCGCCGATAGCCTGCGGACCATGCGGACCCCGCCGATAGCCTGCGGACCATGCGGACCCCGCCGATAGTCTGCAGACCATGCGGACCCGCCGATAGCCTGCGGACCATGCGGACTCCGCCGATAGCCTGCGGACCATGCGGACCCCGCCGATAGCCTGCGGACCATGCGGACCCTCGCCGATAGCCTGCGGACCATGCGGACCCCGCCGATAGTCTGCGGACCATGCGGACCCATCGATAGCCTGCGGACCATGCGGACCCGCCGATAGCCTGCGGACCATGCGGACCTCACCGATAGCTTGCGGACCATGCGGACCCGCCGATAGTCTACGGACCATGCGGACCCCGCCGATAGTCTGCGGACCATGCGGACCCCGCCGATAGCTTGCGGACCATGCGGACCTCACCGATAGTCTGCGGACCCGCCGATAGCCTGCATTCCTTCCTTGCAATCGAGGGTGGTCAAGCCGGCGCGTCGGCGCCGTCTATCTTCTTCGACAGCGGAGCCTCCCAGTGGGGAGTTGTATCGGTGGCGGGAAGTTGCCAACAGAGCGTGACCAGTTCTTTATGGACACATCCTAATCAGATGGTGGCGCGTGACCACCCAAAGGTCGTATGTCAGCAGGACCACCCTGCGGATTCCGACACCGGGATGGAGTGTCCACCGAGACGTTCCCAACAAACTCAGGCCAGGGCAGTGCCACCGAATATGTACATCAGGGCCACAGTATTACACCACGCCACAGTACAACACGCAGCTACAGTACAACACCTCGTCACAGTACAACACCCTGCTACAGTACAACACCCCGCTACAGTACAACACCCGCCACAGTAGAGGTACAACATCCCGCCACAGTACAACACCATGCCATAGTACAACACGCTGCCACAGTACAACACCCCGCCACAGTACAACACCCCGCCACAGTACAGCACGTTGCCACAGTACAACACCCCGCCGCAGTACAACACCCCGCCACAGTACAACACCCCGCCACAGTACAGCACCCCGCCACAGTACAACACCCCGCCACAGTACAGCACCCCGCCACAGTACAACACCCTGCTACAGTACAACACCCCGCCACAGTACAACACGCTGCCACAGTACAACACCCCGCCACAGTACAACACCCCGCCACAGTACAACACCCCGCCACAGTACAACACCCTGCTACAGTACAACACCCCGCCACAGTACAGCACGGCGAGCTTTAGAACTCTTCACCCGTTGACCATAACTAATGGTCAGTGTTGAGTGTTTTTGGAGTCGTTTGAACCACCTTCTGCATGCCGGCGGACGTTCCGCGGTCTGCAGGAGCTACCTGTCCTATGATTACCTCCAGATACAAGAATGGACAGAACACCACCCACACCCACACATGGGGATCGTCTACATGGGGAACAGAGGCACACATGGGATCGTCTACATGGGGAGTAGAGGCACACATGGGGCTCGTCTACATAGGGAACGGAGTCACACATGGCGCTCGTCTACATAGGGAACAGAGGCACACATGGGGCTCGTCTACATAGGGAACGGAGTCACACATGGGGCTCGTCTACATAGGGAACAGAGGCACACATGGGGATCGTCTACATAGGGAACAGAGGCACACATGGGGCTCGTCTACATAGGGAACAGAGGCACACATGGGGCTCGTCTACATAGGGAACAGAGGCACACATGGGGCTCGTCTACATAGGGAACAGAGGCACACATGGGGTCTCGTCTACATAGGGAGCAGAGGCACACATGGGGCTCGTCTGCATAGGGAACAGAGGCACACATGGGGCTCGTCTACATAGGGAACAGAGGCACACATGGGGATAGTCTACATAGGGAACAGAGGCACACATGGGGATCGTCTACATGGGAAACAGAGGCACACATGGCGCGCCTTGTCGTGTGCGGCGTTCTTGGCTACGCATGTGGCGTCGTGCGTGACTGTAAACAAAATTATGGCTTCATGGCCGCAGGCGAAGGTGGGCGCACTCGAGCTAAAAAGCGTGCTGAAGAGCGTGGCAGAACCCCCGGCAGGATGGCTGCCGCTTACATGGCGCGAACATGCAGCCATATTGTCATATTTACCATTGTTGCAAAAGCCCTTCGGATGTACACCTGATCTCGTTCACACCATTAGTCCGGAGTGCACGTAACGGAAATGGGAATGTTCCAGTAAGTCTGAAGAGCAGATCCATCGAGCTTAAAGTTGAGTGAGGCTTGATGACAGTGGTGCGCTGTGAAATGGAAGATGTATGTACACATCAACCATGCTGCAAATGCGGTTAATTGGTTAATTGGATAACTTAATGAAGAACCCCTTATTTTGGCATGTTGGCATGTCATTGCATTACACACCTCGCGCCTTACCCACATCGATGGGATTGCTGCGATATTCTACATAATTTTAAGTGCCGAATCCCAAATAAAATACCGGTTTTCCTCAGCTCAGTATTCTTCTGCATGAGGAATAAGCATTAACTTTTGTATACAGATCGATTCTGACGACATTACGCCCAATAACAAATATAATCTGGTGGACACAAACATACTTTTATCCAGCAGTGCGATTGGGAGCAGCGCCTGCCGTCCCTGGTCCCACCACCGTGCGAGTTTCTATTTCGACTATTTTGATGCTGTGTAACGCCGTTCCAAGGTCGTCTTTCGCAGTCCAAGGTCGTCCGATTTTGGCTTGGTACCCGAAGTGGAATGGCGCGTGTATTGTAAGTGGCCCATGAGAGGGACCCGTGGGGATGTGAGTCCGAAGGTGACCCACACTCGAAGGAAAACTAACGATAGGCCCATGGCGTATGCTAGATATTTGTGAACACAAAATGGGATATGGACACCATCACTGGCACAAGAAACATGCACATCAGAGCAGATTAGAAGCTCTTTTTGCGGAAACTTCAAAGGTTCAATGCTGCTGTTGAAGTAAATTGAACACATCTTGGTGTTGCATCTTCTCACTGGAAGCATACTTCTCTCGGGATTGTTTTATCAAAAGATAAAGCTAGAACGAATTGAATGCAGACATTCAAAGATGGGACGAAAACTAACTTGTTGCATTTTGTTGCACTTGGTAGCGACTGGGAGCAGCCAGCCTGAGTCATAAAGTCATAAAGCGTTAAGGCTTAATAAGAGCCACAGGGGCCCATCTTGGTTAAGCCTATCTAGAAAGGGTACTAGAAATGTACATACTCTCACCCCAATCAATCCCTTGTCTCAAGTTCCTAGGAAGCTATATATCCCAGCCTGTCTAGCACCATTCACTTGCTATTGCATAGCACACTCAACAATTACAAACTCCTCCCATCATACCCATCGTGCTACCATAGACAATCTCATCAGTATCACATCCCGAAGGAAGGTGCTGAATCCACTGCTAGGTACACCCTATATAAAGTTATAAAGCGTTTAGACTTAATAAGAGACTCACTTGCTATTGCATAACACACTCAACAATTACAAACTCCTCCCATCATACCGGTCGAGGCGCCCTAAAACTCAAATAACTAACTAACTAACCTCCCATCATACCCATTGTACTACCATAGACAATCTCATCAGTGTCACATCCTACTTGGCCACCCACCCTCCATTCTGGTCTTACAGAAACGTTCCCGCATTCGTGACATGCACCCCTCAACATACCTCAGTGGCTTCACCCACGTTTGTCCCCATCCGAAAATAGCTTCCGCCGTCCCCAGGTGGACCTCCACAAACTACGCGCTCTTGTGCGAAGGCCCGTCTGAGCCGGCACCTGCTGGCCGAATCTGGGCTCAAGGTGAAGGTGGTGGCCATGGTGAGCTAGCGAAGCCGCACGGTTCGGAGTGAAGGTGAATACAGACGATAGACCTGCATATTTCTACACGTCGGTGACTAAGGTTTGCCCAATCTGGATAACCAAATTATATTGAGAGAAGTAATCTTGGGGATGCCTGGAGCTGGCGAAGTCTTCTCTCCAAAATTTGTCGCCCAATATTAACGTAATTTTGTCGAAACTTGGTCCAGAAGATATTCTCGCGTATCGCATGCATCTAGGGCCTAACTGCCTCCTAGTTCGACCTTGACATGGATGAAATTAAGCACGGTCAAACCTGGTAAAAATGAGCGTCAAGATACAAATGCAGTATTCTGTCGATTTTTTTACCCAAATGGTATGTGTGCGTAATAGGCATATATATATATATATATATATATATATATATATATATATATATATCCAGCATCTCACATGTGCAATTTTCAACACTCGGGACGGCGCAGTAACATATGGTTTCCCTCGGTACCAACGTGAACTTAGCCTTTTATTTCAGGTTTTGGTGTACGATCGGCATAACCGATTGCTGAATGATTTTCCAATAGTGCCGACAGGTCCCGGAACGTCATTTACCAAGCGAGGCCAGGTACTGTCATCATCTGCTGTGACCTCTGCTCTATGACCCCTGTTAGTGCGCTGCGGAACCTGGTGTGACTTTGGTCATGTGGGGTCAGGCGCTGCTCTCTTCTGCTGTTGACCTCCGTAAACTATGTGGCTTTGGTGGGTATCCCACAGCGCCTGCATCTACCATGACAAAGGGAGCCGGGGCTGTTCTCTCCTATCGACCTCTATGACCTCTGCCGATGCCCTACGGCGCTGCAGCGGCCACAACTACGGGAGCCACGGCTGTTCTCTCCTATTGACCTCCATGAGCTCTGTCGATGCTCGCCGGCGCCACAGCGGTCACCACTACGGAGGTCAGGTGCTGTCTTCCACAGCTGCTGACCTCTGTGACCTTCATGTCCCACAGCACCTTCATCTGCCACGACTGCGGGAGCAGGTGCTGTCCTCCACGGCTGCTGACCTCTGTGACCTTCATGTTCCACGGCACCTTCATCTTCCACGGCTGCGGGAGCCAGGTGCTGTCCTCCACGGCTGCTGACCTCTGTGACCTTCATGTCCCACGGCACCTTCATCTGCATTGACTACGGGAGCCAGGTGCTGTCCTCCACGGCTGCTGACCTCTGTGACCTTCATGTCCCGCGGCACCTTCATCTGCCATGACTACGGGAGCCAGGTGCTGTCCTCCACGGCTGCTGACCTCTGTGACCTTCATGTCCCGCGGCACCTTCACCTGCCACGACTGCGGGAGCCAGGTGCTGTCCTCCACGGCTGCTGACCTCTGTGACCTCTGTGACCTCTGTGTCGGTGCCTTCCGGCACCTTCATCTGCCACGACTGCGGGAGCCAGGTGCTGTCCTCCACGGCTGCTGACCTCTGTGACCTTCATGTCCCGCGGCACCTTCAGCTGCCATGACTACGGGAGCCAGGTGCTGTCCTCCACGGCTGCTGACCTCTGTGACCTTCATGTCCCGCGGCACCTTCATCTGCCACGACTGCGGGAGCCAGGTGCTGTCCTCCACGGCTGCTGACCTCTGTGACCTCTGTGACCTCTGTGTCGGTGCCTTCCGGCACCTTCATCTGCCACGACTGCGGGAGCCAGGTGCTGTCCTCCACGGCTGCTGACCTCTGTGACCTTCATGTCCCGCGGCACCTTCATCTGCCACGACTGCGGGAGCCAGGTGCTGTCCTCCACGGCTGCTGACCTCTGTGACCTTCATGTCCCGCGGCACCTTCAGCTGCCATGACTACGAGAGCCAGGTGCTGTTCTCCGCGGCTCATGTCCGCCGCGCCTGCACGCCTGTTAGCCAGCTTGGTTTATGTCGCCGGCAGTCTGCAGGCGGACGAATGCCAGGCGGAGGCGTACGTCGGTCTGCACCACCAGGCGGTTGTGCCCTGTTGCGACGCCCCCGGCTTCATCAAACACGGGCTTATGCACTGTGCAGTGTGTACTGTGTAGTGTGCAGTGTGCACTGTACAGTGTGTACTGTGCAGTGTGCACTGTGCAGTGTGTACTGTGTAGTGTGCAGTGTGCACTGTACAGTGTGTACTGTGCAGTGTGCACTACAGTGTGTACTGTGTAGTGTGCAGTGTGCACTGTGCAGTGTGTACTGTGCAGTGTGCACTGTGCAGAGTGTACTGTGCAGTGTGCACTGCATAGTCTGCACTGTGTAGTCTGCACTGTGCAGTATGCACTATGTAGTGTGCACTGTTCAGTGTGCACTGATCAGTGTGCGCTGCTCAGTGTGACTGTGCAGTGTGCACCGTGTGGTGTACACTGTGCAGTGTGCAGTGTGCAGTGTGCAGTGTGACTGTGTGCACCGTGTGGTGTGTAATGTGTGGTGTGCTGCGAGCACTGTGCAGGATCGACGCCAAGTCCGCCAATTTGTTCCCTCGTTTCCCCATGCTCGTGAAGCAGGGGGACGGCCACACCACCCGCGCAAAGAATAAATAATACGGACTTGACCCCAAGCACCATGGTGAGGAACTGGTACCTCCCTGCGTGCACGCGCACGCTTACCTTCTCGGACGGTGATGCTCCGAGGGTCCGAGGGGCGCTGTATAACCTAGGCAGTTGATGCGCCCCTAAACCCCAATAATAACAACAACGACGGTGATGCTCGTGCAAACCTGCGGGACGGTGACCCGCCCCCTCCCCCTCGGACCGCTCCACCGGCTGAAACAATCGACCATAAGGTGCGGACCACGTCTCCATGCCAGCAGGAGTCGGGTGTCCTGGATGGAGACGACTCGTGCAGTGGGGCTGCCCCTCCCCCATGATTCAGGATGCGGGGTAGTGATGCAAACCGTGTACGCTGCTGGCATCCACCGGTCGGTGAAGTTTGCCCAGCACTACGGGAATGGGGTCGCGGTTCTCATAGCGTCATTGACCTTGACCTTGCGCGGCCTGCTTTGCCCGAAGGAGGGAAGCCGGTGGAGGGTGTAGGCAGTTTTCCCCGATGAGCAATGTGTTGTTTTGGTTGAGTTTGTCAAACCTGCTACCACATGGTGATGTAGGCCGATGAGTAATGCGGCGTGCACCAATACACACTAGAAGTTACGTGGTTGTGAGCGTCCCCACAGGGAGAAAATGAAATGACAACTGGTGTGCCATTGTCAGGGGTTACAAAGGCACCGATGTGGTAGATCCCATCAGTCATCGATTAGATGGTTCTGAAAAGCATTCGTATGACTAAAATACCTGAAACGTGGACCGGATGGATTCAAGCTATGCAATATTTAGGACTTAAAAGCCCCGACATGATTTTTCGTGTTTCCTTGATACAAAACTAATTCAGCACCAGCTAATGTCGAACTCTTTCTTGGAACGCAACGTGAAGCAGAGCAGCCAGTCACATTTCGATACTGGCTGTATGTTACAACAGCAGATGTTATCCAATAAAATTCGCTCAATTTTGCGTCCTGGAAGCAGCATCAGCCTGGCGAAATGGGCAGTCTTGGCGACACAGAATTTCTCCAAAATGTGTTAGAATCGGAGCAATTTTGTATCGACTACGATGAACAGCTAGGCTCAGCTATATGCTATATCAGCGCCGGATCTGTGACCGCGGTCACCTTGCTATGCCAAGTCAACGGGCCTCGGCGCGGCGATCCACCGCTGATTTCCGATTTGACCATGGTGGTCATCCGATGTAGCCGTAGGTGATATTTTAAACCGGGAATTCGAGAATTGCGGCAAACCGTGGTTGACTGGGATCTCCTCGCGTCGCGGTTGATTTTCGTGCGAGTCCGTATGTTCAAGGGACTTGTGCATTCGAGTCGAAGATCGGTGTGATGACGGGGTGTGCCGTAAAACCTGAGTCTACAAGTGTACAAAAGTTGGTGTACTACGGCTATAAGAACTGTTTTGTATCGCCTGAAACAGTGTTTGCCCAGGCATACTAGAAACAGACGTCCATTATTATACGTTAGGAAGGAAACCCTAGCAGTGCATTCGGGCTGAAGGGCCAATGGGCTTCGCAGCATGGTAGGAATGGTAAGCGGCACCACAAGGAAATGGCAAGCGACAACTAGTTGGTTACTTTTGGAACATTGTTCTGAAAATTCGGTCTGCCCTGTTTAATGCCACTGACGAGGAGTGGTTATGTTGGTAATTCTGCATGTGAGGGTGTTGCTAACCAAAAATTAAGAGATGGAGTATTTCAATGTTGTGCTTATGTATGTGATGACGGTGACATGACCACTCATTTAAGTCATCGGATCAGGGTTGTTCAGATTTCGAGAAAGTATGTCTGAATGCCTGCCACGTTTATGAACGTGATTAAGACAATGTGACCGCTCCTTTCTGTTCGAAATTACCACTTCTCGGTTGGTGAGCAAAATAATAACAAGAAGGGCATTATTGCAGTTTCAGGTGTTCACAAGATATATTTTACACATGCTTCGCCTCTATAAAGGGAAATAGAGGGTATGTTAGGTTGAGTTTTTTTTCTGAACTTGGGATATTTAGATAACTTGTAAGTTATAATTTTGATGAATATGATTTTTTTTTCGGGATATGTTTGGGTGGTATTATTGCAGTTTCAGGTGCTAACTATCTACATTTTACATTCATTTTATCTCTGTAGAAGGTTAGGCTGGGTTAGGTTAGGTTAGATTGTGTTATGTGAGGTTACACTGCATTGCTATGTTGTTATGTTTCATTGTTGCATAATGTTAGATTATTGTTACGTTAGCTTCAGTGGTAAATTTATTTTTAGAATAATTTTTTTATTCGTGAACTTTCTTTTTCCAATGCAATGTTTATGGACGTGTTTAACATGATGTGGCCACTCAATTCTTCTGGAAATGGCTACAGTTTTAGTTGGCAGTTGGGGGGGGGACCACCCCAAAAAAGGTCCTGGGTGTTGGGTAATATAGCATGAAAAGAACGCTAAAAAGAAGACCATGAAACATAACCTAACCTAATCTAACTTAGCCTAACCACCCATATGAGGAAACGATTTTTATTCTAATGGGAAAATTTATGAACTGTTTTCCTCAAAATTCTTCCAATTAAGAACACCGAGCCTAACCTCTCCGGGTATTATTGTACTTTAATGTATATCAATTATTGATAAACACGTTATTTAGTTTAAAACACACCGCACTGGAATAATTATAAAATACATAACAATCGAATAATTAAGGATAATATTACTTAATGTTATATTTGTTCTTTTCAAGGAATCTTATCCAGATCCATAATATTCCATCAACATCACACAAATATGGCAGCGCTGGCTAAGGTACTTACCATGTTTGTATTCCTAGCTGTGGACAGAGCTCCCTTTGCCCCGCCTGGTGTCCATGACCTTCGATATATTTGACTTGCAATTTATACGAGATATGTAAAGCACTTGAAGGAGAAGGTACTAAAGGTTTCGTGTCTACACTCATTCGAATGCTATCCGCAGAAATCTGAGTGGTTGGTGGCTCGAGAAACTCCCGGCCCGGTGCTGGCTAATGTGGGGTTGGTTATGCCAAGCCGCGCCGATTTGGCTGCCGCCGCAACAGCATTATTCATCGAAAACCGGGAGGGGGGATCGACTCGACACTTTCCCCTAGTAGAGCGGGAGTTAATCTGCGAAGGCACTGGTACGATATGTTACGGGTGGTGAGTAGTGTCCTGAAATTTTGAAATTTTAGTGGAGGTCAACAGTTAATGTAAATGATACTGATGTCACTTTTTCTTCTTGACATCATTAAGTGCCACTTTTGCTTTTTATTCGGCATTGTGAGTGAGATTTGGATGCTTGGAAGCACGTATGGTTTTTTTGGCAGCAATGCTTCCCTGATTGGTAAAGGCAGCAGAGACAGACATCATTACCATCATCGTGCAATGAACAGAGGCCATAGAAGATCACTCCTTAATAGCCACGGTCTATACATGTTTGCACGTTTTGTTTGCAACACAAATTGACTTGTTTAACATAACCATCCCCTCCTCCCGACCTTACAAAGGATTCGAGGTTGACTCGAGCTGCGATTTTCCGAGCATGTGCGAATGTTAATTTGGAGTCTGGAATGATGCCAGTTTGCGGATTTCATTAGCGCTGGTCACGTATCCGCACGATGTGTGGCGAGTGGCCACGGGACGATGCCGGTACTACTCCACGGAGACGAAGCGATGCAGGTACTCCTCGGTCCACCACGGAACACCCAACACAAATTGTATTTCAATACAAATAACACGTGTTGGGGCAAGTCGCCGTGGTCACCCATACGTCACGAAACGTACCAAACGTCACGAAACGTGCGCCACCCGGTGCGTATTATGTAGCAGTAGGATAGCATGAGGGTGGGATGAAAGGAATGTTCAGGAGTCAGTTGGTCGTGCCACGGTAGCAGGAAAAACGAGAATTTGGCACAGTGCATCCCTTAAGCGGCCCTTTCGAACCTTGTGGGACGCTTGTGTGGCATGATGGCCGTCGGGCAGCACTTCTGCGCATTGAGCTTCAGCCACCACGTTTGCGACCTACGACGGTTCAGTGCGTCCCGGTCGGCCTGTGAAGGTCGGGCGCCCTCAGGTGATAACTCTGTGGAACAGCTTCACGCTGTCGGTGTGCATTAAGCAGTTCGTAGACATGTGGTTCGCTGTTTCTGACGTGCAGAAATTGAACAAGGGCCGCACGTAGAGTTGGACAAATCGGCTCTTCTTGGATTTCTGACATCCAGAATATTGTCCTCTCTGAACAAAAAAAATATCCTCATTCTTCTCATTTTGAGGTTCAAAGGTGCTGTTTGTCAATGAGCCGCTCTGTGATCAAGTGCTGAAGATTCACTTGGAAGTGCACGCTGATTTGAAGAGATTCTGATGTCACAAATTTGAACACAAATATGCTATCCACGGCCGATCTTCTAAAGATTTTCCCCTCCACATCCAAGGATCACAAAGCGCAAATCCAGCCGTGGCGGCACAGCCGTGCTGGATCCACGGCTGTGCTGGATCCGTGCTGGAGCCGTGCTGGATCCACGGCAGTGCTGGATCCTGCGCCGTGCTGCCGGCTGCTGGATCCTGCTGGCGTGCTATCCACGGTGTGCTGATCCGTGCTGGTTATCCACGCAGCCGTGGCGGCACATGCTGCCGTCTGGGACGCCAGACCTCGCAGGCGTCCGCTCGGAATGCCGCCAGCTCGCTGCAGCAGTACATCACGCTGCTGGCGATCGTCCAAATGCGAACCGATCCATGGAGAACTCTGTCCGAGGCATGTGCAGACTGAGCTTGAGGAGTTCGATCAGTGAAGTAAATCAATACACATGGACTGGTCCATGATTCGTTTGGTCCACACATTGCTCTTGGTGGTTTTACGCCTTTGTGTGTGAATGCTTGGTGAGTTAGGGAATTTCTGTCCTACACGGCAAATTAGTGTTGTAGACCTACCGCTACATTTGCCGTATTTACACCAGCTTCAAATGTCCTACCGCTACATTTGCCGTATTTACACATTTAATGTCCTACCGCTAATGCCGTATTTAAACATGCCACCGCTACATTTACCGTATTACCAGCTTCAAATGTCCTACCGCTACATTTGCCGTATTTACACCAGCTTCAAATGTCCTACCGCTACATTTACCGTATTTACACCAGCTTCAAATGTCTTACCGCTACATTTGCCGTATTTACACCAGCTTCAAATGTCCTACCGCTACATTTGCCGTTTTTACACCAGCTTCAAATGTCCTACCGCTACATTTGCCGTATTTACACCAGCTTCAAATGTCCTACCGCTACATTTGCCGTATTTACACCAGCTTCAAATGTCCTACCGCTACATTTGCCGTATTTACACCAGCTTCTAATGTCCTACCGCTACATTTGCCGTATTTACACCACTTCCTCCGCTACATTTGCCGTATTTACACCAGCTTCTAATGCTCCAGATGCCTCTGTGCGGCGATGGTGCTACCGTATCTACCATCAAACTGTTGTATCTTGAAATTATTTTACAGCTCCCGTTTGGAGGGATGTCCCCCCCCTCAGTTCAGTATCAGAGTTATGCGAACAATGTTTGGCAGCACGAACGAAAACTCTTTGTTGAACATCTCGTATATTATGATGGCATGAGTGGCCAGAATTCCAGACGACTGCTCGAAACAACATGAAATGTCCTACTTTGCCGGTGTTAAAGGAGCCATCGATCACAAGGTATCCGGTTTCACGTTTGGAAAATGGTGTTCCTTTTTAAATTAGTTGGACATTAAGCTTACTTAAACATTTGCCAAAGTATTTGGGAGAAAACTGTGGCACCGTGAGGTAATGCTTGTGCAATGTATTTTGTTTGTGTGCTTGTATGTTTCCTTAGCGGAGTATCATAGCTGTAACGATTACCCCCCCCCCCATCCGATTCTTTAACGACTTTTCATGACATGGATAGCTTAGGCGATGTGAAGTTGTCGGAAATTGAGTAGGCTTGTATTGGAAGCCCTTCACGAAATGTCAACTTCGTAGCATGCTTCCTGGTTTGTTGTGTCATCATTATCATTTATCACATTGACAGATAGTGCAATAGACTTATTATAGATGCCTAGATGCCGCCCAGTCTATGACGGCATCTAGGCCAAAAGGGAAGCCTTAGCGCACAATACCGCAGATAAGTCATCTGTTTGGCATCTGAACGTTCTGCTGGATGTCACTGTGATCTTTGAAACATCTATGTGCCCTGCAGGCTCGCGTGTCGCATGTCGCATGGCCTCTGCACTGCACCCTGATCACACACTGAAGCCTGACCTCACTGTGGGGAGGCCAGGTCACACACTGAAGTCTCACCTCACTATGGGAACGTCAGATCACACACGGAAGTCTCACCTCACTGTGAGGAGGCCAGGAGAGAAAGAGAGAGAGAGAGAGAGAGAGAGAGAGAGAGAGAGAGAGAGACAGAGAGAGAGAGAGAGAGAGAGATAGAGAGAGAGATAGAGATAGAGATAGAGAGAGAGACAGAGACAGAGACAGAGAGAGAGAGACAGAGACAGAGACAGAGATAGAGATAGAGAGACAGAGACAGAGAGAGACAGAGATAGAGATAGAGACAGAGACAGAGACAGAGATAGAGATAGAGATAGAGACAGAGACAGAGATAGAGATAGAGATAGAGACAGAGATAGAGATAGAGATAGAGATAGAGATAGAGATAGAGTTAGAGTTAGAGATAGAGATAGAGATAGAGATAGAGATAGAGATAGAGATAGAGATATAGTTAGATAGAGAGATAGAGAGATAGAGAGATAAGAGATAGAGATAGAGAGATAGAGAGATAGAGAGATAGAGAGATAGAGAGATAGAGAGATAAGAGATAGAGAGATAGAGAGATAAGAGATAGAGAGATATAGAGATAGAGAGATAGAGAGATAGAGAGATAGAGAGATAGAGAGATAGAGAAATAGAGTATAGAGAGATAGAGATATAAGAGATAGAGAGATAGAGATATAGAGAGATAGAGAGATAGAGAGATAGAGAGATAGAGAGATAGAGATAGAGAGATAGAGAGGAAATACCCGTCTTCTATATCTTCCTTGGTCTCTTCTCTCCGTTCGCCTAGAGAGGCCATAAGTTGTTGTCTCACACATTCCCAAATAGAGAGGCCAGGTCACCAGCCTCACCAGTCTCACCTCCGCGCGAAGGGAAATGTCTATCCCCAATCACTGTAGAAGCTAGAACAGCACATGAGTTTAAATTTAAGATGTACAACAACCTAAGCTGTGTACATACTACACAAAGTGCTCTACAACCAGCCAAACCAAAGCCGTCGATCCATGCTTATAAATCCTGTTTGAGTAAGCTACGTAGTTCTCCCTCTGAACAATATCAGTTGGGGTGCACAGTATCTCAACAGCTGATGGTCTTGAGGTCTGGGACCCGAAGACCTTGAGGTCAACGTAAGAACGTGAGGTAACTGTGTGTTGTCTCATCTCTCCATGAGGAAGCCAGGTCACGAACGTATCTCCACGAACGTATCCTCACTTGTCCGTGAGTTGTTACCTCACCTGTGTGTGGAGAAGTGTTTGCGGTCACCTGTTTGTGGAGAATTGCTTGTGGTCACCTGTTTGTGGAGAATCGTTTGTGATCACCTGCTTGTGGATAAGTGTTTGTGGTCACCAATTTGTGGAGAAGTGCTTGCGGTCACCTGTTTGTGGAGAAGTGCTTGTGCTCACCTGTTTGTAGATAATTGTTTGTGGTCACATGTTTGTGGAGAAGTGTTTGTGGTCACCGGTTTGCGGAGAAGTTACAAACCACGGTCTCCTGCGTTCGTAGGTGACTGCAGACGTAGGTGACATTGCTCACTTGTCTGTGAAAAGCTGAAGTGTTTGTTGCGGGGTGACAGGGAATCTCTGCGTCGCCTGGCTCATTATGGTGAAGCCATGTCGCACCACACACATTATCCGTGGGCGATGTGTTTATTGATATTCCGACATGTAATGTTATTAACGTTATTAATGTTCCGACATGTAATGTTATTAATGTTATTAATGTTCCGACATGTAATGTCACACGGATGGTGTCCCATAGCCTTCCGATCTGGACAGGTGGCCGGGTGGTCATTGGGTAGCCTGCAAACGTAAGTCACGTGGTGTGCACCCGCAGTTCGCAGTTGTTCTCCTGGGACATGAGGCAGTTGGGCGGGTTCTCCTGGGACGTGAGAACCGCAGCGTGCGCCCATTGCGTGGTGGCAGGTACAACCTGCACACACACACCGATGAGCCGGCGACGCCACTGTCTCTAAAAATTGGGGCGCAGACTACGAATAATACAAAATGCGTACGTCGCCAACGTCTTAACCGGCGGGACACAGATTCACATCGGATGCAGGAGTGCTCTCAGAGATGGGGTTGGGGAGACCATTGCCGCCACGCTCCTTGACAAACAATGCCAGGCGAGCCATTTGAAAGGCAATGGCCGAAGAATCATCACGCACGAGAAACCAGAATCATAGCGCATCGCGTACGTCGACTATTGGCCAAAGTGTGCGGGTGTGGTGGGAGCGGGCCGCTGGCGTCTCCTTTCTCGTCCGTGGTGTTGGCTTGCCGCAGCGTCACGGAGCCTGTTGTGCATCACCAAGTGGCCCCGCGACAGCGTGTGCCGCCGTGTCACCGGCTGGAGAAGAGCCAACGTGTACATCGACGCCGTAACACGTATCAAACACCTGGAATCACGGATCAGGAACCGTCAACCCTATTTTGCATGTGTGCCCAGCCTGCAAATCGTGGCGCTCGATCATCACTTTATTCGGCTTACATGCAAGCGGTTTGTTTTGCGTTGCAAGCAGCGCGGTGTGTTGAAGGGTACGAACACGGCAGGCAGACAGCTGCAGCTCATTTGTGATGCAAATTGTTTGCGTCCTCGTTCGTTCAGTAGCGTGCAACAGCGGAGAGGGGAGGATAGGAATGTGACGGCAGCTGTGGGCGACACCTGATCAGCAGACAGCCACTCCGTGCGCACTTGCGGTATCGGTGGCTTCAGACCCGGGGTGTGTGGGTACGAGCACGGTGTCAGTGGCTTCAGACCCGGGGTGTGTGGGTACGAGCGGGGGCTCATCGAGAAGCCCATTGGAGACAGCCCAGATTCACAAGAAAAAAGCCAGCCCACTAGAAAGACGTAAATTGGGCAGGATGTGGGTAATAGCGTAAATTGCAAAACACAGTCAAACGATGCAGCCACTCCTCGGTCCACCACGGAACACCCAACACAAATTGTATTTCAATAAAATTAACACGTGTTGTGCCAAGTCGCCGTGGTCACCCATACGTCACGAAACGTACCAAACGTCACGAAACGTACCAAACGTCACGAAACGTACCAAACGTCACGAAAC
Source organism: Ashinkailepas kermadecensis (assembly GCA_034440615.1). Taxonomy (NCBI): domain Eukaryota; kingdom Metazoa; phylum Arthropoda; class Thecostraca; family Neolepadidae; genus Ashinkailepas; species Ashinkailepas kermadecensis. The sequence continues at coordinate 123,279 of JAOTOM010004589.1, forward strand.
GTACCAAACGTCACGAAACGTACCAAACGTCACGAAACGTGCGCCACCCGGTGCGTATTATGTAGCAGTAGGATAGCATGAGGGTGGGATGAAAGGAATGTTCAGGAGTCAGTTGGTCGTGCCACGGTAGCAGGAAAAACGAGACTTTGGCACACTGCATCCCTTAAGCGGCCCTTTCGAACCCAGGGAGCCAGGGCCTCTCACCAAACCAGGGAAGTCCAGATCCTTATTTTCAGCACATATTTCACATATTTTTCACATATTTTCAGATTGAATAGGGAAAGCGACAACTTAGCATTAGCAGGATACCAAACCAGGGGGTCCCGCCCGGGATCTCCAGCCATGTCGGGAGCAGCTAATCCCCTGTTTGTTCCCCACAGGCTCTCATGGAAGTGTTATTTTTCCTGAGCTGTCAGGGACCCTTTCCAGCCGAGATGGCTTTTTCCAGCTGACATGAGCATTTCAGCCCTGAGACTAAAGCGTCCATCCCTCAGGGTGGGCGTTTTGGGGTCTCAGGAACCCCTTCTACACCGTCTGTTAGATGCACCTGTATTTGTCCTCGGCAATACCCCTGCGCCTTCGCCTTGAGGGGCCAGCAAGGGCCGTCAAGGGCCCGTCAAGGCGGTCGCATGGAGAACTTCCTCGGACCCGTCAGGGGGTTCCTGCCCCCTTCGCTCATCCCCCTTTGCTACGCCACTGAGTACGGACTGTGCAAAACGCACGTTCGGCATTCCTATTTTCCTGGCTGATATTTCGTTATCGCGATTGTGGTTGGAAAGATCTCCGAATTGTCGACAAGTTTTCCGGCAGCTCCGAGTTATATGTGTGGTTGTGATTTTTGGGAGCGTCTGCTGCCCTGGATGTGTAGCGCCCATGACTGATCAGCTCCGATATAATTTCGGAAACCTGTGGTTGCTGTTACATGATCGACTCGGTCAGATGAGGGTCAAAAGTGGATCCATTGACGGAATGTGTCTGTTGTGCTCCTCAGGAGTTCCCTTTCGGGTGATGATGTGGGTGAAGGCGTGGTGATGGGGACTGGTGTATGCAGCGCCCATGTTAACAAGCTAGAGAAGGTGGGGGCGGGGCGGGGTACCCCCACCCCCTGCACGGGCGAGGGTAAAGAGGAGCTGAGTTGCACATGCATAACCTGGAAGTATAGCAAAGAAATGTCATCGATAAACGCCACAAAGCTGGAAAAGAGATTGGCGATGACGTTCACTCGTGAAACGGGCAGGCTTCACGACCGTTCGCATCAAGGGAAATAAATAACAGAGGAAGAGGGAAGGATAGAGGGGAAAGTGGGGAAAGGTGACAGAGGGAAAGTGTGTGAGAGGGAGAGAGAGAGCGAGAGAGAGAGAGAGAGAGAGAGAGAGAGAGAGAGAGAGAGAGAGAGAGAGAGAGAGAGAGAGAGAGAGAGAGAGAGAGAGAGAGAGAGATGGATAGAAATAATGCGAGAGGGCGATGAAGTGAGACTGACTACATTAATATTACTACACCTTACAACAACTGTCAGCGAAATGTCTAAGCGATGGTCGACCAGTGAAGACATTGGCATATATTCATACCATGTAAATAGCATTCGTGATCATATAACAATAAAACTGCTGCCATGCGACACCTGTTTTAACATAGCATTTCACGGGCACGAGCAATGCCCATTTGCTCACAATGCACCTTACAATTATGTGAGGCGTGTCCCAACTGACACAACAAAAAAACTAATTACGAGCGAGAGCGGAGCATGAGGAAGTCTACTCTCAGGAAGTCTACTCTCAGGAAGTATACTCTCAGGAAGTCTACTCTCACGCATCTCACAAGTTCATCTGAGTGACCCAGCCCGGCCTGAAGGTGACCAGGGCCAGGGCTAACACCCAGGGCCAGGTCTGTCGCCCAGGGCCAGGTCTGTCGCCCAGGACCAGGTCTGTCACCCAGGACCAGGTCTGTCACACAGGGCCAGGTCTGTCGCCCAGGGCCAGGTCTGCTCGTGTTATTTGAGTGCAAGTTGATTTGAGGTTGATGCATATGCACGTGTACCATATTCGGCAGGTGAACCTGAATTCGGTAAGCTTGCACCATCAATGTCGACTTATTTTTTGGTGCGCAAAGTTTTCACTTGTTTAAGCTTTATTCGATTTTATGAACTTAATGACATTTTTCGATCATACATGCAGTGTGTATGATTGTTGATTTTTCTTCAAACTGAATTTGATTTGTATTCCAATTCACAGTTTGAATAAAATTCAAATTGAATAGTATTCCTCTGTCGTCCCACAGAGGCTTCTGCTAGGTGTCGACTCATGTGTCCTGGGATACCCGCAGAAGGGTATGCCATCCTCTGTCGCCCCACACGGGCTTCTGCCAGATGTCGACTCATGTGTCCTGGGATACCCGCTGAAGGGTGTGCCATCCTCTGTCGCCCCCACACGGGCTTCTGCTAGGTGTCGACTCATGTGTCCTGGGATACCCGCAGAAGGGTGTGCCATCTCTGTGCCCACGGGCTTCTGTGTACTTCTTCGAGGGTTGCCCTCTTCCCACGGGTTCTGTGGTGTCGACTCTGTGTCTGGGATACCCGCAGGGTGTGCCCTCTGTCGCCCGGGCTTCTGCCGGTGTCGACTCATGTGTCCTGGGATATCCGCAGAAGGGTGTGCCATCCTCTGTGCCCCACACGGGCTTCTGCTGGATACGCAGGGTTTGTGTCGACTTTGCCTGGGATACCCGGAGGGTTGCCATCCTCTGTGCCCACGGGCTTCTGCCAGGTGTCGACTCATGTGTCCTGGGATACCCGCAGAATGGTATGCCATCCTCTGTCGCCCCACGGGCTTCTGCCAGGTGTCGACTCATGTGTCCTGGGATACCCGCAGAAGGGTGTGCCATCCTCTGTCGCCCCACACGGGCTTCTGCTAGGTGTCGACTCATGTGTCCTGGGATACCCGCAGAAGGGTGTGCCATCCTCTGTCGCCCCACACGGGCTTCTGCTAGGTGTCGACTCATGTGTCCTGGGATACCCGCAGAAGGGTGTGCCATCCTCTGTCGCCCCACACGGGCTTCTGCCAGGTGTCGACTCATGTGTCCTGGGATACCCGCAGAAGGGTATGCCATCCTCTGTCGCCCCACACGGGCTTCTGCCAGGTGTCGACTCATGTGTCCTGGGATACCCGCAGAAGGGTGTGTCATCCTCTGTCGCCCCACACGGGCTTCTGCTAGGTGTCGACTCATGTGTCCTGGGATACCCGCAGAAGGGTGTGCCATCCTCTGTCGCCCCACACGGGCTTCTGCCAGGTGTCGACTCATGTGTCCTGGGATATCCGCAGAAGGGTATGCCATCCTCTGTCGCCCCACACGGGCTTCTGCTAGGTGTCGACTCATGTGTCCTGGGATACCCGCAGAAGGGTATGCCATCCTCTGTCGCCCCACACGGGCTTCTGCTAGATGTCCTGAGATGCATGCAAGAGGATCGCCATCCTTCTTTCGCCCCACACGGGCTTCTGCTAGGTGGTGATTAATGTGTTGCTTTAGCATCGCGCATAGTTCCAGACTGTCCTCTGCCCAGCCAACTTGTTAGTCGGGAGTCCGGGGGAAGTTGTGGCACTATCCCCTGCAATCGCGGCTCGCCAACATCTCACAGTCAAATGAGTCGCGGACGCAGTGACCCGGTTTGTCGGCAGTCCCCATCTCCGGACCGGCGCCGGGCGCTGTCGGGGGACGCGTGGCGTCTGGCGGTCATTGGCAAGGTGACTCGTCGGCGAGTGTGCTGCGGGCGGGGCTGTGCCCGCGGCTCGTCCGGCGTCGCCGCGGTCCGTCCGAACTGACCGGGGCGTCGGCCGAATCCCGCCCAGTCGCGACAAACAACGCCGAAGGCCGGGCCGAACCTCGGCGAACTTCGACCGAACCGGGAAGTACATGTTCAGGTGAATCTGGACAAAATTATGATTTGTCATTGGGCGGTCTCAGTGCTGGTGCGAATGTGTTCCACAGTGCCAGGTCCGATTTCGTGACGATGAATTACCTGCACTTGTTTGTTGTTTATGGGCAATAAACAAAACGAGCAAGAACAAGATTGCTAGCGAACTCGGAAATAAAACAAGTAGCAACATCAGCTTCAGCACGAAGCATGAAAAACGTGCATGCAGACCAGTGGCGTCGCCACGAAATTCTTCCAGGGGGGGCAATGTTGATAGGGGGCCTCCTGCTCCCCGAAAAGGGGCCTCCACTGTGTTAGGGCCTCCTCTTGCTTTTAGGCTCTTAGTATGGTTCCCGAATGGGAACATGATTTCACATTGATGTCTTGTTTGTTCTTGGCATGGTATCTAATTTACGCAAAGCGCAATAGCAAGAATCTTTTTTTTCGCTGAGAACCGAGCCATACCAGGGTATAAATAAGCAAATGTAGATAAATACGTCAGTGCCAAAACAAACCAATATCTTTATGCTTTATCGACGAGAAGAATCTTCCCGCTGGCCTCTAGATTGTAGCGAGCTGGTGGGGCTCGTGCTGAGCATATCTTAAAGATATCTCCCATTGATCAACCCACTTCTTTGTTCACCAAGTTTAACTGAATATAGCTAGGTTCATCACTACTGTTAGTCATTCCCACCGGCTTGATCTCATAAACAAACTTAAACGATCATTTCTCAGTCCCAGGACAACAATTTCACGAAGGTGACAACGACAATCGGTTTTCTGATCGTCATCTTAGGGATTTATTAATTTTTTCATAACATTTGGTGCTGGCTGCAAGGCACTTGGCACAGAAGCTAAACTAATAAATACTCCGCGAATAAATTCACGGCAAGAACAAGCATTGAACAACCATGCATCAATGGCAATGCAACAATGTAACAATGACAATGCATAAATAATGCAAAACCTTCTAATTCCACGCCGTCACGTCCATGGTTATCGCTGTATTGTACCGTTTTGTAAATTATGTCGTTGAGAAGGTACTGAAGCTGGGAAGCTCTAATCATGCAGGCTGTAATCACAGAAGACAACTTTGTAGGAAGAAAATACATTTTAAAACATCATTCCTCCCATTTAATATGGGGCATCGGTGTTGTTTTGTATGCTTGTGAGGGGGAATTAACCCCCGCAATGTTGGCTTTGCTCCATGGGCGTAAGTTCTGAAAATTATTCGGAGACCAGTGACGCACCCATATTTGCGTGAAGGGGAGGGAAAACGTATTTGGAGGGGTCCAACTACTGAATATAGTCTTCCGATTTCGACCACTATTTTGTCAAAGGGGAACTTTTTAAATAAAATAATTAGTGATCAACTGAATTATCCTGTGGAGGGGCCTAATCTACCACTATCGTTTCTGATTCGTCGGATTTCAACCCTAGCTCCCACAACCTGTTCAAATGTATTCTTTTGGTATTCCTTGACAAGTCACTTCGCACTGCTGAAATTACACCTGCACAAATCACTTTAAAATGTAAAATTTTCAAATTTCAGACATTCCAGTTCATAGTGCCCGGACGCCACGACGCCAACGTTAGTGCACGTGCACACCCATCTTGCGCATTCGGCGCATTCGCCACACTTCGTGCGATGCTACGGATTCTGCTGGGCCTCCTACGCTTTGTTAATTGCTGCCACATGATAGACTTGCGCCATATCTGACGTGATGGAATGCTTCGTATGGGTGTTCGCTGCGAAAATTCGATTAATTAACTTCGATCATTAGTTCCCTTCTTACCATATTTTATGGTGAAGAAATGCGGATACCCGCTGAGCTTTGATGCACCTCATATCTTTGATTAAACATGCTTCCAGGTTGGCTACCGAACCGAAGCCCTGCCTGAGTGTACTTCTTTGGACCCGTTTCGTATTTCTTCGTCTACGGATGTGTCTTAAGGCTCAAATTCATTTTTGTTAGAGGTCCAACGCATTTTAGAAACCCCTGCTCGTTTTAGGGTTTTCTTGCTTTTTTGCGCACCGAATATTTTTTTTTAGTTGTCGGGGCGCTTTCAAAGATCTCGATGTGTTTACTTAGTGCCCGGTATTTTTGTTCGTTTTGGGATCATGTTGCTTTTTGCGGCCCCAGCCTCTTTTCAGGCCCTTGTGCGGTCATATGGCCCCTATGTGCCTTGCAAGCTTCCGGTGTTTTTGTTTTTTGTTTTTTTAGTGTTCCCGGTATATATATGTAGTTATGGCTACAACGCATATTTTCGGACCCTGCCGCTTTTTACGAGACTGCGCTTTGAAGGGCCAGTCGCATTTTCGGTCCCTGTTGTGCTCTTAGGGTCCCGTTGTGTTTATTTGGGGCTTCTGACGCACATTTGTGGGGCCCCAGTACGACTTTGAGGTTTCGGTGCTATTTTTCTGGGTCCCAGCGCGACTTATCGCGCCCAGGCGCGTGGTTCCGGGACCCAATGCCAGTTATCTGGGCTCAACGCGGTTTTTGTGGATCTCTTCTGAATTTTCTTTAACTTCCGAATCCCGCCCTGATTTTTCGAGTCCCTGGTGCCATGTTTTTGTATCTCACCTTGATTTTCTTCGAGCTCCGGTATGTTTTTCGATGCCGTACGCGATTTGTCAAGGCATCTGATGACATGTTCGGTGCTCCAGAACCATTGTCCTGACCCGGACTTTTCTGCAATCCCTCCTGATTTTGGAGGGCTCAGGCTTTATTTTTCGGATACCGATGGGACTTTGGGGGTCACACGGTGCCTATGTGGGGCCATAGACGCCAATTGTTGGCAGCCCGACGTTAATTTTTGATGCCCAGACCAAATTTTGGTACTACCGATGGGTCCGAGCGCGAAATTTTTGGTACTACCGAATTGTGGGTCCGAGCGCGAAATTTGGTGGGACCGGTTCGAGTTTGCGGGGCGCGTTGTACTTAGCTGTGACCTCAACGCGATCTTGGCGGTTCCTGTTGCAGATTTTCGTACCTCGGAGCGAGTTTTCTGGGGCGCGACGTATTTACTTTGAGCCCATACGCGAATTCTGGTGGACCGACGGGAATTTTTGTGGTCCCAGCGCGACTTTTGGGGGCCTCGGCTCGATTCTTGAGAGCATATCCCTCTTAGGAGGGAGGGGCCATTTGCCCCTTTGATTTGTCACTGCGGCCACCGAAGGAGTTCTATTTTTTCTATAGGTCCTTATGTGATATTTTTGGGTCCTGGTACGATTCTTCGGTCACCAGGTGCGATTTTTTTCGGTGCCCTGACACGTTTTTTTCCAGTGCCCAACGGGTTTTGCAGGGACTTTGACCTGATTTTTTTGTGCGCAGAGTGACGTTCCGGTTGATAATTGATTTTTGGGGCAGCAGCAACCTTTGGGGTCCAGGCGCGACTTTTTTGGTTCCCAGTGAGATTTTCGAAGGCTGCGACGCGACTTTTTTAGTCCAATGTAATCTTTTGTGTTCCGACGTCATTTGCTTGGATCCCTAGCGCGAGTTTTAGCGACCTCGACACTTTGTGGGTGTCCAATACGTTTTGGATGCTTTTGGTGTCATTGTTGGGGCCCAAGAGTGATTATCCATGTCCGGATTGTTTTTCGTTGCCCCGGCTTCATTTGTGTACAAATGATACTGTTGGGGAACGGTACGACTTATCGTGCCCCTAGCGTGATTTTCATGATCCGGGCGTGAATTTTTGGTACCCATAGGCTCAGCGAGATTTTCAGGGGCCCCGGCCGGATCTTTTTGGGCATATGTCGTGATTTTCAAGTACCCCGGCACGACTCCTGCCATTTCAGATGCTTCTAGAAAATTATATACCTCCTCTCGCGTCTTAGGGGGCTCGTCTCATTTCCTGGAGCTTCTTTACCGGTTTTGGACGTCTTCTCGTCCGTCCTACCCTCCTCCATATTCAATGGTCCTCCTCTCCCGTTTTGGAGGACCTCCTCCCACATCCTGGGGCCCCTTTAACATGGCATGGGACTTCCTCTCATGTTCCAGGGGCATCCTCTGCCAAATTAGGGGCCTCCTGCCACGCCTCGTGGGCCTCCTCCTTTGTCCTCGCAAAGCTTACCCGTCTTGAGGGGATCTTCAAGTTTGGAAACCTTGCCTCCTTCCATACCTGCTACCTACCACTCCCATTTTAAGGGCCTTCTCCCATTTCCTGGGAATTCCTTCCGGTCGTCGGGGCCTCATTGGGCCCTGGAGACCTCCTACTCCATCTCGAGGGACTCCTCTCGAGTCCGGCAGGGGCCTCCTTTTTTCTTTTTGAGGCTTTCTTTTTCAAATTAGGGGCCTCCTCTCACGTCTTCGGGCCTCCTGTTCCGCGTTTTGATTCTATCTTTTCCCATTTTAAGGTTGGCCTCTTATCTCCTGGTGGACTCCTGTTCTCTCTTAGGTGGCTCCTCTTCCAAATTACACGCAATCTTTCCTATCTCAGTTACCTTGTCATTTCCTGGGGACCTTCTTACCCGTCTTGAAGCCTTCTTTCTCGCCTGGGAGCCATCCCTCTTATCTAATGGCCATTCTCTCCTATTTTAGGGGCTTCCTCGTGCATCATAGGGTCTCTTTCCAATCTTATATCGTCCTCTTCCGAATTAGGTGCTTCCTGCCACTTTTCTGGATTATCCTTTTCTATCTTGGTGGAACCTTACCCGTTTCGGGGACTGCTTTTACGTCTCCGAAACCTCATCTCATATCCACTGGTTTCTCTTCCGTCTTAGGGCCTTCTCTCATTTTCTGAGGTCTCCCTTCCCGTATTGGGGCCTCCTTTGCAATCCTGGGGGCCTCCTTTTCAATCCAGGGGGCCTCCTTTGTAATCATGGAGGCCTCCTTTGTAATCATGGAGGCCTCCTTCGCAATCCTGGGGGCCTCCTTTGCAATCTTGGGGGCCTCCTTTTAAATCATGGGGGCCTCCTTTGTAATCATGGAGGCCTCCTTTGCAATCCTGGGGGCCTCCTTTGCAATCCTGTGGGCCTCCTTTGCAATCCTGGAGGTCTCCTTTGCAATCCTGGGGGCCTCCTTTGCATTCCTGGGGGCCTCCTTTGCAATCCTTGAGTCCTCCTTTGCAAACCTGGGGGCCTCCTTTGCAATCCTGGGGGCCTCCTTTGCAATCCTGGGGGCCTCCTTTGTAATCCTGGAGGCCTCCTGTGCAATCCTGGGGGCCTCCTTTGCAATCCTGGGGGCCTACTTTTCAATCCTGGGGGCCTCCTTTGTAAACATGGGGGCCTCCTTAGTAATCCTGGAGGCCTCCTTTGCAATCCTGGGGGCCTCCTTTGCAATCCTGGGGGCCTACTTTGCAATCCTGGGGCCTCCTTTGCAATCCTGGGGGCCTCCTTTGCATTCCCGGGGGCCTCCTTTGCAATCCTGGAGTCCTCCTTTGTAATCCTGGTGGCCTCCTTTGTAATCCTGGGGCCTCCTTTGCAGTCCTGGGGCCTCCTCTGCAATCCTGGGGGCCTCCTTTGCAATCCTGGAGTCCTCCTTTGAAATCCTGGTGGTCTCCTTTGCAATCCTGGGAGCCTCTTTTGCAATCCTGGGGCCTCCTTTGCAATCTTGGGGGCCTCCTTTGCAATCCTGGGGGCCTCCTTTGCAATCCTGGAGGCCTCCTTTGCAATCGTGAGGGCCTCCTTTGCAATCCTGGAGGCCTCCTTTGCAATCGTGAGGGCCTCCTTTGCATTCCTGGGGGTCTTCTTTGTAATCCTGGAGTCCTCCTTTGCAAACCTGGGGGCCTCCTTTGCAATCCTGGGGGCCTCCTTTGCAATCCTGGGGGCCTCCTTTTCAATCCAGGGGGCCTCCTTTGCAATCCCGGGGGCCTCCTTTGCAATCTTGGGGGCCTCCTTTTCAATCATGGGGGCCTCCTTTGTAATCATGGAGGCCTCCTTTGCAATCCTGGGGGCCTCCTTTGCAATCCTGTGGGCCTCCTTTGTAATCCTGGAGGCCTCCTTTGCAATCCTGGGGGCCTCCTTTGCATTCCTGGGGGCCTCCTTTGCAATCCTTGAGTCCTCCTTGCAAACCTGGGGGCCTCCTTTGCAATCCTGGGGGCCTCCTTTGCAATCCTGGGGGCCTCCTTTTCAATCCTGGGGCCTCCTTTGCAATCCTTGAGTCCTCCTTGCAAACCTGGGGGCCTCCTTTGCAATCCTGGGGGCCTCCTTTGCAATCCTGGGGGCCTCCTTTTCAATTCTGGGGCCTCCTTTGTAATCCTGGAGGCCTCCTTTGCAATCCTGGGGGCCTCCTTTGCAATCCTGGGGGCATCCTTTGCAATCCTGGGGCCTCCTTTTCAATCCTGGGGGCCTCCTTTGTAATCCTGGCGGCCTCCTTTGCAATCCTGGGGGCCTCCTTTGCAATCCTGGGGGCATCCTTTGCATTCCTGGGGGCCTCCGTGCCAATTGTTGGCACTCTCGTGATTTCTGGGGCCTCCTATCCTCTCCTAGGTGACTCCTTCAAATTAGGGGCCTCCTCTCACGTCTTGGAGGCCTCCTCTCGTGTCTCGTCGGCCTCATTGCTCACTTTTTCCCTGTGCATTTCCGGATAGGGGCCTCCTCAAATTTCAGGGGGGGCGGCGCCCCCCCTGTTTGACGGCAGGGGGGGCGACTGCCCCCTGGCCCCCGGTGGCGACGCCCTTGCGCTGGTTTAAGCATGTTTCTGCACTGTGGTTTTGGGGACAATGCTGCAAAATGTATTGACAGTGAGTTTTTCTGTATTTCCATGGACCATAAGAATCATATTTACTTGTTGCGCATAACATACATTTTCTTTTTAACAAGAATAATTAGTATTCACTTAAAGTTAAATCGAGCTTCGTAGCTCCTTAAGTATACACACAGGACCTTCGGGTTTCCAGCTTCGTAGTGATGGGTACACCTAAACATACTATGCTGATGGGCTGATGGACATTGTTTATGATTTTGTTCATCAAGGTATGAAAACAAATCACATGTCCGGAAGCCATTATATTTTAAAAGTAAACTTAGCCTAGTATCTATACATGCTTTCTCAGATCTCTCTGAAATACAGCATTCAAGTTACTGGTGACGATGCTGATGGTAACAAAGGTGACGATGGTGACGATGATGACGATGTTGATGGTGACGATGGTGACGATGTTGACGATGGTGACGATGTTGATGGTGACGATGGTGACGATGGTGACGATGTTGATGGTGACGATGGTGACGATGTTGATGGTGACGATGGTGACGATGTTGATGGTGACGATGTTGATGGTGACGATGGTGACGATGGTGACGATGTTGATGGTGACGATGGTGACGATGGTGACGATGTTGATGGTGACGATGGTGACGATGTTGATGGTGACGATGTTGACGATGGTGACGATGTTGATGGTGACGATGTTGACGATGGTGACGATGTTGATGGTGACGATGTTGATGGTGACGATGGTGACGATGGTGACGATCTTGATGGTGACGATGGTGACGACGTTGATGGTGACGATGGTGACGATGTTGATGGTGACGATGGTGACGATGTTGATGGTGACGATGGTGACGATGTTGATGGTGACGATGTTGATGGTGACGATGGTGACGATGGTGACGATGTTGATGGTGACGATGGTGACGATGGTGACGATGTTGATGGTGACGATGGTGACGATGGTGACGATGTTGATGGTGACGATGGTGACGATGTTGATGGTGACGATGTTGACGATGGTGACGATGTTGATGGTGACGATGTTGACGATGGTGACGATGTTGATGGTGACGATGTTGATGGTGACGATGTTGATGGTGACGATGTTGATGGTGACGATGTTGATGGTGACGATGGTGACGACTAACCGTGTGCAACAGCAACTCAACTGGCATGACTGTGTTGACGCTGATAAACAGGAAGGCTGAAATATTCGGTGAAAACCAATGCAGGTGCATTACCTTCCACGGTAGGAGCGTCGCCGCAGGTGGGACGTGGCCTGCGAAGGTGAAAATACATAGTATCTGCACAGGCTGTGAGCAACAATGTAATTACGGTTAACTGAATGCTATCAGGGTTAGATGCCGGCTAGAAATTGAGAGAACAATATAATTAATTTAATTCCGAGTATGCGTTCATACGTTTCACATTGTGGTGCCTGCAAATATGACTATTGCATGGTAGCTCACCTGGTTAACTCACCTGCTCAGATTCCGTGCATTAAATCATGTCAGGATGAGGTAGCAAGGGAATCTAAGGGAACCTCAGAACACAAGAAGCACCAGAAATGTGAGACGATGCGTATGTTTGAATTTAAATAATCTGGAATTTCGCCTCTCCAGGGACACTCGCCTTGACTTAGCATTTATCTCACATAAACAGTTGAGTTCGGACCAACAGACAAGCAGTGAGCAAATAAGCTCAAGCACAGGCATTGGATAACTTTGTCTTGTATGCAGTCTTCCAACTTTCTCTTCCAACCAACTAGCTCTGGTGCTTCCATGTTTTGGCAAGAAGTTGGATGTGTCCACACAACGGACATACAAACACCGTTGGCGAACATCAGTGTTACTATCTGGGCTGACATGGCACTTGACATTCATTCATTAAGGTCTTCACATTTTCTGTGCATTTTGTGTTTGCTAACAATCGGCATCGGCTAACCCGAACATCGTATTGTATTGAGCAAACAGAAGGAAGGCAAACATTTGAAGCAAATTTAAGTTTCCCCTTTAAAACGTGGGTGCGCCCCGTAACCGATTCGTATCCGGCTATTCTGTCCATATTCCATCCAATCCGCTCAGTTATTGGTACCGTTATTGCTTGGATATCCGTGCGGATATCCAGCCAGTGTCATGCCCTAAATGTAAACGAGAAGCGCTGTTTCTCCCATTTCTCCAACGAAATTCGCTGTCGTTAGCCTCGGCTTTAGAATTGTGTGCATGCGCATCGTGTGAATGTAATAATAACTTGACCATTGCCTAGAAAAGACAGCATACTGACAGACTATGGTGCCGCATACGGTGGTCACGTGACCATTATGGCTCATAGATATACAAACGGTGTGAAAGCTTAAATTAGCGGCTCTACAGTCCGGTTTTCCTGTGGTTATTTGCATGTTTTCCCGACATCCGGTCCACGATAAAGTTAATTTTATTTGAAAAGCATTGCGTTAGTTCCACCGGCAAAAACGTCGAACGTCGAATCGTCTCGTGAAGAAGTTCGAATTGTCTCGTCGAAAGCGCGAAGACCGAAAAATCGTGTCGTCGATCAAGCGATATCGTGGGAAAGCTCTCGTCTCGTCCTGTTGAAAGGTGCATCTTTAAGCCTTTCTATCTGATTCCCGTAACTCCCCGCAACTCCCTGCTCTAATATACAAGCAAACACGTTGTGTTTTCTGGGTAATTGCTGTAATCTAGACAGGTAGTGATGGTCCATGAGAAAGATGTTGCTGTTTTGGTCGAAATGTTCAATTTGTAGAAATTCAAGTGAATTCAAGTGAATGGATGCCCACCTGTAAGTCTTGTAAACAGAAAGCCAAATTAAAATCGTGAAGCACCTTTTTAGACTATTCCTGTTTCACGGCTACCCGCAGTCCGACCACACGTCCGACCACCCGCCTGACCAGGGCCTCTTCTAATCGGTTAGCTGCGGGTCGATGGCCTCCGCAGTCGCGGCCGCGGGCCTCGCAGCGCTAAATGTCACCCGAGAGCCGGAGGAGTCGCTGCGGGAGCCGGAGGGAGCCGGAGGAGGTGGTTTGGCAGGGAGTGTGACCACCGCAGTTACTGAACGTCTCCCATTGCGTTAACGTTACTGGGCAGCCCGAGATGGTTTGGCAGGGAGTGTGACCTCCGCAGTAGCCAATGGAAATAGCCGCGCGGTGAAAATCCCTTCAGGAGGCACCGCGCTGGGGGCACAAACCAGCACGAGGAGGGTCTTGGGGCCCTCCCAAAGGGACACAAAACGACGTCTCCGCCTGTGGCATCGCCGTTGCAGGTAAACGCAAATTTACCGCCGCACTTGAAGCGAACACAGCACTTGAAAACAGCAAAAGTGCGCGGTTTTCACGTGATTTCGTGCGCCACGTAAAATCGTGATAATCGATCGCCTCTAAAAAAAAATGCGATTACGAGAAAAGCATCCCTCTTTCCAGACACCGTCTAGCGTAGGAACCGAATAATGGAGCCACCGCTTAACGACTATTGGATTGGTGTTCTTTTCGCGGGGCACCTCGGGCTTAGAGATGCAGTGCTCGTGCTTGCAACACGGCAGGCGCAAGGACAAGCTATACATTATCCAGGTCGGCGGGGTAGCTGTCCTGTCCGATCACGAACGCTGGTGCCAGGGACGCAGCCAGGTATTTCAGCAGGTGGAACGGGAAGCTGTCCATACGGCAGCTGTTGGTCTTGACTGTGCTTCAAGAACTGACATTTGACTTCGTGCAGTGTCGAGAGCTCTCCTATAGCCTGAAGGGCGCCCCTGAAGCATTAAGCTTCCGTAGTTATAGGATTTCCTGTAATCTGATTCGGGTCTGCCATGTTATAAAAGGCGGCGTAGGTGGTGACTATCAGAAGGGAGAGGGTGGTCCGTGCTTCCCACGTTCGGAGTAAATTTAGCATTACAGGCCTCCGGCGTATGCTTGACACTGCGGGTCCAAAATGCGTTGTCAGCGCCCCAAGCTTCGCGGGAGGAATCCAGCGGTGGGGAGGGCTCAAGACGTCTGCGGGCCTGTCCAGCGACGTAGACATGGTGACGTCATAGATGGTAATGTGCGGAACGTTCCCCGATGTTGGAGCCGTGCCCACCGAGACGCACCATCAGCTCAGATTAACACGTGAGACCGGGCCGACCCCTCATCTGCTGCTGTGCGCTCCTCCTTTGCAGTGGGTAACGACTCAGCATCCGTGGTCATCAGGGTGCTTCCATGTCCGGATAGGCTATGGAAACAGGCTCTATGTGCCCAGTGGTGGGTAGGCTTTGTCACCCTCTCCTGTCTGCTACAGTGCGACATGCAACGAGGCCGTAACGTTTTGCTGGCATGAAGGAGTGAAGGAAAGAACCTGAGATTGGAAGCTTGATTAACGTGGTTTGTAATGATTTGCATCGCCATTTTACTTGCAACACATCACACATTTCGCCTGGCAAACAAAACACGAATGAGGACCAACGCTCCCGGCATCCTTTGCAATGATTCAATGATTCAATTAACAATAGGCAGACATCTCAGTAGGCTGAACTGGTTGGCAGCTATTGCTGCCGACTTCATCTGGATGATTTCACAGCTCAGAGCAAGCAAAAACGGCTTCGCTGATTCTGAGAACTGGTAGGCCATTGCTGGCATCCCGCTCATGGAAGGCTCAGAGTATAGTAGACCCCGCAATCGGTATATTTTGGCTTACTTCTTTCCCGTTCAAACCAGGCAAGTGTGATACATAGGTCAAATTGCCACGGAGGTAGACTTCGAAATGTGACAGAATTATCTGGACTTTTTTGTCAGGAGTTTGATGAGTGGAAGAAAACCAGCATATGTTGCAGAAGCGTGTATCTAGGTACATTTTGAAGTAAAGATCATTCACGAATCGCACTGTGTCGTGCTATCGTGCTGTGACGGACTTCGTGTAAATCACCGGGCGGCGCGGACCTCCGTGACGATCGGCATACCCTCCATCTTCCAGAGCTGCACAGCTCGTTCGCAGGTTATTCCATTGCTCTTTCAGTGGAACAGGCCTTCCAGAGCGCTCATCCACCGAAAACCGTCATTTCCGCAAACAATGTACCACGTCTTTGCGTGTGGGCAGCGTAACACTTTCCAGTTCCTCAGGCTGCTCGAACAACAGATGTTCAGGCGCATTCCATGTTGTGCAAGCGCCACGTTTATATTTTTGTCACACATCTCTCTGCGATCTTTTGGGCTACTTTGCACCAGTTCAGCACGCAGCCTGGTGGCAGCAGCAACTGAGCTGCGGGCACGGACTGGAGGGAAATGGTCTCGATGTGCCACATGATCCGACCATCAGCCGCTGGAGGTTCGTCCTGCTAACTGCCGAAGCGAGCTGACTCAGTGGTGCGTGCTGCGGAGAACCTCGGTGACCTGGTGTCATGTAGGTGACACGACTGTGGCCTGTTTGGCTCGGTGCTCGACTTGTATTAACCTCTGCAGTCATTGTGCTTTTGTGAAGGCCAAAAAGGCAGGGAATAGCCGTAAGGTATACAATCGTGAAGCTTGCACCAATTATGCAAGGCATGTAGGCCGCCCAAAAGCTTGCATTTAAGAAGCTATCACCATCCGATCATACTTAAAATCGTGATTGTCTGGAAATTAAATCGGCAAAGTTGATCCCAGAATAGAGATAGAAATCGATAGGGGGCCACCTCTAAAACACGTTTGAAAAATGTCCAAAAACAATTTCATATAAGCTCAAAACGCTACGCGATAATTTCGATGTTACGATGTTAAAGCTTCTGGTGGACGCACACTGAATTGCACCTTGGTACAGACATGCCCGACGGACTTGCCCTTGGACAGACGCCCCCAACGTCTACGAACAGACGTCTCCAACGCACCCGAATGGGGTGCTAGCACCACGTGGGCGTCAGCCTTACGCAACAGCGTCTGCAATGCCAGAGCCGGCGGACCTGGTGACCTCCGACCTTGCGCGCCGGCGGCCGGCGCACCCAATGAACCCGATTGGCGAGTTATACTTCCAGGGGTGGTCAGCCCGGCGGCCACCACGCGCTCGGAGGACCCATTTCAGCGTGTCCTGTTTGTTCCGAACGTCGCATGGTTCACGGCGGTGAGCAAATATGCATTCCGTGATCATCTGGCTGTGTAGCGGTCGTCTCGCCGGCAAGTTTCCAGCCACCATCGGATGCGAGTTGAAGAGGCACGTGGCGTGCGGCCCGGCTGGTCGGTGACCCCACACACCAGGAACGCTACAACCGCGTACCCAGACACCCCGGCAAAAACGTGACCGGCGCGTGCCGGATGCGCCGCCGCCGCCGCCGCCGCGCCAGAAGCGCCGCAGTGCGTGGCTGCGGCCCGTGGCAGGCTGTGCCGCGCCCCAGCATCGACCTGAACTTGACGCTGACTCCAGATTTAGCGTACGGTTCTGCGAAGGCGGCCGCCGCTGCTCGGGGCACGCCTGTCAACATGTCGACCTCAGAGGCTGCGACTTCCGGCTTGTCGCGATTGTTTGCGCACTGTAGCCTGTTGCTGGGGAGTCGTGTGGGATGGATTGTAGTCATTTGATCATATCATAAGATGTCCTTGGTGTTTATGTTGCGAGCATCAGTCTTGGAATTCAGCTACTAGGACCATTCCATTCTAGGAATCATCTAGGTATAATTGTGGCACCTACAGATCTATTGTGGTCTGCGCACTTGTCGACTGCCGTTGTGACTGAGAAGGATGGCAGAGGTGGAGCTCGCGGTTCGATTTCGCCAACCAAAATCTTTGTACGACGACCGATCAAAGTGACTTGATTTCCTCAGAAAGGTGGCGTTTCCTCCGTGCTCGAACACCGTGGGAGCCTCCGTGCTGGATGACCTCCCTATTCCGCCCCTTTCATCCGCTATCAGAAGCGCAAGGAGGATGGGAGGAGTAAATTGTCACGTAGTCTCACACAGGACACGCCTCCATCTGCTGCGACCCACAGCGACACACTGCGACCGAGGGCTGGCGTGCGTCATGATGACGTCACACCCACACATTCCGATGTTGATGTACATGCATCACCGGAGAGTGCGACGTGGGCGGTTGGCGTCACGTTTGATGAACTAATTAAATGGCTAGAGCAGTGTAATTTGTGCGGCCCAGTGGCTCTTCACCCTGCATGGTGTCACACAAAATATTCGCGTTCGGCAGGGGTTTGGAAGGCTTTTTGTGGGAAACCGAAATCGGTCCCAATGTTGTGAATCTTCCAAATCCACAATGTTGCCTGCCAGGATACGTACTGCAGTTGCGACGGTTCTTGTGCACATTAAAATCGATACAAAATGTATGTGTAGGGTGGTAATTGTGCCCGTTTTTGACATTCGTGCACTTTATTTGCCAAGAGCGACACGTTACGGTTGTACTTCTAAGATTAGTATAGCACATTCAAGATTGCGTTGCTATGGTTCTAACCGAAGTCACAAAATGCTCACGGGGATGGAGGAGCGAGCAAACTGTGACGGACCACGTGTCCAGGCTGCTGCTGCATGACGTAGCTACAGCTGGCGGCCACCACCTGCTGACTTTGTGTCCATCCCATGATGTCGATCCTTGTCTGGCGTTGGAGGCTGCCCTCTCTGGGTTTCCAGGATCCGTACCTAATCAGCTGAGAGATCACTATGGCGAAGAAAGAAAGACAACAGAGAACGTGTTATGCCCGCCGAAGCTGTTGTCTGGCACAGAAACACGTCTACGAGTCCTTACGGACGCTTGTAGGTCCTTATGAACGTCTACGGACCCCTATGAACGTCTACGGACCCCTATGAACGTCTACGGGCCCTTGCGAACGTCTACGGGCCCTTAAGAATGTTGGTGGGAGCTTATAAACGCCTACGGGCCTTTTTTGCGAGAGTCTACGGGCCCTCACAAAGGTTGGGCGCTACATGACCAATGAAGTCGATGCGCCCTAAAGCCCGAATAACTAACTAACAAACCTCACGAAGGTCTAAGGGCCCTTACGGACGTCTATGGGCTTTTACAAACTTCTACGAGCCTCCACGAGCGCTTGTAGGCCATTACGAATGTCTACGAGTCTTTGCGAATGTTTACGAGCCTTTGCGAATGTTTACGAGCCTTTGCGAATGTTTACGAGCCTTTGCGAACGTCTACGGGCACGTGCGAACGTGTACTCTTACGAATTCATGTGAGCTCTTACGAGATACTGCGGGCCCTTACGAGCGTTTACTTACCAGAACTGGTGCCAGGATGTTGATTCAATGTTCAGTAACTTTACTGAACCTTGAATCAACATCTTCCCCGCTGAAGTTTTGACATCCTGCATCTAGACGCATGCTTAGGCGACCTGCATTCCTGATTTATGAGTGTCATGCTTACATACAATTTGAGGAGGGATGGTATCCGACGAGCCGGGCTCCCAATGAGGATCTCAGCTCGTTATTCTAAGAGTAAGAAAACGCACATTTTTCGAATTAAAGTGGCCAAAATGCCGGGTCTTCAAAATTTATGGGGATAATCCAGTGCGCATTCGCAAAATCCGCTTCCTCCTTGGACAAATCTTGGCTACGTCCCTAATTGTGGGTAGAATATGCCATCGTCGACCAGGTCGCTGCATCGATGACTCCGCCCACCATGAAGTTGCGGGCATTCTGATTGGTCGGGCGGTGATGCATATGCGTCATTCGCACTGACAACAGTTTGTGACGTCATAACGCTAAAGAAGTAATGCAGTTATATATGCTAATGTAAGGCACTGGCGGATCCATGGGGACAACTGGTGGCATTTGCCGTCCCTCTCCCCCCCCCCCGCGATAGAGATGTGGCGCCCCTTCGACTGGAAATAATTTCGCCCCAGAACGCTGGAGTGCAAACCTCCCCCCCCCCCCCCCCCCCCCCTCCAGTCGTTCAATGAGTTTGTTCAGCCGACGGCGCCCCTCAGAGGAAAACAGGCGTCCCTCCGGAGAAAGGACGCCCCTCCAGAACAATGTGCCCCTCCAATAAGAATTCCTGGATCCGCCCCTGATCTAAGGGCGCCAAGTTTAAAAATCAGTTGGAACTTTAGAGTGCGCAATGGCAAACGAAGGTACGACCAACTGAAAAGCATCGTTCGACGTTTTCTGTGGTTGCAATTTGCTCGTTTCTATCATTGTCCACTGTCCAGTGTTAGTTCAGACATAACTTCAGACACAAAGACAGTAGTTCTTTGATTTGACATCATGTCAGGATTTGACATCATGTCAGGAAGCCGGTGCAGCCGCACATGGTGTCTGCTGCTGTGGTGCCTGAGGGTGCCCCCTAGTTTCCACCGTATTTCCAAAAATTGACAAGCGCCGTGAAAAACAGCTGATGCTGCAATCCATGCCTTCAAACTTCTAACTTTCATTTGGCATTTCAGATTCAATAAATGCGTCGACAACGGCATGGAGAAGGGCTGGGTGATGACAGAAGAGGAGCGGACTCAGCAGCTCAAGGTCAGTTAATGTAACGTGAGTGAAGACTTGTGCTGATTTATGGCAAGCAGAAACTCTTGCCTTCGCAGTCTTCGCAGATTTGACCTCGATCTGAAGAATTTCAACCTAAGCTATAGCCGATATGGCACTTACACTAATCAACAAACCGCTTGTTTTATGTTTAGTAGTGAGACACTTCACGACATATGGACCGATCAGAGTGCCAATTTTTAGCTCTCATTTCTCTGCTTTTGATGGAAATTATCACCAACGGTTATTCTAGGCGCTAATCACAATATTAGACTTGTCAGGTCAATGTTTTGGAATTCATAGCCTCCGGCAATTTTGGGTCACTGCATTACAAGGGTATTCTCTATTGCTGATTAATCATCTAATATCCCCTAAGTTACTAACTTGCTCCAAAGCTGAGGTGCTTCTGGGGCTACTTCTACTAATACCTGGTGTTGGCCTCTCTGCAAAAAGAAAAATGGCTAAAAAGGATGCAATTAATTGTACTCAACAAGAGCTATGGCGAATGATGACGTATGTATCGGTATCCTGAGGAATCCCAAGCTCACTGTCCTGACTTTTGGACAGTTGGCCATAGGAAGGCTCAACATCAATCGAGCCTGTAATCATGCGTGTAACCAAATAGGATAGGCTGCTGTATGTGAAACAGGGGTCGACATTAGGAAATAGGAAAAAAGAGAAAAGGATGGGCTTTAGCATGTGAAAAGGATGTGCTTTAGCATGTGTAAAGCAAGCACGTTGTTTGGCTGGTCAGGGTCAATAGATTAATCGCACTGTCGCACCCATTCAACCGAAAGGCGGGCAGAAGGCGGGCAGACCAAGCTAGACTCTCCCGTGATCACGAAGCTGTTTTACGACATAGCGCGAGGTGAAGAACACCTCTTGGCCAGTTCCCCACCCGCCTCGGTAGAAGGGGGCGGGTGAACTACCTCATGGCCAGTTCCCCGTCAGCCTCGATAGGAGGGTGCGGGTGAAAACCACCTCTTAGCCAGCTTTCCATACGCCTCAGTAGGAGAGGGACGAACCAACCGTCTCAGTGTGAAGGGGAGGAGCTCATGTTTCATCTGAGGACAGCTCTAGCTCTGCTCACCTCTGTCTCCACAGCTCACGTCCATCTAGTCGTGAGACCGGCCGAAAGGTGACTTGATGTCACGGATAGTTGAACAGCAGAGGAGAGTGGCCGCATTAGGTTGAATGCTCAAGCTCGCGCTGCAGCCCGTCGCCGAGACGCTGCTGCGCTGTCTGGCAGATGCACTGTGGGTTTATACTGAACAAGAGACACTGGTGATATTCCTCATTATGGGGATGCAGCGTCTTCACCGAGGGCGTGCTTTCCTCTGTGCTACAGGTACGGCGAGGTAAACGTGTGATGTGGACAGATGCGAGGAAAGCTGGCAGTCCGGTCACGTGTGAAGGCGACATGCATGGTCCGAATGAATGGTGACAGGACATCTGTCGAGACATCCCTGGGTCTTTCCGGCACCGCATGGGCCATCGGAAAATGGGCGGTGTGGGGGTGGACATCAGCGGACTGCGCGTCTTCTCTTGTGATCTCCACTGGGGATCGGGCTGATTTTGTTCTAATTTATCGTGGAAGGGCAGTAGAAAATGTCATGGTATTGTTCACACCTAAATGTTTCCCGTCAGTGATTCGTACTCAAACATTTTTGACCTTAGAATACGACGCCTATGCAATCTATTTCCTCTTTGGCGTGATGCCACTTTTTATGGACAGTACTAGGCCTACACTCGACGCATTATCGGGCCCCCAATTGCCAACAGGCGTGTTGTCTGAGAGAAAGAAATGACGCAGTGATTCGTATCATGACGTGGCAGCGTTTTTGTACCAGACCATCTGTGGGTATTTGGAAGACGGTGACATCCAATGCTGTCGTTGTTGTATCAAACATGGTTATATGGGATCTTGATCCAAGAGGGGCGACGGGATGTTTTTGGTCGATTCTTCTCATGCGCAAGGACATGGCGTCATGGTGCAGTTCACGAACTTTCTATGACGCCCATTATTGCTCGGTGTGTTTAAAGCTACAGGTATTATTCTGGGCGTCAAGGAGAGTTAGTCGTTCTTGAATACTTGCAAGGAATACTATCAATGAGAAGCGTATGATGTACAGCCTAAGTTTTCTTTTTCCCTGAAGCGGAAATATACGCAGCGAGGGGAATCTGACGGGGATTTAGCCCCTTCCTTGGGGAAAGGGTACCTGAATGGCCATTGTGTTCCTTGGGGATCTGGGTTTACGGGTGAGGGCAGTGGACTTAGCTTGGAGGTCCACTGAGCAGATTGCAGCCTTTCCTGTGGCAAACTAATGGCTGCCCTTCTGAGCACCAGCAATGCGATGCGATGCCTCCAGACAGTTTTGACGTGACTGATCCCCTGACCCCGTCTATGTCTGGGCTAAGTCTTCAGCTCCGCCAGCGTCATCGCCTCCAACCCCCGGCGGTGTCACCGCCTCCAACCCCCGGCAGCGTCATCGCCTCCAACCCCCGGCGGTGTCACCGCCTCCAACCCCCGGCAGCGTCATCGCCTCCAACTCCCGGCGGTGTCACCGCCTCCAACCCCCGCGCGGTGTCACCGCCTCCAACCCCTGGCAGTGTCACCGCCTCCAACCCCCGGCGGTGTCACCGCCTCCAACTCCTGCACGGTGTCACCGCCTCCAACCCCCGCGCGGTGTCACCGCCTCCAACCCCCGCGCGGTGTCACCGCCTCCAACCCCCGCGCGGTGTCACCGCCTCCAACCCCTGGCAGTGTCACCGCCTCCAACCCCCGGCAGCGTCATCGCCTCCAACTCCCGGCGGTGTCACCGCCTCCAACCCCCGCGCGGTGTCACCGCCTCCAACCCCCGGCGGTGTCACCGCCTCCAACCCCCGCACGGTGTCACCGCCTCCAACCCCCGCGCGGTGTCATCGCCTCCAACTCCTGCACGGTGTCATCGCCTCCAACTCCCCGGAGGTGCCGGCGACGCCGAGGTGTCAGTGTCGTGAGTGTGAATACGCCACCGGAGTCGGGTGTCGACAATGTCTGATCCACAACTGGCGATCCAAAAGGATGGCATCAGTGGGGGTATGCATACCCGGCTAATCAGAAAATGGCGCCCTATCGATCCGGTTCGTCTGCCCTTTCTCCCCCCCCCCCCTTTGGGTATTTAATTGAAGATCGCCGCCGCGGAAGGCTCCAACAAACTAAGAACGCAGCTTCTTTAAAAAATAATCTGTTCAATCCATCCTCGTCTTCAGTTAAATTTGTTTTCCCACTTTTAAAATAGGTCACACCCATGGATGCCGTTCTTGCGCATTGCAGCGTTGACATTTCGCTCTACTATGCTTACAGTAAACATGAATGCTCCATCTTCAAAAGCAACACAACCCGCTTGCTGCTACAGACACCACTACCGACAAAACTGTTACTGCACAATTTACATGGGGCGTTTTCTCCACAGCGAAAACTTCGCACGCTTCCTTTACACATGTGCGACACAATGTCAGCAACAACAGCAGGAAAACTTCTGCGCGATATTACTCCTGCGCGTCAGTGTTTCCACTGCGGACTTCGACATGCCACCTGACGTTTGAGGAATACTGAAGCTGATGCACCACCGCCATGAAACATCCCGGTGCACCAGTGTGTAGTGAAGTCAGATTCGTTGATTTGTTTTCTCCAGACATAATCTCGTATGCGTCTAGTCGATGAAATGCTGCTCACCTTTGCAGGTAATACGTTGGTTGCTTCAGAGTGAAGTAGTGTCTCAGACGTGAAGTCCAGATTTTCTTCCACAAGAAGTAATACCGCGGAGAAGATCTTGCAGTAGTGATGTTGCCAAAGTGCTTCCGGCAGTGATCTTGCTTAAGTGATGTTGTCGCTGATGTTGCTTAAGTGATGTTCATGTCGCTAGAAAGTGCACTCTGTACAAGTGTGTGATCAGCAAAAGTCATGTCACATCTATTGCTTACATTCAAACATTTGTCATTTTCGTGTGCGCAAAGTCTTGCCGCGTAGCAAACAGTATGTGCTATTTTGCGCCAGGAGTGATGCCTTGTATACGTCTTTTGAATCGGAAGTCCTGTCTTGTGGAAATAATGCCGCGTAGAGATTCTTGCCGAGTCATGTCATGTTATAACATACCTTGTCATGTCATGTCATGCCATAACATACCTTGTCGTCTCATGTCATGTCGTGTAACGTCACGTCATGTCATGTCATGTCATGTCATGTCATGTCATAACATAACATTATATTTTTGGCTGGCTGGCTGGTGGCTATTTTTTGTTGTGATATATATGGCGTCACGGATCCCTCTTCTGCATTATTTTAAAGATGTGTGCACTAATACCAAGCAGCCCTCGTTCGATAGGTTCGTCAGGAGAAGAGGCGTGATAAGAAGGAGGAAGAGGAGCGGCGGCGACTGCCGCAGGATCACCGGCTGACGCCGCACGAGCCGCTGTCCGAGGACAGACACCTCTTCCTGTGTGACGATGACGTCAAAGAAATTGACGATCTCATCAGCTTGTTCTACGAAATGTGAGCCCGGGCATATCGGACGAGGGTACGGCCGACGTCAGCTGACATCACGATGCGGCAGCTGTCACACACTGGACGAACTTGGAGCGGATGTCGTTCACGTACACGTTCATCCACCTCGACAGTTCAGTTGGTTAGAGAGCCGGCCTGCATTGGCTTCCCTGTCCTGGCCAGATAGGGTTCGAGTCGCTTCACGCGCTCCCCTAGCCCTCGGCTGGGAGGGTCATATGGCAACTGGTCCGATAAGGCCGGGGACATTAACGGCACGTTAAACTCTCGGTCAAAATCATGTCGTTGGACTGAAATTCACGGATTGTGTGTTGAGGTCAGTGTGCACGAAATAAGCTCTGCGTGGCGTAATACCCTGATCCATAAAGCCACCTTAGCAAGAATTCGAACTGAAGTTTTTATTTTTTATTTTTTTAAAGTTGACTTCATTGGACTCTTCACTGCTGATAGCATGCGCTCCCTGTATGGGGGATAATGTTGTCCGTGTCAGATATTGTCGGCGGCACTGGACAAGGGAGCGCAATAGGCGGGCTATAGGGCCCCCGGACCGCAGGCAGAGGCTGGCTATGGGACTCCCGGGGCTGCAGGCGCAGGCAGAGGCGGGCTATAGGGCCCCGGGCTGCAGGCAGAGGCTGGCTATTTGGCTCCCGAGCTGCAGGCACAGGCAGAGGCGGGCTATAGGGCCCCGGGCTGCAGGCAGAGGCTGGCTATTTGGCTCCCGAGCTGCAGGCACAGGCAGAGGCGGGCTATAGGGCCCCGGGCTGCAGGCAGAGGCTGGCTATTTGGCTCCCGAGCTACAGGCACAGGCAGAGGCGGGCTATAGGACTCCCGGGGCTGCAGGCACAGGCAGAAGCGGGCTATAGGACTCCCGGGGCTGCAGGCACAGGCAGAGGCGGGCTATAGGGCCCCGGGCTGCAGGCAGAGGCTGGCTATTTGGCTCCCGAGCTACAGGCACAGGCAGAGGCGGGCTATAGGACTCCCGGGGCTGCAGGCACAGGCAGAGGCGGGCTATAGGACTCCCGGGGCTGCAGGCACAGGCAGAAGCGGGCTATAGGACTCCCGGGGCTGCAGGCACAGGCAGAGGCGGGCTATAGGGTTCCCTGGCTGTAGGCACATAAGCGTGCGACACAGCGTTGTGGCAGAAAACTTGTGAGACTGCCGGAAGTGCGCGTTCTCCTGCCGAAAGTGCGCGCTCTTCTGCAGAAAGTGCGCGCTCTCCTGCCGATAGTGCGTGCTCTCCTACCGGAAGTGCGCGATCTCCCGCCGGAAAGTGCGCGCTCTCTCGGCGGCCTGTGCGGGCATAGCCTTCTTGCGACACATTTTGGCGGAAGTTCAGACATTTAGACACGTGCACCACGTTTCCATATTCTGCACCATGATCTGTACACGTACACCATAGCCGGCATCATGATCCCAACACGTACACTATACTGGGCACCATGATCTGTACACGTACACCATACTGGGCACCATGATCTGTACACGTACACCATACCCGGCATCATGATCCAAACACGTACACTATACTGGGCACCATGATCCGTTCACGTACACCATACCCGGCATCATGATCCAAACACGTACACTATACTGGGCACCATGATCCATACACGTACACCATACCCCGCATCATGATCCAAACACGTGCACTATACTGGGCACCATGATCCGTACACGTACACCATACCCGGCATCATGATCCATACAAGTACGCCATACTCGGCACCATGATCCTTGCACGTACACCATACTCGCAGTTGAGTCTGATTTCCGGAACAGTGTCTCCAATTTCGGGATCAGCGCGTCGAAAACCAATTAAATTCAGCCGAAATTGGTTGTGCTCCCGCAGATATTTGGCTGTTCTGCGGAACACCGTGCACACATGTCACACTGAGGTCACCGTACCGGATATTTGGCTGTTCTGCGGAACACCGTGCATGCACGTCGTCGGGCCGGATTGCCGACATGACATACTGGTGTACTGCTGTGTGATCAAGGTCGCGTCTGCCTCACGGTTTTTCCGCTGACCTAGCCACACCCAACAGTTCGGGCGCGACAGTCCGTATTTCGCGCTCATTGAGTCGGTCGATAGGTTGGTCCCGGGGCACACAGGTCACGTGACATGACGTCATGCTGTGGCTGGTGACTGATCGGACCGTCATGGTCCAAGTGCCGCCGGAATGCCTTTAGGTATTTCATTGAAAAACGGGAGTGTTTTAGGAGAAAACATGGGATGAACGCTGGCGAAGCACCGAAGTATAATGGGCAGGTCGAATTCTGAGTGCAAACATTGAAACACTGGATCATGAAGAATGTCAGGGTCGTTTGAAAGGCGTCCAGGACCGGCCGGTTCGCTCATATGACCTCCTTTTGCATACAGATGGGACTACACCCGAGCGAGCTTCGCTCGTAATTATCGCACATAGGCGTGCCCGTGGCGCACGCTTATAAGGGGGGATAGGGCTGCACCCTACTGACCGGGGCGGTCCGGTGTCGGGGTGGACCTAGTTAGTGGCTGCACCCTACTGACCGGGGGTGTCGGGGTGGACCTAGTTAGGGGCTGCACCCTACTGACCGGGGCGGTCCGGTGTCGGGGTGGACCTAGTTAGTGGCTGCACCCTACTGACCGGGGGTGTCGGGGTGGACCTAGTTAGGGGCTGCACCCTACTGACCGGGGCGGTCCGGTGTCGGGGTGGACCTAGTTAGTGGCTGCACCCTACTGACCGGGGGTGTCGGGGTGGACCTAGTTAGTGGCTGCACCCTACTGACCGGGGGTGTCGGGGTGGACCTAGTTAGTGGCTGCACCCTACTGACCGGGGGTGTCGGGGTGGACCTAGTTAGTGGCTGCACCCTACTGACCGGGGGTGTCGGGGTGGACCTAGTTAGGGGCTGCACCCTACTGACCAGGGCGGTCCGGTGTCGGGGTGTTTGGCAGCCAGGCCGCTTTATCTATCGCCATTAGTTACGCCGTTAGTTGTGCCGCTTGTCCAGCGTGGTGGCGTGCCGCCGGGGGAAGCTCATAAGATCTACTTTCAGAAGATCTACGTTCAGAAGATCTACTTTCAGAAGATCTATTTTCACAAGATCTACTTTCAGAAGATCTATTTTCACAAGATCTACTCTCCGGTCTGAATGTTCAGAAGATCTACTCCCAATTCTGAATGTTCAGAAGATCTACAAATAGGCCTCAAATGTTCAGAAGATCTACTCCCCAAAGCAAATGTTCAGAAGATTGATTGACAGCTTGAAATGTTCAGAAGATCTACTCCCCAAAGCAAATGTTCAGAAGATTGATTGACAGCTTGAAATGTTCAGAAGATCTACTGATAGCTGGAAGTGTTCAGAAGATCTACTCGGAGGAGGGAAATGTTCACAAGATCTACTCTCGGGACTGGATTGTTCTGAAGATCTACTCGAAGACGAATGTGTTCACAAGATCTACTAATATTTGGAGATGTTCACAAGATCTACTCTCAGGTCGGAATGTTCAGAAGATCTACAAATAGGCCTCAGTTGTTCAGAAGATCTACTGCTGGAAATGTTCAGAAAATCTACTCGGAGGATGGAAGTGTACACAAGATCTACTCTCGGGACTGGATGTTCAGAAGATCTATTCACTAGGTTAGGTTAGGTTTGGTTTGGTTAGGTGAGGTTAGGTTAGAACATTCCGGGCTAAGAGCAGATCTTCTGAACATTTAGTCCCGAGAGTACATCTTGTGAACATTTCCATCCTCCGAGTAGATCTTCTGAACATTCCTAGCAGTAGATTTTCTGAACACTTCCAGTAGTAGATCTTCTGAACACTTGAGGCCTATTTGTAGATCTTCTGAACATTCCAACCTGGGAGTAGATCTTGTGAACACTTTCGTCTTCGAGTAGATCTTCTGAACAATTCAGGCCTGGGAGTAGATCTTGTGAACATTTCGAACTATCAGTAGATCTTCTGAACATCTGCATTGGGGAGTAGATCTTCTGAACACTTGAGACCAATTTGTAGATCTTCTGAACATTCAGACCTAGGAGTAGATCTTGTGAACATCTCCAAGTATTAGTAGATCTTGTGAACACTTTCGGCTTCGAGTAGATCTTCTGAACAATTTAGTCTTGGGAGTAGATCTTGTGAACACTTTCGTCTTCGAGTAGATCTTTTGAACATAGATCTTCTGAAAGTAGATCTTCTGAAAATAGATCTCCTGAACGAAGATCTTCTGAAAATAGATCTTCTGGAAGTAGATCTTATGAGCCTCACCCGTGCCGCCGAGTCGCGGCAGGGGTGGTGTGGCGCCCAGGGTGGTGTGGCGCCCAGGGTGGTAAGGCGCCCAGGGTGGTGTGGCGCCCAGGGTGGTGTGGCGCACAGGGGTGGTGTGACATCCAGGGGTGGTGCAGTGTCTAGGGGTGGTGCGGTGTCTAGGGGTGGTGCGGCGCCCAGGGGCGGTGTGGCGTCCAAGGGTGGTGTGGCGCCCAGGGTGGTGTGGCGCACAGGGGTGGTGTGGAGTTCAGGGGTGGTGTGGCGCCCAGGGTGGTGTGGCGCACAGGGGTGGTGTGGAGTTCAGGGGTGGTGTGGCGCCCAGGGTGGTGTGGCGCCCAGGGGTGGTGTGGCGCCCAGGGTGGTGTGGCGCCCAGGGTGGTGTGGCGCCCAGGGGTGGTGTGGCGCACAGGGGTGGTGTGATATCTAGGGGTGGTGTGGAGTTCAGGGGTGGTGCGGTGTCTAGGGATGGTGCGGCGCCCAGGGGCGGTTTTCACCAAGGGGATAGTGGCGTTCAGGGACGATATGTGTCACGTCTATAAGGCCAGTGCAGCCGCCCAACCAGCCGGGGCGGGGATGGCTGAGTGGTTAAGGTGTTGAGCTCTGGATACGAAGGTCCTGGGTTCAACACACGCACCGCTCGGGACATTTCCCAATCCCGCGGCCCACCGGCGAAACAATGTGAGCGGCGCTATTAGCCGTGATTGTGCATAAAGTGTGTCATGAACCACCCAATAAACAAAACACCCAACCAACCGATACTCTAAGGTCCCCGAGATCGCCCAGCGCAGCCAACCCGCGTCCGCAACTTCCAAACCCGCCCTTATGGTAAATGTCGACAAAGGCTATTCTAACCATCCTAAATGCTTTATTGCTGCGTGTGCTGGGCCGAAATTGCACTGCCGGGAGCATATGCAT
Organism: Ashinkailepas kermadecensis; assembly: GCA_034440615.1. NCBI lineage: Eukaryota > Metazoa > Arthropoda > Thecostraca > Neolepadidae > Ashinkailepas > Ashinkailepas kermadecensis. The sequence continues at coordinate 152,981 of JAOTOM010004589.1, forward strand.
GCAGCTCACGATCCCGTGCTGAGCAATTGCCGGACATCCAAACTCTCTCCCCTGGGCTGGTTCAGTGGCGCGCCCAGCAGTGGTCAGGGTTCAATCGTTCTCTTCAGTCCCTGAAACATTTGATCCCGACATTGAAGCAAGCTTTTCTGCGTGTGCAGTGCAGGGATGGGCAGAAAGGTCGTGTTTTCGACTTTACGTTTGCCCATTGTTCGACTACTTCTGTTGTAACAATGCTTCTTTTTCCGCAGTTTTCCTGCTCTACCATGCAGTGCGGGCAAGGAACGTATTGCATTCCTTGCTTCGATCCAAGTTCCGATTTAGGCTTACTCTGGCCTCCGGCGAAATATCTTTCTAGGCGCGCCCCTGATCTGGAGAATCCGCGGTGAAAACACGTGTGCTCATACCGATGACCCACGGAGGATAATTTCCGGTACACGGTCTGAGCTGCCTCAGGCAGAGGTATTGCGCACCTGGAAAATCGTCGGATTGCTATGTTCTTAACCAATTGAGCCTGAATCAGGATGTTGGGAGTTGTTGCTTGAGCTCGTCGAGAAGGAAAAATATGTTGAGCGTGAGGGGGATGGGATAACGCCCTGAATTTTTGTATCAGTTGTGTTGGTCGGGGGGGGGGGCAATGTTTTGCAAAGTTGGCTGGAGGATATTGATGTGGCATGCCACCTAAATATTATTATTTGATGTGCTACCAATATGCTTGCCCCATGGAAGTCTGCACCCCCTGGCTTAGTGCTTCCAGTGTAAAGGCAAGCACCACTGCCTTTCTGAACAACACCGTTTGGTTTTTATATTACGATTCCCCTGCTTTTCCATTGTCATTATGCTTGAAGAAAGCTCTCGGTACCGGAAATTACATAACCTGCCATGCAAATTAAATATGCTCAAGCGTAGTTTCTCGCTCAACAATTGTTTTGCCCTGTCGTTTTGTTTTCGTCTGATGCTCCTACCTCTCCTCCGAATATGTTGTGGGCGCCTACAATGGGTCAAGGGCCATTTCGCACTTATCGGATCATTCAGTATTCATGATGGGCGTTGCATGAAAAATGGACTTAAAAATGAGTGTCCACCATGGGCGTCGCCACCGCTGGGGTCTCTGGGTCCGGACGCCATTTTTTGGTGCGGTCCAACCCAACTTGGAAAAAATTGTAAACTTCCGGAAAATACAGCATCTTCCTGAAGTTTTCGCCAGTTTCTGTATCAAACCACATCTGAATCGGGTCTCGCCCCCGACGGTGCCGCCACGGGCCCGTCGAACGAATCTCCGGCGCTGTCAATGCCACCATGGCCCGCGGCGTGCCTGACTGTCTGACATGTCCTTAACATTGTGCTACCTTTGAAGTGGTTGTTCAGCAATGGTATATATAGCAAATATAGTATTGTGTATAAAAAATACGATTGTTCTTTTCCTCCATGCAGAAGCGATCATCTTCATTCCGGCTTTGGTTGTGAGCTGCTGTTTTCCCTATTGTAGTTAGCAGGAATAGGATACGCCCAATGGCTTATCCTATTCGTGAGGCAAGAACAACAACCCGCCATGGTCTAAAAGTATTGAATCCGCGTAGCAACCTACCATTGCATGCCCGCGGGAAAACGTTGCTTTGACTCTACGACGGGGAGGTGAGGGAGGTCGGCTGCTTGTGTCCGGGTTAGACAGGAGCATATGAACATGGGAAGAGCAGAGGCCGAGCTTTCGAGCAGCTGAATTGATAATTTTGACCGTACAAATATGAACAGAAAGAATGTTGAGACTCCAAAACCAAAGGAGCCGAAATTCGAGTTCTTACGCTAAGTGCGGGTGGGGAACGGAGACCGAGACATAAAACAGTCACGGTCTTACCCCTCGAGATAGAAAATCCTTCTTGCGCCCCTGGGGTTGGAGCCCACCCGAAAACTGAAGGTGGTGACGTCATTGCTCTCTACTTTGTGTACGTTGCGACGCCGTTGTAAAATCATGCACAGCCAGTCGTCGTCGTATACTCATGTACAGCCACAGCCCGTCATCGTACAATCATGTAGAGCCACAGCCCGTCATCGTACAATCATGTAGAGCCACAGCCCGTCATCGTACAATCATGTACAGCCACAGCCCGCCATCGTACAATCATGTACAGCCACAGCCCGTCATCGTACAATCATGTACAGCCACAGCCCGTCATCGTGCAATCATGTACAGCCACAGCCCGTCATCGTACAATCATGTACAGCCACAGCCCGTCATCGTATAATCATGTACAGCCACAGCCCGTCATCGTACAATCATGTAGAGCCACAGCCCGTCATCGTACAATCATGTACAGCCACAGCCCGCCATCGTACAATCATGTACAGCCACAGCCCGTCATCGTACAATCATGTACAGCCACAGCCCGTCATCGTACAATCATGTACAGCCACAGCCCGTCATCGTGCAATCATGTACAGCCACAGCCCGTCATCGTACAATCATGTACAGCCACAGCCCGTCATCGTATAATCATGTACAGCCACAACCAGTCATCGTACAATCATGTACAGCCACTGCCCGTCATCGTACAATCATGTACAGCCACAACCAGTCATCGTATAATCATGTACAGCCACAGCCCGTCATCGTGCAATCATGTACAGCCACAGCCCGTCATCATACAATCACGTACAGCCACAGCCCGTCATCGTACAATCATGTACAGCCACAGCCCGTCATCGTACAATCATGTACAGCCACAACTAGTCATCGTACAATCATGTACAGCCACAACCAGTCATCGTACAATCATGTACAGTCACAGCCCGTCATCGTACAATCATGTACAGCCACAGCCCGTCATCGTACAATCATGTACAGCCACAGCCCGTCATCGTACAATCATGTACAGCCACAACCAGTCATCGTACAATCATGCACAGCCACAGCTCGTCATCGTGCAATCATGTACAGCCACAACCCGTCATCGTGCAGTCATGTACAGCCATAGCTCGTCATCATGCAATCATGTACAGCCACAGCCCGTCATCGTACAATCATGTACAGCCACAACCAGTCATCGTACAATCATGTACAGCCACTGCCCGTCATCGTACAATCATGTACAGCCACAACCAGTCTACGTATAATCATGTACAGCCACAGCCCGTCATCGTGCAATCATGTACAGCCACAGCCCGTCATCGTACAATCATGTACAGTCACAGCCCGTCATCGTACAATCATGTACATCCACAGCCCGTCATCGTACAATCATGTACAGCCACAGCCCGTCATCGTACAATCATGTACAGCCACAACCAGTCATCGTACAATCATGTATAGCCACAGCCCGTCATCGTATAATCATGTACAGCCACAACCAGTCATCGTACAATCATGTATAGCCACAGCCCGTCATCGTATAATCATGTACAGCCATAGCCCGTCATCGTACAATCATGTACAGCCACAACCAGTCATCGTACAATCATGTACAGCCACAGCCCGTCATCGTACAATCATGTACAGCCACAGCCCGTCATCGTACAATCATGTACAGCCACAGCCCGTCATCGTACAATCATGTACAGCCACAGCCTGTCATCGTACAATCATGTACAGCCACAGCCCGTCATCGTACAATCATGTACAGCCACAGCCCGTCATCGTACAATCATGTACAGCCACAGCCCGTCATCGTACAATCATGTACAGCCACAGCCCGTCATCGTACAATTATGTACAGCCACAGCCCGTCATCGTACTTGTGCGGACAAAATGTGTTGTTGAAGATGCTGTCGGATCACTCCGACAGAGCTGATCAAAGTGAAGGCCAGCTGACTCGTGAATCCGGCCGGTGCCAGCTCTCTGTCGTGCGCCGGAAGTGCTGGCTACTGGCCCAGCACCAGGGGCGGGCGGGGCACCGTAGCTGAGTCGTGCTCTGCTGCTCTGTGAGCTCGGGTGTGGCACCGAGAATAGTCTGGCGGCACACTGCCGGAGCGTCTGGCGCTGTGGCGGAAGTCTGCCGCGGTTGGCGGGTGGAACTAACGACACCATTGCGGCTTTACGGGCCGAGGCGCGTGCCGCGTCTGCAGTGACGCCTGCCTGTCTGCAGTGACGCCTGCCTGTCTGCAGTGACGCTGGGCGGGCCCGGTGCGGGTGGGTCTGGTGCTGGTGCTGGTGCTGGTGGGGGGGGCGACGGTACGCTGACCGGACTGCTGCCGACCGCCCGGTGTGAGATGTGGTCGGTTGACGGACGCATCAATTGGCTGATCGGACCGTCAGCTGACGAACGGATCAGTCATCAGAAGAGAGTGCAGCACGACGTACGAGCGTGCCAAGAGATTGACCCAGTGGCGGTGCTCAATGCTAACCGGTTTGGCTCGAGCACCAGCTTTACCTAATTGAGCACCACCTGAGCTCTAAAGTTTAGCATACGTTATTGCGGCGCTGAACATCAAAGCCAGTATCTGGGAAGCAAAAACATCATTCTAAAGGCGCCAGCTGGGACCGGCGGAAGTTCCGCGGCATTGATGGGAAGGCCTAGTAATGCCAACGTTGTTGGGAGGGCCTAGTAATGGTCTAGTGATGCCTAGTCGCGTCAACGTGATGAATCAGAGCTACATGAGATGTGCTCGCTCACATAGGTAGCCAAGGAAATCAGCCAGGTTGTTGCCTGTACAGGTCACACTGCGGCGAAAGCTAATGAGCTGGCTAATGAGCTGGCTAATCAGCTGGCACCGGTTTGCCGTTCGGATTTGCAAACATTTTCAGAATCCGAAAAATTGAAATTTGTCGAAGTTGACAGCTGGCGGCTGTCGAAGCTGCCGGCGCGGCCAAAATGCTACTCGATTTAAGTCAGTCGCCCTAATGCGACTTCAATGCCACGTACCGCACTGCTGAGGCATGACGTCACCCGTAGACCGGCGAGGCCTCATTGCATTTCCGAACGACTTGGCTACCGATTGTCATCTTAATCAGTCAGACCAGACCAGATCAGTTCAGTCAATCAGTCAGCCAGATCTAGTCACGTCAGTCCAGACAAGCTCAGTCCAGTCAATCAATCAGGTCTAGTCCAGTCAGACCAGAGGGCACGAGTGGTCTAGGGGTAAGATGCTCGTCTCACAATCGAAAGGTTGTGGGTTCGAGTCTCACCTGTCGCTACTCTTCGCCCGCGACCAATCGGCGTGAGAGATTGGCGACGCTACATGACTCAACGGTCGACGTGTCGTAAAACCAATGACCAACCAGTCAGACCAGATCAGATCAGTCCAGTCAAGCAGTCAAATATAGTCCAGTCAGTCCAGATCAGTGCAGTCAGTTAGATCAAGCCTAGTCATTCCAGATCAGTCAGTCCGTCAGATCTAGTCAGGTCAGTCCAGATCAGATCAGTCCAGTCAAGCAGTCAAATATAGTCCAGTCAGTCCAGAACAGTGCAGTCAGTTAGATCAAGTCTAGTCATTCCAGATCAGTCAGACTAGTCAGTCAGTCAGATCTAGTCACGTCAGTCCAGATCAGATCAAACAATTAGCTGGGACCGTAGACGGAGGCCACCAGCGAGCTTACGATCTCGGTCGAACTCTCAAAATATTGCGCTCGGCGGGCTTCGCGACGCCCTCCATTAATCGAACGTACCAGACAATCCGTCAAACACAAAGCTAGCATTACTGAGCTTGATTGAAATAAGCGAGAGCCGTCGACGGGCCGACGGGACAGATACATCATACTGGACCGCCCACTTCATCCCTTCCAGCTGGTTCAATTCGGCGTAGGCGGAAGAGCCCTGTCTGGTCGACTGGACACCGTTCATGATTTACTTCTAGAGAGCGAGTGGGTTGTTCTTGGTTCAAGCAGTTTCGGGAGGGATTTTCTCGTCATCACTATGCCATGAACGGGAAATAAAGAGATCGAATTGATTAAGGCAAATCGTTCTTGCATTTTCATGTACCTGTTGACGGCTTTGGGCAAGGAAGTTGTTCATCCTGCCATGTCCCTTCATTTGTCACTAACACCGCACAGTTGATAAATACGCTTCTGCGAATTTCTTAAAGATGACAACTAATGTATTTATCGTGATGAAAATTAAGATTAATTTTCACTTGCTGACCTACTCTTGGTTTAACTTTAGAGATTGGTCAGGCAATTGTCGCCAGCAGACAACTTGATCTGACAACACCAGATAGTCTGGTGGCGAACTTGATATTCGGGAGCTGAGATGTCTAAAGGTAGGCAATTAGGCTGTTCTTGGCAGAGGGGCGCAATTTCGGTTCTTCTGGACAGCATTTTGCGCACATAAAATACTTTCCTTAAAATAAAAACGGTCCATCCCAATAAGGTAGTCTATGTTTCGATATCGTACATATCATACGAATATCGTACATATCATACGAATATTCCAAAATTGACATTCTTTAGTTCGACTCAAGCATTTGTCGCTCAACAGTAACGCTTGACGCGCCCCTCACCAAGAAAAAAACGTGATGCAAATACGCTCGCGGAGAGAGAGAGAGAGAGAGCGAGAGAGAGTACCAGCACGGATCAGCGAAGGTACCCACCCGCACAGCAGGGCTGTGACGCGCTGACGATTTCTTTCATACCGACATATTTATAATGGCCACACTATCTTCCTTTTCACTGCTCTCTTTAGTACAGTATCACGCATGACATGGGTGAGTCGAAGTATAATTCACCGCCGTAAATGTGCGATAGAAAATGGCCTAGCTGAACGGCAGAACGTCCCAGAGTCGTGCCCACAAGCAATTACTTTTCTGCGCCGTGAATGTTATCATCAAGCAGTGGCGTACCTATAATTTGCGTTAGGAAGGGGATCCATTTAAACAAGCGATTTTCGAGGGGTCTACCTACTCCTACTATTAAAGAAGGTCCCCGAATTACGACCATTAGGTTCCAAATGGGACCTTTTTCATTAATATAAATAGTGGCCAAAAGTCATTTTCCGGTGGAGGGGTCCAATCTATCCCCATCGTTTCTGTTACCGGATTTCAACACCCTCTCCCCTTTTCAATTTTTTGCTGGCATTCCTGGACAAGTCAGCTCACACTGCTGGAATTACATCTGCATATCAAGATGCGCAATATTTCTATTTCACGCAATTTCTGCAATTTCTGCAACACCAGGTTGCCATCACGTTCGTGTACGTGTGCAGTGCACATGTACACCCTGTGGGTGCACACTGTGCGTGCACACTGTGCACGCAAGGTGGGTGCACACTGTGCACCCACCTTGCGCATTCGGCGCATTCGCCACACTTCGTGCGATTCCACGGTTTCCTGTTTCCATGAGGCCTCCTATGTTTTGTTAATTGCTGTCACATGCTAGCATTGTGCCATATTTGACGTCATGCAATGCTTCGCGTGCAGGCCTGCTGGAAAAATTTGGTGAATTAAACTCGATGATTATTTCTCTGCTTTCCAAATTTACTGGTGGGCAAGAAATCCTGATACTTTTGAGCTTTGACGCACCTCATCTCTTGGGCTATTTGTGTCCCGCTGTGTTTATCTGGGGCCCCGACGCAAATTGTGGGGTCCCAGTGCGATTTGTGAGGCTCTGGCACGGCTTCTCGGGGTCCCAGCGCGATTTTTCTGGCCCAGGCGCGTGGTTCCGGCGGCCCGGCGCAAGCTTTCGGGGTTGGACGCGATTTTTCGGGGCCTCTTCGAAATTTTTCGAAGCTCGGGTTACAGCGTGACTTTTGTCGTCACTTTGCCATATTTGTGTGCCCCACTGCTACTTCTATCGAGCCCTGGTACGTTTTTTTCGGGACTCTGCGCGATTTTTTAGGAATCTGGCTCGCGTTTTGAGGCTCCATAGCGATGTTCCGGGCCGGGACATTTGTTTTTTGCTGATAATCCCTGTTCATTTTGGAAGTGCCCAGCTTTATTTGTTTCGATCTCGATGCATTTTTGTGCCCACGCTTCAGTTATTTAGGACGACGATGTGAATTTTGGGGCCCCAGTGCGATCTTTGAGGGGCACTGCTCTCTTTTCGGGCCCCAGGCGGGATTGTGCGGCCCCCGGCGGGATTGTCGGGTCCCGGCGCGAGTTTTCGGGACGCGATGCCGCGACTGCCGCCGCATGCTTCGCTGAGCGCATTATGCACTTCTTCTTTTTTTTTACTATTTGGTGGGGTGGGGGGGGGTGCATTGATACCCCTTTCCCTTGCTGACTTGGTCCTCCAATGTTTTTTTTCCCCGTTGTCAAGGCTTAGCAAAGGCTCCTCTGTGATATGGAGTTTCCCCAATACACCCTTCCTCATTGTCAGTGATCTGGGGAACCAGGCTTGTCTATGCGTTGATCCTTCCCAAATGCATTTGATAAAATATAGCACGTGTACTTAGGTGGAGGATTTCAGCAGCAAGAAACGGAGCCCACAACCGTCCAGCTTCTCCATATCCAGACACGATACATTTTGTTACAACCGTGACACTAGCGTTCCTTCTGCGTACTTGTTTCAAGTTGCTGCGTTTTTGACCAGCACAGGTGTTCACACGCATTACGATCTTCATACGCAATGGCAGAGAAAGCCCAACGTCCTCCTGACAGATGGTTGGACCTCCGAATTTGCGTTATTTTCCATCTTTCTGGGCGTTGCCATATGGGTTGCAGTCGGCCATGCCCAATTACACGGAGAAAGACAACTCGGCCGGATACAGTTGCCAATGATCGACAGCGTACATACACTGACACGTCGCATAATCCTTCTGGTCAATCGTGCTACTACTGGTGGGTGCATGGGGTACTCTGGAGGGACGGGTCGGGCATTGAGAGCGGCCCACGCGGTATCTGGGCCTCGTGGCAGCTGCAGGCTATGATGCAGCTTTCGGGTGTTTCTCAGTGCATCCGAAAGCATGAAGCCCAATCTGGCAGGACGTGGCATCTTTTGACGCACCATGGTATCGGTCAGTGGTGGTGGTGGGTTCCTGATTTCCGAGCGTTCCTCCTCTCCACCATACGGCATCAACCTTTGTCCGTCGGTCGAAGTGGAAGGACTGACCGGCACTCGGATTAACTATCGACATGCATGACGGCGTCCCGTTTGTCTGCTCTTGTCAAGGAGGTCATGGCGCCGCCCCGTTTGTGTTCGCGTGCCAGGGAAGTCATGCCACCGCCTTGTTTGCCTGCACGTGCCAGGAAAGTCATGACACCGCCCGATTTGTCTGCGCGTGCCAGGGAAGTCATGGCTCCGCCAGATTTGTCTGCGCGTGCCAGTGAAGTCACGACACCGCCCCGTTTGTCTGCGCGTGCCAGTGAAGTCACGACACCGCCCCGTTTGTCTGCGCGTGCCAGTGAAGTCACGACACCGCCCCGTTTGTCTGCGCGTGCCAGTGAAGTCACGACACCGCCCCGTTTGTCTGCGCGTGCCAGTGAAGTCACGACACCGCCCCGTTTGTCTGCGCGTGCCAGTGAAGTCACGACACCGCCCCGTTTGTGTGCGCGTGCCAGTGAAGTCACGACACCGCTCCGTTTGTCTGCGCGTGCCAGGAAAGTCACGACACCGCCCCGTTTGTCTGCGCGTGCCAGTGAAGTCATGACACCGCTCCGTTTGTCTGCGCGTGCCAGTGAAGTCACGACACCGCCCCGTTTGTCTGCGCGTGCCAGTGAAGTCACGACACCGCCCCGTTTGTCTGCGCGTGCCAGTGAAGTCATGACACCGCTCCGTTTGTCTGCGCGTGCCAGTGAAGTCACGACACCGCCCCGTTTGTCTGCGCGTGCCAGTGAAGTCACGACACCGCCCCGTTTGTCTGCGCGTGCCAGTGAAGTCACGACACCGCTCCGTTTGTCTGCGCGTGCCAGTGAAGTCACGACACCGCCCCGTTTGTCTGAGCGTGCCAGTGAAGTCACGACACCGCTCCGTTTGTCTGCACGTGCCAGTGAAGTCACGACACCGCTCCTTTTGTCTGCGCGTGCCAGGGAAGTCATGGCTCCGCCCGATTTGTCTGCGCGTGCCAGTGAAGTCACGACACCGCTCCGTTTGTCTGCGCGTGCCAGTGAAGTCACGACACCGCTCCGTTTGTCTGCGCGTGCCAGTGAAGTCATGACACCGCTCCGTTTGTCTGCGCGTGCCAGTGAAGTCACGACACCGCCCGATTTGTCTGCGCGTGCCAGTGAAGTCACGACACCGCTCCGTTTGTCTGCGCGTGCCAATGATGGCATGGCGAGCCGCCCGAGTTGTGCCCTGCACACGCCGTATGCCACCATGCCGTCAGGTACAAGGAGCACCCGATGCCCGCCCCGGGAGCCGACCGCTGTGCGCCCAATCCGAGCTCCCACGTTGTCGACATCTTCATCAGCTCCGTGTCGCGGGTGGTCGGCTACGTCACGGCACTGCCGCGCTTTCAGCAGCTCAAGCGGGACGATCAGCGGATACTGCTGAAAAACGGTGCGTCGGAGTGCGAGTCTGTTGACACCAAGTGTGTACGTATTGTATTCGTTAGAATCGGGAGAGAATGCAGGAGGCACTGGGGAACTGCTCCCTCCCAGCTATGAAGGTGGCGCTTCTCTCACCGTGAAAGACGCTCCTTCAGAATGATCGAGTGCAACGATTTTTTTTCTCTCGGAGGGCTGCCTTTGGCGCCCATTCCAGAAAGTCTGCCCCACATGAACATCCCTGGACTCGTCCCTGGTTGGAATATGCTTCTTAAAATAAACAATGGATGATTACTTCAGACTGCCGCAGCCCTGGCCAACCGAAAGCCTTCCGCTCGCCCCTCACCCGAAAGGGAGGGGCCCTCGACCTTCCAGCCGAATCAGCCATAATTGGCGAACAGCCGCCGGACCGAAACAAGCCTCAGCTGGGAGCTGCTGCTGCCAGCGCTGCTGGTGCTGCTGTTGCTGCTGGTGCTGCTGCTGGTACTGCTGCTGGCGCTGCTGCTGGTGCTGCTGCTAGTGCTGCTGCTAGTGCTGCTGCTGGTGCTGCTGCTGGTGCTGATGCTGCTGCTGCTGCTGCTGTTGGTGCTGCTGCTGTTGGTGCTGTTGCTGGGGCTCATTGCGTGTCGCCAGACGAAGTGGCGCCCAATGTTTATACTTTTGGTCAGTCAGTGATCCTCACCGCCATTTCAGACTGCAACATGTTCGGACCCTCGCAGCCCGCGGCATGCGTGGTAAACATTGGTCAAAAGCTTGAAAACGGCTACTTTAAAGTTGACCGAGTAGCCATGGCCCGTTAAATTCCACTGCAGGTTAACACGTCACAGTGGATATTAAGCGGACAGAAATCTTCAGAGGTCTGAGTCCTCAACTGTGGACGGAATATGGACGAGAATGCATGGCTTGAAAATGTCTAAGAACATGAAATATCATGGTCAATGGAACGTTAACGTACAGTTGAACAGGCAAAAGCACCAACTTCAACAAGCACTCATGAAACGTTTCTCTGGAATTTAATTGACGGCTCGGTCACCTGACACGACCGGAAGAAATTTGAGTTCACGAAGGATTCGAAAAGAACTTTCCATTAGTCGTGCCTAGCGGTGACTGATGTGGGTGCTGGTTTCTGATGGTGGTGATAAAGCCCCTCGGTGGTGATCGTTCGCATCATGAGTAGCCAGCGAAAACGAACGTGAACACCGCCTTTATCCGACGTTGATTCGACTTGTGCCCGACGTTGACTCAACCTGCACCTGACGTTGACTCGACCTTTGACCGACGTTGACTCGACCTTCACCATCGTTGACTTTACCTTCACTCGACGTTCACTCGATCTGTACCCGACGTTCACTCGATACTTACCTGACGTTGACTCAACTTTTGCCCGACGTTGATTCGACCTCTATCCGACGTTGACTCTACCTTTATTTTGCGTTGAGTCAACCTTTACCAGACATTGACTGGATTTTATCCGACGTTGACTCGACCTTTACCCGACGTATCTCGACCTTTACCCGACGTTGACTCGATCTTTACTTGACGTTGACGCGACCTTTACCACCGTTGACCCAACATTTACCCGACGTTGACTCGACCCTTACCTGACATGGACTTGACCTTTACCCGACGTTAACTCGACCTTTCCCCGACGTTGACTCGACCTTTACTCGATGTTGACTCGACCCTTGCCGACGTTGACACGACCCTTACCGACGTTGACCCGACCTTCACCCGACGTTCACTCGACCCTTACCTGACATTGACTCGACCTTTTCCGACGTTGACTCGACCTTGATCCAACGTCTGCACGATGTTCACCCGACGTTCGCTGTGCGACCGTGCGACGGTGGGGTGACGCGTCAGCAGGTGACCTGTCCGTCCCCGCCCGGCCAGGTGTGCTGGCCATGGTCATACTGCGCGGCGCCATGGTCTTCGAGCCGAACCAGGGCAAATTCGTGCTGAAGACCACGCAGAAGGCGACCGCAGCTCCGACCGTACAGTTCGACGAGATACGCCATCTCCTGGCGCCGGATCTGTTCGAAAGCCATTACAAGTTCGTTCAGGTAAGTGGGCGTGCGTTTATTCGCATGCAGACAGGTGCACGTGTTGCGTGGTGGGTGCGTTCTTGCGTAGCAGGATTGAAAGCAGTCAGCGTTGTTTAGCTGTTTGTGCGTTGTGTGCCTACCTGGAAAGCTGTTCCGTTATCACCAGGCGAAAAAAGAGGAATCACATTCCGAGGAAGGGCAATTGTTGGCGGGGACCTATGCATGTGAGTCTCCCGGTACATATGCATGCAAGAGGGACAGTGCTGGCAGCTCGTGTTGCCACTGCAGTTATCATCAGAGCTGCCATATTGCCATGGTGCCCCACTAGATTGTGCCGATACTGCGGTCATCACCAGAGCTGCCATATTGCCGTGGCGCCTCACTGGGTGGGCCGGAAGCTGGTGCCGTCCCTGTGGTTTGTATGGGTCTGCCATGTTGCCGTGCTTTGCTGTGCGTTCATCAATTCCTTGTCGGTGCTTCCCATCCCCTTGGTCTCCCATCATCGTTCCTCGTCAATACCCCTTCTATTAATTCCTAATGTGTACTTCGAGGCCGTCTCACTTCGCATCCTCATGTGGATCCCCGTATGCCCCGCACCCACACCGGGAAGTGTTGTGAAGAGACTTTTCTCGAGGAACTAAAGCGTCATATTATATCTCAGCGGGGAGAGCACAGAAAACAGTAAAACTGGCAAAATGCGCGGTTTAAAAACAACTTGGAGCTCCCTCAAACGACTTGAAGATTGCGGGGTCTTGCCGCACATCTTTTGCGGACTGGAAAATAATCTGTTTCCTGGCTCTCCCGGAAAATAAAACGAAAATTAGCAGAGGCGAAGCAGCAGTCTCTTAGTTCAATATCAGGTGTCAAAGTGGAAGCACGTCGGTGTGGAGCTCCTACTTACCAGATAAGTCGTTGCAGAACAGGGCAGTGTACTAGGCTACACTGTGGATAGGTATTTAGAACTTATTTCTGTGCATATATTTGCATAGTTTGTATCTAATAAGTATTTTTACAAGCAAATTAGGCTATTTCAAACTAGCGAGGCTGCCCAGCGTCATTTTGTCTTTGGATTATTGTCTGTCTTTGTCAAGCGTGTTAGTGTTTTCAGCTCTTTATTTAATTTTTGGCAGTTGTTTAGCGAGTGATTTCTTCTTTCTTTAAAACCACACCGCTTGTCAATTTTCTGCACAGCGACCTTGTGTAAAGAGTGTTGACTAGTGCCAAGTGTTGATTGCCTATTGTGTTGTGTCAATTGTCTATTGAGTTAAGAATAGGTGGCTTGTGCTGTGTCTTTTGTGTGAGCTGCAAGTGCTTTTGACTAAAGTGCATTTTTTTAAAACAGCAGTGGATTAGCTTGTAAGTGCTGCATAGTTAGGAACTTGCATACACCTAAGCTTTGTCAGTTCTTTTTCTCTGTTTTGTTATTTTGTATATCATTTTGTAGCAAGGTACTTTTCAATCTAAATCTAGGAATACGCTGCAGCCTGTAGGATGGTTTCTACCAGGATGCAGGCACTAGAGGAGGAGGTTAGGGCCCTTAAGGCAGAGCTTTCCCAGCTCAAGGCTGCCCTTGTTGCACAGGGTAGGCAAGAAAAGGCAACACGTAGGGGAGTCTGTAGCAGTGGCATCCTATGCTCAGGTGGTCACAGGCCACCAGGTAACTGAGGCTTCCCCTGCTGTGGAGATGGCAGGGATATCTGTAGACGGAAGTGTTCCTAGTGAACAGAAGATTTCTCGTTGTAGCTCACAGGAGGGGCAGTGGTTTAAATTCAGGGGTGGAGGATTTGGAGGCGCGAGCCTAAGCAAGGGGTCAGTGAGTGGCAGGTGGCAGGTGGTAGGAGTGGGAGGCAACCTAGTCGAGCAGCTCAGCAGGCAGGCATAGTAACATCAAATAGGTTCCAGGCATTAGAGGACTGCCCCCAGGATAGTAGCAAGGAGACAGTGCTGGTCGTAGGCGACTCCCGTGTACGGCATTTATATAGGGTGCTCTGTAAAGGTCGGAGAGGTGGGAGGTGCATCACCAGGCCTGGTGCCAAGGTCAAAGACCTGGTGCCAGTGGTGGCACAGGCCACCAGTGAGCACCAGTTTAGTGCAGTTGTAGTGTAGGTAGGAGTAAATAACATAAGTCCTGCTAGGAGTGAGGAGCTGCTGCAGGACTACAGGGCCTTTCTGGCCACTCTGAAGCAAAGCAATAGCAGAGTGATTGTGACTGCTATTCTGCCTAGGGCTGGAGTCTCCCCTGAGTGGAGCTCTAAGGCACTGGCAGCCAATGCCAGGGTAGGTAGGCTCTGCAATGAGTTAGGTTTGACCTTTGTTGACAAGTGGTGCAGGTTTTATGGCTCATGGAACCTCTATCAGAGAGATAACATACACTTCTCCGAGAAGGAGGTGCAAGTGTTAAGTAAAGTATATGAGCATGTCCTTCAGGGAAACTAGACAATGGGGCGGGGAGGGAAGAAGTGGCATTGCCATCTCAGCGATATGCCAATAGCGAGAGCCTAGGCAATAAAACCTCACAGTCAGCAAATAGAGATAGCAGTAGTTCAAGGGGGCAGAGCGGTAGCTCATCCAGAGATGAAAGAGCTACTCAACATGAAAAAGCCAAAGATGATTATGGAACGTTTGTTAAGTGTATGATGCTTAATGCTCAGAGTTTTCGATCCAAATTTGATGAGTTCATGTGTTATGCTGCTGAGGAGGAACCAGATTTTGTTTGCATTACTGAGGCATGGGTCAGTGAGGGGTATTTTGGGGATAACTTGCAGGACTATGAGATCCAGGGATACAATATGTTTTCATGCAATAGGGGTCCAGCAGTGAAAGGGGGTGGTGTAATGCTGTATGTGAATAGCTTATCCAGTTCTCAAAAAGTAGCAGATGAAGTAAAAAATGTGTCTGTGGAGTCCATTTGGCTTGATGTTGCTGTGGGAAAAGGCAACATCAATAAACTGAGGATAGGAGTTTTGTACCGATCAGGAACCTTGCCACATTATCAGCAACTGAAGCTCGATAAGGTGATTTGCGAGGAAATCAGTGGAAACTTTCGGAGGAAATGCCTTATTCTTGGTGACTTTAATCTAAAAGGATATGAAGATGTTGGTGTTGGCTCCCCATCATGTAAAATGTTTAGGAAATGCCTTGAAGAGGACCTGTTCTTACACCAGTTTGTAACGGAACCAACTATGTCTTCTCAGATTTAAGTGATTTAGTTCAAGATTTGACTGTAGGAGAAACTCTGGGAAGAAGTGATCATAACATTGTGAGATTCAAGGCACAAGTAGAGGGTACAAACAAGGATAATTTGGCAAAGGTTCCAAGTTTGAACAGGGCAGATTTTGACTGCATGAGAGCGGCTTTAAGTGCCATAGAATGAGAAGAAGAATTCTCCAATTTAAATGCCTGTGAAATGTGGGAAAAGTTCAAATCTTACTTGAGGGAAATTCAGATTAGACATGTCCTCCAAAAGCAAAGGTGCAAAAGAAGGGTAGGAAAGCCAGCATGGCTTGCGCCAGATTTGATAACAGCAAAAAAGATTCTTTTAGAGTATTTGAGGAAGCTTCAAATATCGTAAATCTAAGGCCGTATCAAAAAGCTAGAGACGCTGTGAAGCAGAAAACCAGAGCAGCAAAGCGAGCAAAAGTATTGATTTGTCTAGGAGCTGTAATGGGAACAGTAAAAAGTTCTTTAGTTTCTAGAAGCTAAGTAAAGTTTCAAGCACAATTGGTCCACTGGAAGTAAATGAGACTATATTGAGTGAGGATGGTGAGATGGTTGGGGAGCTGAGCAAGCAGTTTAAATCAGTGTTTACATTGGAAGATGTGACTAATCTGCCAACCGTACACCACAGTTCAGTGACATGATCAGATAAACGATGTTGATTTCATTGATAGTGATGTTGTTTTCAATTATATCAGGAAAATAAAGCCAAACAAGGCAGCAGGACCTGATGGAATTTATGCTAGGGTATTGTGGGAAGCTGAAAAGGAACTGGCAATTCCATTTAGTATAATATTTTCTAGATCAATTTCACAATATGAAATTCCAACAGATTGGAAAAGGGCAAACGTAGTTCCTTTTTTCAAGAAGGAGAAAGGGGGCAAGTTGAAAACTATAGGCCAGTAAGCCTCACATCCCTAGTCTGCAAGGTACTCGAATCAATTATCAAGGATAGAATAGTTAGTTTTCTGGAAGGAAACAGATTGATTCAAGATACTCAACATGGGTTTATAAAAGTGCGATCGTGTTTCACAAATCTCTTGGATCTTTTTTTATTTTGCGACAGAAAATTTGATCAGGGAAATCAGGTTGATGTAGCATATATTGACATTAGTAAGGTTTTTGACAAGGTACTCCATAAACGGTTATTGATGCAGCTTCAGGGCCATGGTATTGCAGGTAGCATCCTAAAATGGATAGAGTTGTGGCTTTCAGATAGACAGTAGAGAGTGATGCTAAATGGTACAAAGTCATTATGGCAAAATGTTTTTAGTGGAGTCCCCCAGGGGTCAGTACTGGGGCCACTATTCTTCCTTATATTTGTAAATAACATTGAAGGTGGCCTAAGCAGTAAGGTTCTGAAATTTACGGATGATTTGAAGGTCTTTAGGGCAATAGCAGGACACAATGAGCAGGTCTTGCTGCAGAAAAACTTAGACGAGCTTGTGAAGTGGTTCGAAAAATGGCAAATGAAATTTAATTTTGATAAGTGCAAAATCATGCATGTAGGTAGGCAGTATATGAAGGCTCCATATTTGATGGGTGGCCAAGTACTATCTGTGACTCAGCAGGAGAAGGACTGAGGTGTTATTTTGAACACAAAATTGGGGGCATCAGAATAGACCAAATAAACCAGGAAGAAGGCACTAAGAATGCTTGGGGCAATAAATAGGATCGTACCATGCAAAAGTGAGGAAGTCATCATGAAGCTTTACTTTGCATATGTCAGGCCACATTTGGAATACTGTGTCCAAGCTTGGTCCCCTAGTTATGAAAAAGATTGTTGTCTTTTAAAGAGAGTACAAAAGAGGGTAACAAAAATAGTTAATGGCATAAGCAACCTGGCATATGAGGAACGATTGAAGAAATTGAATATGTTTTCACTTAGATATAGAAGGCTGAGCGGAGATATCATCGAGGTCTTTAAATTTGTTCATGGTCAGGAACAGGGATATCTCAGGGAAATGTTTGAATTTAACAGAAATGATGCAATTAGAGGTCATCAATTCAAAATTAAAGTTAATCACAGCAGGACAAGGTTAAGACAGTCTTTTTTCACCAACAGGGTAGTAGAACATTGGAACCAGGGGTGTCGATTTTTGAAAGACATTGGGGGGCCGAAGTGCCAAAACACTAGACACCCCACCCCCCCCACAAAAAAAAAAACTCATCGGATTTAGCCCACTATATTTTCAGATCTCAGAAATTCTGATTTCTTATTCGACGATGTGTATGTTTATGTTTATTCAGCATCCTCACCGACGGGGAAAATCGCCCAATAACTGGTGAAGTCACATAATTAAAAGAGCAGTGCTCAGTACATTTCAACATAACAACTCTTGGTTGGTCATTGGTTCTACGACACGTCGACCGTTGTGTCATATAGCGTCGCCAATCTCTCACGCCGATTGGTCGCGGGCGAAGAGTAGCGACAGGTGAGACTCGAACTCACCAACATAACAACTCTGAGTAATAGCATGCGACTGCAGTGCCATATAGTAGGCTCGGATCTATCGTCACCGTCACCGTCTGTTACCCTCCCCCTCACTCCACACACCAACAAACACACACCGGCTTAAATAAAAATACTTCAGCGATCAGATGCAGGCTAAAACACACCGGCATTGATGAAGCACCAGAGCACAGCAGACCTGAACGGTAATGACGATGGGTGAAAGTATTTCCTTGGTGCCTAACGTTAGGGAGGGGAATTTTTCCCATTTAGTACGCCACTGCGGCTGCTCAACGTGTTTTTTTCCGCAGATTGCACGATCGAGAGTAGAAAGGCCCTTCGGATAATTCTCTTTCGGGACCCATTCTTAATTTTCCGGTGCTCTGGTCGATTCGATGGAGTCTCCTTGTGGTTTTTGTGGTGAAGTCTATTTTTATAAGCCCCCTGCAGGCTATTTTTGGAACCCGGTACGATTTTTCTGGCTCTCGGTGCGTTTTTTCCGGTGCCCAAACAGGTTTCTTTTCCGGCGTCCGACGACTTCTTATTTTGTGGATCCTTGACGCAATTTTTCCGTCCGCAAGGTGACATTCCGGGTATATATTGGTACCTGGGAAGCCAGCTGCAACTTGTGGGGCTCCGGCACGACGTTTTGGCCCCAGTGAGATTTTCAAGAGAAGTGGCGTAAATTTGTTTTTGTCTAAGTGCGATTTTTGGGGCCCCGTCGTCACTTGTTGGGATCCCTTGCGGTGGCTACGACACGTTTGTGGGGGCCCAACAAGTTGTGTGGGCTTTTGGAGCTATTGTTGAGATCCCAGATTGATTTTCCGTGTCCGGACTGTTTTTCATTCACCCGGCTTCATTTGTTGGGTGATCTCAACGATACTTTTAGAGCCCCGGTGGGACCTATCAGGCCTCTGGCGTGATTTTCAGGGGCCCGGGTGATAATTCTTAATACCCCAGTCTCAGCGTGATTTTCAGGAGGCCCCGGCCCGACCGTTTGTGGCCCCCGTCGTGATTTTCTTGAATCCCGGCACGACTTGTTTGCGGCCCCAACGTGATTTTCAGGGGCCCAGGTGCAAACTTTTGAGGCCCCAGCGTCATTATCGGGGCCCCTGCGCTACGTTTGGGGGCCCCGAATGTGATTTTTCTGAGCCCCGGTGCGATTTTTGGTCGACCGAGTGAAATTCTTAGGGAGCATAGCGCATTTTTTTCCTAAGCTCGGCGGACTCTTGGGGGCCCCACAACCTATCAGGACGGGGGGGGTGAGGGAACTTCCCACAATTCCCCCTCCCCATTCGGTATGTCACTGCCATGCAATGATGCAACATAAGAATCCAGGAATAGTTCATCTGTTTCATCACACATGTGATTTCAACTCCCCAGTTATCCAGACAGTTTGAGGAAAGTCAAACATCTGCTACATGGATCAGCAAGGATGGATTGTAAGGCAACATGGATACCATGGAATTCCGGTCAGAGTAGTTATGCTACAATACATACCTTCTTCAACACACTGCTTTGGAGAAGGATGAGCTCCTGAAGTTTGGTCAGGGTTGGAGTTGGAGGTGGATGGAGCAACACTGTGAAGGACATAACATATGGTTCAAGAGACTTGTTTCCATTAACAATACAGGGGATGAAGTAACATTTTCATTGACTTCTATGGTTTTCATTGGCTTCATTGACTTCTATGATGTCCTGAGTAAGCAGGACAATCGAGATGGGTTTCTGTTATATGCATTTTCTTTTTTTATAAAATAAGTTTCATCCGAGTTCTTGTTGGGCTGGCTTTATGAACCAGGGTCGGATTGCTAAGCAGAGCTTGTTGCGTGAACCCTGGCCCCACCACCCGATCCATTAATTCAAGTTAAACGGCAGAATTTTGACCGAAAGTTTAACGTGCCGTCAATGCACCGACACAGCCGCCCGGTATAAACAATGTTATAATATAGCTTTTATACCCTAGTGAGAATGGTATGGATTCACTCATCAGTGAATTTGCAAACATACTGATGTATCAGTTAACACCAATGCAGGGAGCTATGTGATCAACATGGTATGCGCCCTAAAGCCCAAATAACTAAGTAACAATGCAGGGAATCTGCTGCATAACAGTTTGACCATAAATTAGCCATGATATATGGCATCATACTTCCCATGCTATTTACAATAGTGAGCTATATTTTGTGTACAAACATCAGGACATTAGAAATGTTAATTAACGTTACACACATCAGTTCCTAACAAGTGTCAGCAATACATTTCCTTCATGTGCTTTAAACATGATTCAAGAAAGCACTGTCATCGATTTTAAACTTGCAAAAAGAGTGGGCCGCCTGGAATTTTGAGTGCTATTTGAGTGAATTTGCTGTCTTGTTAGTGAACTGACCAGTTATTGAGATATATGTACTTTAACTTTGCCTGCTTCCATCATGAAAATTTGTCATTTTCCAATGCATCAGAAATCATCAGAATAACTTCTTGTCTACAAACCGGTGTATGCATTTCTATGAATTTCTCATATTTATTAACACAAATGATGTAGATCTGATCTGCAAATTTATAACTCAGAAAATGTTATCAGCACAGGATTCCATTCCTGAAAATATTGTACTTTCAAAATGTTATTGTTCTTTTGTGAACCAATAAGTGCAATGCTCTCATGCAGCATGCAGATGGAGGTTCATCACGTACACCAGGTAGCACAAAAAGAGATATTATTGCAGTCTAAGGTAACCACAAGACATGTTTTACACCCATTTTTACCTCCACGAATCATTCAAAGGAGCTAGGTTTTGTCTAATTGCGTTAGGCTAGGCTTTTGTTGTAAGTTAGTGAATGACAAAAAAAATCTTAAAAAACGGTTCAAGCTAGATTAGGTTACGTTACACTTTTTAAGTTCAAAATGTTTGAGAAAAAAGAAATTGGGGGGGGGGGGAGAATTTGGCATCAAAATAATCATTTCTTGCATGGAAGTCTAGGCTAGGTTAGGTTAGGTTACATTTTTTTTATCTGAACATTATTTTTCATCCTATATTACTAAAATCCAAGCCCCCTTTTCCACGTTATTTTTCCTCACAAATGAAAAGTGTGCATCTGCAGAGGAAATGAGCGGTTACATCATGTTCAGCACATTAACAAACACTGCATTAGAAAATAAATTAGAAGAAGTCTGAGAGTACCATGAGCTGAAATATGACCCAAAAAGCCAGGTATTATCACAGTTTAAGGTAACCACAAGACAAGTTTTACACACATTTTACCTCCATGAAGCATACAAAGGGGTGAGGTTTGTCAGGTTAGGTTAGGCTTTTGTTGTAAGTTATACAAAAAATCACTTGTTGGTAAATAATTTTTGTTAAAGATTTGTCTACACAAAAATAATAAACGGTTCAGGCTAGCTTAGGTTAGGTTTTTTAAGTTGAAAATATTTGAGAAAATGCCTCGAAAATTTAAATTAAAAACAATTAATTTCTTGTATGGGAAGTTGAACTATGTTAGGTAAGGTTATCATACATCTTGAACATTATTTGTATGCTATATTTCCTTACTCCACACCCTTTTTTGGTGTTATTTTTTACTCCCAATTGAAAGGCATGCATTTGCAGAGGAAAGGACATTAAATGTGTGCTTTTATGTATTTTATTAATATTTTTATATTTAAATTTCCAATGCAATGCTTATGAATGTCACTAAGCTGATGGCACTACTCAGTTTCTGTGCAAATGCTTACTTTCCAGGTTGTGAGCAAAATAACATTAAAAATGGGCTTTGAGTTAGGTAACATAGCAATTAAAAGAAATACATTAAAAATTCAACATAACCTAATGTAACCTAAGCTGACCTTGGAGAAAACAACTATAAAAACAAGATTGGAAAAATATCTAGCAATTTATTTTATTGAAATTTTACAAATGAAAAAACCTAACCCAACCTAATCTAACCAGAATTATTGTGCTTTAAGGTGGTAACAAGGCAAGTTATTACACATTTGCCTTCATAAAGCAAACAAATGGGCTATGTTTGGTGATGTTAGATTAGTTTAAGTGTTTTAAGTTCGACATTTTTTGCAAAAATTGTTCCAAAATTTGAAAGAAATAGATCTTTTTTCTTTAAAAGCAGCTTATGTTAGGTTAGGTTAAATTGGGTTACATTATTTTATTGTAAAAAAAAATACATTGCTTGAAATTTTTACAACTTGATGTTTTGGTTTTGTTTTTCTCCAAGGGGAGGTTAAGCTAGGTTAGGTTAGGTTATGTTGCATTTATTTTATTTTAAAAAAATACTTTACCCTATGTCACCTAATTCAAAGCTTTTTGTTGATGTTATTTTGCTTACAACCTGAAATGTAGGCATTTGTATCGAAAATGAGTGGTCCCATCATCTGAGTCACATTCATAAACATTGCATTGAAATGATACATTCCACGAATTCATAAAACACCTTAAAACACAAATTTACCAAAATCGTGTTTATCACATTCCTAAACATTGCATGGAAAAAAATTAATCAGAAATTACCTTCAGCTGTAAATTTACCAAAAGGTGTGCCAACCCCTGGACGGAAATGCAACACTAGGTGCCCCAATCCTGGGCAGAAAGGGCACTAAGAGCAGTGGAATGAAAATATTAATAAAAGTAAACTAAAAACAGCTCTTCTTGAAGACAAACGTGGTAGTTATGTGATATTAACATGGAAACCCTGAGCACAAATCAGAAAAAAGCATGGACTGGACTTTTTCAAGCTTACCTGCCAACTTCTTCAACTACTGTTCCTTTGGGAATTAAATATCAGCAAGCTATTTATTCACTATCTAAAATCACACCAATCCGCAGATACATCAGAAGGTGCGATACATCAGAATGTGCGAAGTACAAAAAACGAACCAGTACGACGTCACATGAGATTGGCCTCCGGATTAAACACTGCGCGCTATTGCACCACAGATGTCTTACCTCCGTCACATTTGTCACTGTAACCTCAAATTTAGACTTCAGGCGCTGGAATTTCTGTAACTGGAATGTTTTCTTTGCATGTTACGATTTTGGATGTTCTGAGGAACGCCCATCACGATGTGTGACATTTAATGCGCGCTAGTGTCTATCGATACAAATCGACGCCCCTGCTTTGGAGAAAAAAATCGAAACAAAAATTAAGCAATATATATTCTGAAAATTTTCTAAATTGAACAACTGAACCCAACTTGCCCGAACCTAATGTCAGCTGCTTTTGAAGGAAAACTTCCAATTTTATTTTATGTTTTAAAATGATTGAACAATTTTTCCAAGGTAAACAACTAAACTAGCCGAACCTAGCTAAATCGGTATTATTGTGCTTTAAGGTGGTAACAAGACAAGTTTTTACACACATTTGCCTCCATATAGCAAGCAAATGGGTTAGGTTCGGTTAAGTTAGGTTAGTTTAGGCTTTTCAAGTTGGAAAACTTTTTAAAAAAAATTCCAAAAACGTTTCCCCCCAAAATTGCAAATTATTTGGTAACCTTGCAGTCTAAGGTGTTCTTTTTTCCTTTAGAAAAAGAAAAATATGCAGAATACCATGTTTATGAAGGTGACTAAGATGATTTGACCCACTTATTTTTTGTGCTTACTTTTCAGGTTGTGAGCAAAATAATGCCAAAAAGGCTTTGAGTTCGGTAACATCGCATAAACATATTTTTTTTTCATGCAACAAAACCTAACCTAGCCTATCCTAACCTATCTTTTGAGAACAAAAATTAGACTTAATTAAAATTTCACTTAATTTATTTTCTGAAAATTCTCAACCTTAAAAAAGAAACCTAACCGAGCCTAACCTAACCTAAGCTGATTTTGAATACAAAATTATATTTTTTGTGAACATGGTTGTAATTTTTTTTCGGAAGCTTTTGGGTATTATTGTGCTTTAAGGTGGGAACAAGAAAAGTTGTATGGGCGCTGTATGACCAACGCAGTCAATGCGCCAGTAAACCCAAATAACCAACCAACCAACCCAGAAAGATGTAAGCTGTACTTCCACAGTGGAGGGAATTCCAGCTGTTTTGTTTGTTTTTGCACACAATTTAAAATTTTTCAGCAAAAGGTGGAGAGTCAGTCCACTATCTACTCCAAATCTGTTTCTATTCAGTACAAAATGTGCTGGTTAACATCAATGTTTCTAGTCATAAAAAGTCATAAAGTATTAAGGCTTAATAAGAGCCACAGGGGCCCATCTGGGTTAAGCCTATCTAGAAAAGGTACTAGAATGTACATACTCCCACCCCAATCAATCCCTTATCCCAAGTTCCGAGGAAGCTATATATCCCAGCCCATCTAACACCACTCACTTGCTACCGCCTAACACCCTCAATAATCACAAGCTCCTCCCATCACACCCATCGTGCCACCATAGACAACCTCATCAGCATCACATCCCGAAGGAAGGTGCCGAATCCACTGCTAGGCACATCCCACAGAAATTCATAAAGCGTTCAGACTTAATAAGAGACTCACGTGCTATTGCATAATACACTCAACAATTACAAACTCCTCCCATCATACACATTGTGCTACCATAGACAATCTCATCAGTATCACATCCCGAAGGAAGGTGCTGAATCCACTGCTAGGTACACCCTATATAAAGTTATAAAGCATTTAGACTTAATAAGAGACTCACTTGCTATTCCATAACACAGTCAACAATTACAAACTCCTCCCAACTCCCACTCCTCCCTGTCGATCAACCTTCCCTGGAATACAGAAAAACAATCCCCCTATTCTTATAATGATTGTCTATGCCGTTTTTAAAGATGTTCAGTGTGTTGCTACTGACAATGGTTCCTGGCAGCTGGTTCCAGTGTTCTACTACCCTGTTGGTGAAGAAAGACTGTCTTAACCTTGTCCTGCTGTGATTAACTTTAATTTTGAATTGATGACCTCTAATTGCATCATTTCTGTTAAATTCAAACATTTCCCTGAGATATCCCTGTTCCTGACCATGAACAAATTTAAAAACCTCGATGAGATCTCCTCTCAGCCTTCTATATCTAAGTGAAAACATGTTCAATTTCTTCAGTCTTTCCTCATATTCCAGGTTGCCTATACCATTAACCATTTTTGTTGCCCTCTTTTGTACTCTCTCTAAAAGCCAACAATCTTTCTCATAACTAGGGGACCAAGCTTGGACACAGTATTCCAAATGTGGCCTGACATATGCACAGTAAAGCTTCCTGATGACCTCCTCACTTTTGTATGACACATTCCTCTGTATTTCCCCAAGCATTCTTAGTGCCTTCTTCCTGGCTTCTTTGGTCTGTTCTGATGCCCCCCAATTTTGTGTTCAAAATAACACCTAAGTCCTTCTCCTGCTCAGTCACAGATAGTACTTGGCCACCCATCAAGTATGGAGCCTTCATATGCTGCCTACCTACATGCATGACTTTGCACTTATCAAAATTAAACTTCATTTGCCATTTTTCGGACCACTTCACTAGCTCGTCTAAGTCTTTCTGCAGCAAAACCTGCTCATTTTGCCCTGTTATTGCCCTAAAGATCTTCAAATCATCCGCAAATTTCAAAACCTTACTGCTTAGGCCACATTCAATGCTATTCACATATATAATGAACAATAGTGGCCCCAGTACCGACCCCTGGGGGACTCCACTAAGAACATTTTGCCATGATGACTTTGTACCATTTAGCATCACTCTCTGCTGTCTATCTGAAAGCCACAACTCTATCCATTTTAGGATGCTACCTGCAATACCATGGACCTGAAGCTGCATCATTAACCGTTTATGGGGTACCTTGTCAAAGGCCTTACTAAAGTCAAGATATGCTACATCAACCTGATTTCCCTGATCAAATTGTTCTGTAGCAAAATTCAAAAAGTCCAAGAGATTTGTGAGGCACGATCGCCCTTTTCTAAACCCATGTTGAGTATCTTGAATCAATTTGTTTCCTTCCAGAAAACTAACTATTCTATCCTTGATAATTGATTCGAGTACCTTGCAGACTAGGGATGTGAGGCTTACTGGCCTATAGTTTTCAACTTTCCCTCTTTCTCCTTTCTTGAAAATAGGAACTACATTTGCCCTTTTCCAATCTGTTGGAATTTCATTTTGCGAAACTGATCTACAAAATATTATACTAAGTGGAATTGCCACTTCCTTTTCAGCTTCCCGCAATACCCTAGCATAAATTCCATCGGGTCCTGCTGCCTTGTTTGTCTTTATTTTTCTGATATAATTGAAAACAATATCACTATCAATGAAATCAACATCGTGTATCTGATCACCTGTCACTGAACTGTGGTTCACGGTTGGCAGATTAGTCACATCCTCCACTGTAAACACTGATTTAAACTGCTTGCTCAGCTCCTCAACCATCTCGCTATCCTCACTCAATATAGTCCCATTTACATCCAGTGGACCAATTGTGCTTGAAACTTTACTTAGCTTGTAGAAACTAAAGAACTTTTTACTGTCCCCATTACAGTTCCTAGCCAAATCCAATTCTTTTGCTCGCTTTGCTGCTCTGATTTTCTGCTTCACAGCATCTCTAGATTTTTGATACGACCTTAGATTTACGATATTTGAAGCCTCCTTAAATACTCTAAATGCTCCTTTCTTAGCCTTAATTGCTTTCATCACATCTGGTGTAAGCCATGCTGGCTTTCCTACCCTTCTTTTGCGCCTTTGCTTTTGGGGGACATGTCTAATCTGAATTTCCCTCAAGTAGGATTTGAACTTTTCCCACATTTCACAGGCATTTAAATCAAAGAATTCTTCTTCCCATTTTATGGCACTTAAAGCCTCTCTCATGCAGGCAAAGTCTGCCCTGTTAAAATTTGGAATCTTTGCCAAATTATCCTTGATTGTCCCTGATACCTGTGCCTTGAATCTCACTATGTTATGGTCACTTCTTCCCAGAGTTTCTCCTACAGTCAAGTCTTGAACTAAATCACTTAAATCTGAGAAGACAAGGTCCAAGAATGAGCCCTGCCTGGTTGGTTCCATTACAAACTGGTGTAAGAACAAGTCCTCTTCAAGGCATTTCCTAAACAGTTTACATGATGGGGAGCCAACACCAACATTTTCATATCCTTTTAGATTAAAGTCACCAAGAATAAGGCATTTCCTCTGAAAGTTTCTACTGATTTCCTCACAAATCACCTTATCAAGCTCCAGTTGCTGAGAATGTGGCAAGGTTCCTGATCGATACAAAGCTCCTATCCTCAGTTTATTGTTGTTGCCTTTTCCCACAGCAACATCAAGCCAAATGGACTCCACAGACACATTTTTCACCCCATCTACTACTTTTTGAGAACTGTATAAGCTATTCACATAGAGCATTACACCACCCCCTTTCACTGCTGGACCCCTATTGCATGAAAACATATTGTATCCCTGGATCTCATAGTCCTGCAAGTTATCCCCAAAATATCCCTCACTGACCCATGCCTCAGTAATGCAAACAAAATCTGGTTTCTCCTCAGCAACATAACACTTGAACTCATCAAATTTGGATCGAATGCTCTGAGCATTAAGCATCATACACTTAACAAAAGTTCCATGACCATCTTTGGCTTTTTTATGTTGAGTAGCTCTATCATCTCTGGATGAGCCACCACTCTGCCCCCTTGATCTACTGCTACCCCTATTTGCTGACTGTGAGGTTCTATTGCCTATGCTGTCACTATTGACATATCCCTGAGATGGCAATGCCAATTCTTCCCTCCCCACCCCATTATCTAGTTTCCCTGAAGGACATGTTCGTATACTTTGCCTAACACTTGCACCCCCTCCTCAGAGAAGTGCAAGCCATCCCTCTGATAGAGGTCAGATGAGCCATAAAACCTGCACCACTTGTCAACAAAAGTCAAACCTAACTCATTGCAAAGCCTACCTACCCTGGCATTGGCTGCCAGTGCCCTAGAGCTCCACTCAGGGGAGACTCCAGCCCTAGGCAGAATAGCTGTCACAATAACTCTGCTATTGCTTTGCTTCAGGGTGGCCAGAAGGGCCCTGTAGTCCTGCATCAGCTCCTCACTCCTAGCAGGACCTATGTTGTTCACTCCTACCTGCACTATAACTGTACTGAACTGGTTTTCGCTGGTGGCCTGTGCGACCACTTGGACCAGGTCTCTAACTTTGGCGCCAGGCCTGGTGATGCACCTCCTACCTTTCCGACCTTTACAGAATACCCTATCCAAATGCCGCACACGAGAGTCTCCTACGACTAGCACTTTCTCCTTGCTGCTATCACTATCACTATCACTATCCTGGGGGCAGTCCTCCAATGCCTGGAACCTGTTGGATGTTGTTACTACTCCTGCCTGTTGAGCTGCTTCGCTAGGTTTTTTCCCACTCCTACCACCTACCACCTGCCACTCACTGCCCCCTTGCTTAGGCTCACGCCTCCAAATCCTCCACCCCTTGACTTTAAACCACTGCCCCTCCTGTGAGCTACTAGAAGTATTCTGTTCACTAGGAACACTTATGTCTTCAGATCTCCCTGCCACCTCCACAGCAGTCACCAAGAATTCTACTTAGCATGGTGTTTTTCATTTTTTCCCTTTACCTTTCTTATCAGCATAAAATAGCATAGGTTATTGGGGGGCCCAAATCAACATTGGGGGGGCAAGATCAACATTGGTGGGGCCCCACAAAAGGATACAAATCGACGCCCCTGCATACATGCATGATTTTGCACTTATCAAAATTTAATTTCATCTTCCATTTTTGGACCACTTCACAAGCTCTTCTAAGTCTTTCTGCAGCATGTACCTAGGTACCTAGGTACCAGGCAAATATCAAACTGATAGTGTGATGAGTGGGCTGTTGAGGTTAATTATAGTTTGTATATCCACACTCTCAATGATAACTGATTGTTGTTCACGGGACTGGATTGTATGCAAGTTTGACAATGACAATTGGTTTTTGTGCACACCATTTTGAATTTTGTAGCAAAAGGTGGAGAGTCAGTCCACTATCTAACCCAAATCTGTTTTTTTAATTACAAAATGTGCTGGTTAACATCAACTACATTTTCTATGTACCTTGCATGGTGTCTTTCTTCTTTTTTTCTTCAACTTTTTTATGAGCATAAAAATAGCATATGTTATTGGGGGGCCAAATCAACATTGGGGGGCCAAGATCAACACTGGTGGGGCCCTGGCCCCCACAAAAGGATACAAATCGACGCCCCTGCCATCTAGACATTAGGGGGATGTCCCCATCCTAGCCCCGCCTTCAGCGCCTAAAATATAACACAAACTATAACGTAAAATTCCCTTTATGTAAACGTCCACATGCCTGCACCTTGATTGCAAACACCCGCTTTTATAGTCAGACATGTAACGTACTCGCTTCAAAAAAGGTGGCGCAAATGACCTCTGTGGTCCGGTACGCCTGAAAAAGTCACTCCCCCATGCAGTTAAATTGAAACTTGCCTGATGCTACCAATTTCTGCAATATACGAATAAAAACCTGTGACGTCATCAAGGTTTGAATGCGACTTTGGTGTACCTTTTAAAATAATGGTATTTTTGCGGCGTTTAATAATGGTGTTTTTGCGGCGTACGAGACATTGGGCTTGTCAAGGCTATTTGTCTTGTATAGCATTGGTCGTGGATGACTAAGGTTTGCTTAAAAGTCATGTGAGCCATAGCTTTTTTTTATTTTATTATTTTAGGAATACCAATTATATTGCAGTGGCCATGCAGCTTCTTGCTGAGTTTTCTCTGTCATGGCATCATAAGCTGGCAAATTTGGCCACACATGGCTCTCGTTTTCCCCATATCAATATTGAATGCATGCATTGTTATTGGGCATTTAGGTAGGTACCTAGGTAAATATCAAGCTGATGGTGTGATAGGTGGGCTGCTGAAGATAATTATAGTTTGCATATCCACAATCTCAAGCATGATTGTCTGCTGTTCACTGGACAATGCAAGTTTGACAATGACTGGAAATTAAGAATGGATTTTTTCCTGTTTAAGCTCACATGTGTGTGGTTTTGCCATTGGTGGTGTGTACAAACATCAGTATGACAATCCAATTGTTGTTTTGTGGCTTAACATTAAAAAAAAGACAATCTGGTTTAAAATGCATCATCAGCGAATCTTAACATTTTATGGTGTAAGTTTTCCTTGCACAGTGGAGGGAAATCTAGCTATTTTGTTTTTTTTTACATAATTTTGAATTGTGTAGCAAAAGTTGGATACTCAGTCCACTATCTAATCCAAATCTGTTCTTTTTCAGTACAAAATGTGCTGGTTGATATGAACTTAGTTTTCTATGTACCTAACACAGTGTTTTTCTTCTTTTTTTTCCTTTAGCTTTTTATCAGCATAAAAATAGCATGGGTTATTGGGGGGCCCAAGTCAACATTGGGGGGGCCAAGATCAGCATTGGGGGGGCCATGGCCCCCGCAAAAGGATACAAATTGACGCCCCTGATTGGAACCAGCTGCCAGAAACCATTGTCAGTAGCAGCACACTGAACATCTTTAAAAACAGCATAAACAATCATAAGAAAAGAGGGCTTGCTTTTCGGTAATCCAGGGAGGGCTGATCGACGGATTTGGTGGACAACTGATGCAGTGTCCAGAGTGCATCCAAGAAGGGCCCTTGTGGCTCATAGTTGCACTGATCTTTTATGTCTTTATGTCTTATGTCTATTTAGAACGACATGCGATGGTGGCGCCGCCACACGGAGCATGATGAACAAGCCATTTTGATGAGCGTTTGGATTGGGAAGTGGCTGCGGTAAACAGGGGTGTCGCCACCGTGGGGGCAGTGGGGGCAGTTCCCCCACCGCCGTTAAACTGGGGGAGCAACATTTGAGGAGGCCCATACCCGGAAATGCACAGGAAAAAATGGTGAGCAAGGAGGCCGACGGGACATAAGATCATGTTGGCAAGGAGGCCCCGAGACTGGCAATGAGGCCCCCAGGAAATCAGATCTGATCAGATCAGGTCCCTACAAGAGACGTATAACGGAAATGGGGGAGGAGGCCCCCGGGACGAAAAGGATGCCGCCGAGACAGACAAGGGTCCAACCAGTTTAGACAAGAAGGCCTCCGATGCGTCGCAGGAGATTCTTAATTTGGAAAAGGACGCCCCCTAGATGGAAGAGGATGACGCTATAATGTAAAATGAGGACATGGAATAGGAGAGATTTCTCCGGACGCCGGAGGAGGCATCAAGGTGGGTCAGAAGGTCTTCGCAGGAATGAGAAGGCTACTGAGATAGAAAATGAAGCCCCTATTTTTAAAGAGGAGGACCCTATGAGAGAAGTGTTGGGACCAGGACGCAAAATCATCCTGCCAAGAGGATAATGAGGCTCCAAACACAAATGAGGAGGCCCCTTATTAGGAAAACGGGTCCTCTAGAAGAGGTTAGGAGGATCCAGAGCTGAGGAGACAGTCACCAAGGATGAGCAAGGAGATCCCCAGATTAGAAAAAGAGGAAGGCAGTGGGATAGGGGATGAGGATCCGGAGACGCAAGAGGGGGCCACCAAGATGGGTAAGGCTCCTCTAGGATAGAAGATGGGGCTTCCGAGGCGCTACCGGAGGTCCATAATTCGTAAGAGAAGGTCACAAGATTGGAAAGGAGGCCCTATGATGGAGCAGGAGGCCTCTGAGATAGGAAAGGAAGACCATAGGATAAGAGAGATGGCTCCCGAGCTCAAGAGAAGGCCCAAATATAGGTAAGAAGGTCCCCAAGAAATGAGAAGGCAACCGAGAAAAAATGATGCTCATAACTTGGACGAAGAGGTCCCTGGGAGAGAAGAGGAGTCAACCAGGACATAAAAGGCCACCCGAAGATGGGAGGGAGGATCACAGAGGAGGAGGCCCCAAGATGTGAGAGGAGGCCTCTAATGTGGAACAGAAGGCCTCTAGAACATAAAATGAGGCCCCTACCGGACCGAAGAGAAGTCCCTCAAGACGGGTTAGGAGGTCCCCAGGACCGAATGAGGCCCCGAAGATCGCACGGAGGCCTAGGGAAATGAGAGGAGGCCCTTACGATGTGAGTGGTAGCAGGTGCAAAAGGAGGTGAGGTTCACAAAATTGAGGAGCACCCTCCTCAAGACGAGTAAGGCGTCGCCACGATAAAGGAGGAGGCACACGAGGCGTGGCAGGAGGCCTCTAATTTGGCAGAGAAGGCCCCTGGAATATAAGAGGAAGCCCCAGGCCATGGTAAAGGGGCCCCAGGATGTAAAAGGAGGCCCTCTAAGACGGGAGAGGAGGACCATGGAATATGGAGGAGGGTAGGACACAGGAGGAGAGGAGACATCCAAAATCGGTAAGAATTATCCAGGAAATTAGACATAGCCCCTAAGACAGGAGAGGAGGCCCTCTCGTTGGAGGATATTGGAGGAATCCTCAAGACAAAAAGGGCGGCCAAGACCACCCAGGTTTGACGAGGATCAAGCTCCAGAGCCATGCCAGGATGCCCCTTAGTTGGAAGAGGAAACCCCAAGGGAAGAAGAATAGTCCACCAGGAGGAAAAATCACACCCCTAAGTGAGGAAAAGAGGCTCCAAACACAGGAATCCCAAAAAACGTGAGAAGAGGCTCCTATTTTGGTAAATGAGGCTCCGAGACGCAAGAGGGTTCACCCAATGCGGGCAAGAAGGCCACCAGCATAGAAGGGGAGATGTAAGGAGAATCCATCAGGGATGTTGATGTTTGAAAATTATTCAGGGGGCACAATACACAGATGCAAATAACGAACGAAAATAGATTGGGGGCACAATCCATAGGGTTCCCCTATTAAAAGTTGAAATTATTGGGCAGGATTTGTGTCTGATACTTTTGCGTTCATTTTCAGGTATGCATCAAATGCTATTCATATCGTGATATGCATCACATTTTGCTACCCACTGTATTGTGTTCTATTGTATTGTATTCAATAGTGTTAATCACAGGCAATGCCAAGTATAAACCATGACGGACATTGTTATTCTGATTTTAAATCACACAGCGTACTGGGGTCGGTGTTCTGACAGTTCTGTTGTACCAGATAATCTGACTGTTGTACCAGATAATCCGACTGTTCTACCAGATAATCCGACTGTTGTACCAGATAATCCGACTGTTGTACCAGATAATCCGACTATTGTACCAGATAATCCGACTATTGTACCAGATAATCCGACTGTTGTACCAGATAATCCGAATGTTGTAGCAGATAATTGTCGGATGGCTCTAGTCCTGATACGCCCGTTAAGTTTTTCACCAAATCTGGTTAATCTAGGTTCATGCTTTTGCACTAAACAGGTAGAACAAGCTAGGGCAGGTACCAGTTTGAAGTGGCTGGATGATTCAGGGCAAGATTGCCAACTCTTTCGTGGAAAAGTTTAATATTTATAATACATATATATTTACTGGTCTGCTGTAGTATTGTGTACGTTCTTATACGCTGTCTCTCTCAGCATAGTTTAATACAACGAAGAATGGCTCTTAGATGCTCCTGGGTTTTAGACATTACGTGTAAAGAAAAAAAATACAACCTTCAATATACCAGGAGGTGCTGAGTTCATATCAAAAGTAACGATAAAGGTTATATTGTATAATTTTTACACTCCTGACGATGGCCCCTGGCCGAAACGTCGAGTAATAAAATATAACCTTTATCGTTACTTTTGATATCAACTCAACACCTCCTGGTATATTGAAGGTCGTATATTTTCTTTACACGTAATGTCTCTCAGCATGGTCTTATTTCGCGATGAGGTGAAAACTGTGAAATCGCACCGCTGAGGCGCATCGTCACGGTGACGATCCTTTCAGTACGTGGCCAAACGGTCCCGTGAGCATCCATTTATCACAGGTGATCATATGTACATCTTGTACACATGCATCATGTACAAGAATGCAATAGTTGC
This sequence comes from Ashinkailepas kermadecensis, assembly GCA_034440615.1. Lineage (NCBI taxonomy): Eukaryota > Metazoa > Arthropoda > Thecostraca > Neolepadidae > Ashinkailepas > Ashinkailepas kermadecensis. The sequence goes on from JAOTOM010004589.1 coordinate 186,908, forward strand.
TATGACTATATTGATCCTGATTTGAGATAAAGGTTCGACAAATGGTTAGTGCGGTTCTTGGTATGAAAGTTAAATACCCATTTATGCATACCCTTCAATTCACAGAACAGCATGATACAAAAAAAAAACAGTAAGAGGCCATAACACCATGGAGGCCCCCTTTTGTGGTGGGGCAGGAAGCCCCTTTTGATCCTTGCTTCCACTAGAAGAATTTCGTGGCGACGCCACTGGCAGCTATTTATTGTATCACTGGCATCACTGGCAGCTATTTATTGCTTCTTGATATTTAAGGTGTTGTTTTGATAACTGGCAATCTTAACTTTCTTAGCACGCTTGGCTTTCTTTTAAATAATTATTTAGAACATCTTAATCGCACAATCGGTGAACAGGAGCAGCACTTCTCTGAGGATTTCCTAATAGGTACAGTGTATTGCACGACACACTCTCTCCCTCTCTCTCTCTAACAAGCAAGGATGCCATTGCTTGAACTACGGTGCCGCTGAGAGATCCCGAGCTCATAGCGCTGATCCTCGCTGTCCCTCCTTCTTATGGTCTCTTACTTTTGTTCCGTCGCTGCGATCTTATGCAATCATATACTAGGCCGTGGCTTGCCTCAGATGGCGTGCGCCGAGTGGTGCGAGTGGAGGAACACAGTCGTCCCAATGATTGGTGCTGGCTGTAACTGGCAGCAGTCGCAGACTTGACTGATCAGTGTGAACAGGCCACTCGGATTCTTGAAGTTTAAGATATAACAAGAGAAAGTACTGAGCATTTCGTACTTGGACAATCAACAGCACACCGAAAACAAAACCACCGACGAACCAAAATGTCGTAAACTATCTACCGTTTTTCCAGGGTAAAAATAAGGGGAAGATTTCTGTGATGACACAATTGAAAGACATCAGTTTGCCAACAAATCTGCTGCCACAGTGGATAGGGATGCGTGGGAGAAGAAGGAATATCAGCCTGTTGAAGAGCGCTGAACGCAAGATGAAAATATGTCATGCCAGGCACCAAAAAGTAGCTAAGTGCGAATCCAGGAAATAATTGTCTCAACTTTTTTCGTATTGCGAAGTGCAGATTTTGAACGAGTGTCAGTACTTAAGGGGTGACAAAGTGCCACCTCGAGGAATCCCTTTCCTGGACGAACAGCATGACGATCAGCAGATGGTGATCGGCACGGTAAAGCAAAACGAAACCATGCAGAGATCCAGACGTCAGCAGAGACGAAAGCGAGCGGCAGAAGGCCTCCAAACCACCCAACCACCCACATCAGTCACCACACACAGCCAGCGCCTTATTAGAGTCATTGCAAGCTGACGTTGGCACGCCGGATTGAAGTACCTACGCCAGCTGCCGAGCCATCTGCAGGATGCGGAGCGGCCTGTGCTCCACGGAAATGCCTGCTGGTGCCATACGGAGGCTGTTCTGGAAATGTCTGCCGACGGCGAGCCTGCAGTCCGTGCGCGAGCCGTCTCACGTATGCTGAGAAGTCGACAGGCACGTGGGTAGGTCGGTCAGTTCCGGCTGCCGCTAGTCACTCGCTGGTACCGCCGACTTCCGATGGGCGCCTTTGGCTAAACAAATCGAGGGGAGGGGTGTACTCGAGCCTTCCCATGGGGAGTAGATGCCCCGGTCCCACCTCCTATCCGCCCCTGATTGTGTAACTATAAGCTCTGCGTTAGTACTTGGCGTGAATCATACAGAGGCAACTTCAGTCAACTGTATGTTCTTCTTCCTTATGATCGGAAATGGGCGTTAGAATTCGGTGCAAACGCAGGTTATGTATCTACGAACAGAAGTTCAAATTACGCCGCTATCGCTAATGTTGCAGATAGCAAAGCTTTGGTCACCGCGAGGAAGCTCCAGCTTGCTTTAGTTTTTTCCACAAACAATTTATTTGTGCTTATATGTGTCCCTGCAAGCCCCCATTATGGCTCTTTGGATCTGAGTTTGACGACACACCTCATCCCATCCCTCTCAGTCGAGACACACCCCACCCCATCCCTCTCAGTCGAGACACACCCCACCCCATCCCTCTCAGTCGAGACACACCCCACCCCATCCCTCTCAGTCGACTTCTAGCCCTACGTCATCGTTGCATAGCTGCGCCTGGTGCTTCCGGCGGTGTTTAAGTCCGACTAAGACGGAGTAATTCTCGCTTTATATGCTGGACTAGCTCAGGTGCATAATTTCCGAGGGAGCTCAGAACATAATCCCCGTGATGAAGTCCTTGTTTCTGCTATCTCTTGAGACGAAGTACATCACAACACTTCCCAGAGGTGACGTTTTGTGATAATGATTAGGATGGCTCGAATGTCCGAAGATGTATGGTGCAATGCATGCGCGCGGGCCATGGAAAACGAGTACGGAGAATGCTAGCATGCGTCAGGAGAGGATGCCGGAGGGAGGCATTGGAGCATGCTCCCCTGGCACTCCTCCAGTACGCTCGAGTACGCGCCCCAACTCTCGCTCAACGGATTTTCAGCCGAAGGCCCCCTCCCCCTTCAGGGACTTTTGCAGTGGCACTCCTCCGAGGAAATTGCACCCCTACAGACGAGTGCTCCCCCATTAAAATTCCTGGATCCGCCCCTGGTGTGCGTTGATGAGAGATGCGGCTCTTTACTTGCCCGCGGCAGATATTGAGTGCGCAAAATATGAATGGAATTACGCCATCAAAAGGCAAGCGTGAAGCAGAACTAGGTCACGGAGGTCTCATTTGAAGACAAATTCGGGAGTTTCATTAAAAAAACGCACGAAGTTATGCCAGTCCCCGCTGATTACAACGATGCCCTATGTTGTAAAATATATTGATCAGCTACTGAAACATTCTAAGTACAGTTTAGAAGCCAATTATAGCATAAAGACTTAAAAGTTTGACGTTTTCGTTCGCTTCAGCACGAACGCCGTTGGCTGGATAGAGCTGAACATGTGAAATCAGAGACACCCCACGACAAGATTCCATAAAGATCCGAACTTATGGTAGGTTATTTTGGCTGGGTGTCTGGCCTATTCGCTCCGGAACACCCCATAGGAGAAGCGGACCCGCCTGGTCGGGGGTTCTAGCCCGTCCCCGAGATCAGCGCTCTATCAACTGAGCTAATCAGACGGTGAGCCGCAATTTGGCATGCCATGCATTGTATGATTGGCTAGTGATCATAAATATGATCATTGTCGTTGACTATGCGTCACCCAAAGACGAATTGTTGGTGCATGACGGGCAAGGATTATTACTATTGTGTCTTTACAGGCAGCTGTGTAGCGCAACACATCTGTGTGGATGTGATGCCCTACTCATCACATCTGTCACACTTGACAGGATGCGTTGCGCATTACATCTGTCACACTTGACACGATGTGTTGCGCATCACATCTGTCACACTTGGCAGGATGCGTTGCGCATCACATCTGTCACACTTGGCATGCTACGTTGCCATTGACTATCTGCGATACATAGCTTGAACTAAGCGCTTTGCGATACTCCATTAATATTAATAATTACGGCCAATGATATAGCTGCATGTAATTCCGCCAGATAGGGCAAAGAAATATCGATGGGCCACATGAAGACGCGTTGTCCACTCACAAATACAGCTTATCTTGACCATTGCGGATGAAGAGGATTGTCTGACTCGGAATACTAAACAGCGGTAATTTCCCATTGCTTTGATCGAATAAAGAGATAGAAAGATAGAAAGATAGAGAGATGGAGAGGTAGAGATAGAGAAATAGAGAGATAGATAGTGAGATAGTGCGATAGAGAAATGGAGAGATGGAGAGATATAGATATAGAGGGTTCAACAATTATTCGTTAGGTTTGAGTGTAATTGCCATTGACAAGAGTGGTACTATTAGTAGAGATACCAGCCGAATGATGGTAGCAAAGGAGAGCAATTAAAGGGTTAATAATTAAAAGGGACCAGATACGTGTACAGGGTGCAACTAAACAGCAAAATAAGCACCGTCACCCATTTCCGGATATGTTTGCAATCTATTCCTATGGTTAGTTTCTTCTTCAGAACCATTGAGATGGCTCGCAAGAATGATCGGGTGGCTTGAGCCACCATAAAAGAATACAAAATGACGCCCGTGATACTTCCACAATTGTCTTCATGAAGTTTCCCCAGTCTGTGTCACTAAGTCTGGTCGCCTAAGCGGTGCTCTTGGACGCGGCTCCCCTTCGAGCAGCCGTTCCTGCCAGCAGGGCTACTGACGAACAATGGTCCAGGTGGACGAACAATGGTCCAGGTGGACGAACAATGGTCCATGTGGACCGGTGTACAATGGTCCAGGTGGACCGGTGTACAATCGAAATGGCCTCACTGAACTCGTAAATATTAACGACAGCACAATGACTGGTGAATTAATTAGTGGCCATGACGGTTCTCGAAAATGCGCCACCTTGGGAAACATAACCATGCTTTCATGCGGCGGCAGGTTTTGGCGAGGGTGGACTGCTTCCGAGACTGTTTGAGCGGGGCCTTCGTTCCGCTAGACTAGTGCTGCAGGGGCATCAGGATAAGGACTGCCACCAACTGGCTGTCGGTCCCCAGCGTTCTACCGCCGAGAATGTCCATGTACATGACCCTCGCACACCCACACACACTGACGGATCGTCACGTGACCAGCGCAGTCGATGCGCCCTAAAGCCCAAACACTGACGGGCCTAGGATTTCGCTAAGGGAGGGATTTCGAGGGGACGACTTTGCACCTAGATCGGCGCCTTCGGCTGCAAGATTCGTTGAGCGGCAGAGGGTGGGCGTTGCACTGGACCTTCACACAGAGGCGCCATTTCCACTCGGAGGGGCGCCTTGGACTGAAAATCTCAATCAGCGGAAGCGGAGGTGGGTGGATGGGGTGCACTCGACCTTACCAGAGGGACACCTTTTTCACCTGGAGAGGCGCGCCATCTCCATCGAGTGCGCCTTTCGGGCTGCCAAGGAGGAGGGCGGTGATCGCCCCCATTCGACCCACACCCCCTTGGATCGGTCCTCACCCACACATGTGAAGCAGCAGTGATGCCACATTCGCCATGCAGCAGGCAGTTCAGTAGGCATGCAACTCGCTTGAATAACAATAACATGATGCAGCCGGCCCCGAACGGTCGGCTCAAGCTTATTACCATTGCTGTCGGTGTAAATTTAAATCTTGCATTGATCAGCATGGTGGTCGTTGCCACCCCCCCCCCGAAATGAAAGATGTCATACAGTTTTGTTGCAACAGTGTTCTTGTTTCAATAAAGCTTGGATTTGCAGAGAGATGTTTGAACACAGAAAAGCTATGTCGCTGGATTATTATATGGCCGGGCTTGTGCACATATGTATTTACTTGTGTGCGTTTGTACCTGCATATGTCCATGTATGCATAAGCGTGCTAGTGGTCCAAACGTTCGGGGGGGGGAGGGGGGCACTGCAATTTTTGGGCCAATCATTTCCGGTCAGCGCCGTGGGGTTGATCGGTAAGATCGGAGGAAATTCGGGGGCTGGCCCCTGCCTGCCCCTCCCCCTATGCCCATGCATGTGTGCGCGTGGGGGTGTGGGCGTTGCCAGCGTCGTCCACGACCGCGGCCTTCCACTTATCTGGGTTGTTCACAAGCTGGAACCCTAGAAACAAGCTTGGAAAGGCGCTAACACAGATAAAATTGCCTATGGCGCTTTTGTATTCCGTTGTTGACAAATGTACCCTTTGCAAGGGTTCGGCGAACTGTATTCGATGCAGTTTAGGCTGTATGTGCACTGGGGTAGTTTCAATTTAGGACAAAATTAGCACGATGCGCTGGAAGGCAAACACCACGGCAAAATAACAATACTATTATTAATGAGTCATTTTCTTTTGGTGTGCGCATAATGACTACCATTCAACACAGCAAAATGTAAAAATACGCGTTTTGTCTTATATCCGAGTATGGTCATTCGATTTCGTTATTCCCTTTGAACGAGGGGAGATATCGCGCTGTCGAAAATAAAGTCCGCTAAATTAGCTCACAGAAGTCCAGTTCAGTCCGTTTGTACGGGAGCCGCCCGGAGCGAGTTTGCAGTGGTGCCGACAGCCTCCTCGCCGACAGGCCATCAAGAACCTGGGCCTGGACGAGACGACGCTGATGCTGCTGCAGATGGTGGTGCTGTACTCGTCGGACAAGATGGGGCTGTCGGAGCCGGCGCTGGTTGGCAACTTCCAGGTCAGAGTCGGGTCGGGGTCAGGTCGAAGGCACGGTGACACAAGTGGCGTGGGATAAACAAAGGTGGACAACTTCCAGGTCAGAGTCGGGTCGGGGTCAGGTCGAAGGCACGGTGACACAAGTGGCGTGGGATAAACAAAGGTGGACAACTTCCAGGTCAGAGTCGGGGCGGGGCCAGGTCTTTGGCACCGCGACACGACCAGTGGCGTGGGATAAACAAAGGTGGACAACTTCCAGGTCAGAGTCGGGGCGGGGCCAGGTCTTTGGCACCGCGACACGACCAGTGGCGTGGGATAAACAAAGGTGGAGAACTTCCAGGTCAGAGTCGGGCCGGGGTCAGGTCATGGGCACTGTGACACGAGCAGTGGCTTTGGATAAACAAAGGTGGAGAACTTCCAGGTCAGAGTCGGGGAGGGGTCAGGTCGTGGGAACGGTCACCCGAGCAGTGGCGTGGGATTAACAAACGGTCCCGGGACCCCAGTCCTGGTAAAAGCATGACCCTTCAGACGTGCATCTGTTTTGCTCTTTTTACAAAGGTTGCATTGTGCCCAAAGGTTAAGAAGGGCCCATGTTCATCTTTCAGAGAGTAGGTTAGCATATCTGTTTCCCAAAACTATTGGACCTCGGACGGACCCTTAGGCACAAATTGGCTCCGAAACACTTTACGAATAATTTATGTGAGTCGGTGTGATTGGTGGTGGAGTGACAATGACCACGAGCCATCTGCATGCTACCCGTCGGTGTCTTGTTGGAGTCGCATGATCTAGTTCGAAGTATTTATGCTGACACATATTGCTTACTGTTCTGTATTTAGATGACTTCATCTGCTATTGGGTGCATTTACCTGTTTGTGATGATGTAGAATAAATAAATAAAAACAACTAAACAAGCACTGAAATTTTGGACACTAGCCTATTGATTACTAGGTGGATTGTGTGCTGCTTTTACCGACACAACACATGTTTCTGCACGTGGTTTTTGTGTCGTGCATGCGTCGGTATGAGGATTTGTCTGCTCGCTATCCCTTTGATCAGGCGGCAGGTTGTTCAACTTCTGACGGTGTTGGAGGTCAGGCTGACGTGACCATTGCATTCGATGTGCTTTGACCTCAATTGTTATAATGCCAGCCGGGTTGGCTAACAGGTGAGGTCTGAGTCCGTGTTGTTTGGGAAATCATTTTGACGGCATATCAGGGTCAGTGTAGGTCAGAGATTGTAAACCTGGAAAATTCATACGAGAGAGTGCATGACTTGCGGGGAGTGGGGGTAATTATAACATTCGAGAACGAAAGCAGAACTAGATGCAGTGTTGGCTCCATGCTCTCTTGCATAGGAACATGTGAGAAATGAAACTTTGTTCACGAACTAGAGAGTAAAGGTCTCACAACTCCTATTAGACCTGCTGGTTGGTGTTGTTTTAGGCGTTCAGTGCAGGACCAAGAGGAGTTGGTCGAACCATAACGACGCATTACAGCTGTATATTGAACCCACTGTAAAACGCTGGACACGGGAAGCAACTTATCAAAGCGTCGAGTCGAGTCCCACCCAGCATGCCCTGCTGCAACGTTCCGAACATTGCAAAAATCGCCAGAAAATCGCAGAAAAACACAAGAAGAAGTTGGCATGAAATGTCCCGCATTGAGCAAATGATAAGCAAATATATAATGCAGTGCTAGGCCGTCGTGGATTTTGGACAGCAACGTGGTGGCCAGTCGCCACACTAGATCTCGGCTGGGTCGCATGGTATGAAATTCATGGACAGGCTTACCATGAATATCCATCGTCTGGGGTCTGTGTTATGTCCAGCTGGTGTGTCGGCGCGCCCAGGACCCGGTGATTCATTGTCGTGTCGTCATTGCAACGCTGAAGGAAGCTGGATACCACCGGTCGGTAGCACCGGTTTCGTCGAATTTTCTCGAAGTCTAAAAACATTTTATGACAAAAGCTTTGTTTTAAGCGGATCCACGCAATGTTAGCTGTTCAAATGTAAAGTTTCCGAAATCGGATCATTCTCTTAAATGTCTCCTCCCCAAACCGGTCAAAGGCTAGCCTTCTGGATCCGCCACTGGCCCGTTTACAAAACCTGGCTGCACCAAGTGCCCACATGTAGCAAATACCGTTGCTTGCATAAAATCCACTTCCGCAATCGCTAATTTGAATTTAAAATAATATCAAAGGCATCCCTGAAAAAGTGTATAGCATGGCTTGCTTCATGAAGCAAGCCATGCTGTAAACTGTTAAGGAAAAAGCTCCCAGTTGAGCACGGGATCCAGGGACATAAATCAGAATGTTAAAAAGTCCAGACATGATATAAAAAAATATGGATAATGCTTGGTGATCCAACTTGTCATTCGATACGGAGACAATGTCATTGAGAAGATACGGAGACAAGGTCATTGAGAAGATACGGAGACAATGTCATTGAGAAGATACGGAGACAAGGTCATTGAGAAGTATAGAAGTCAACACATATCCTGGTACACCACATCAGACCCACATCATTCATTAGTGCAGGAAAGAATGTCCTACTTTGTCGGTTCAGTTCTAACCGATTTTCCCCCTCCGAACTAAAAATTAGTAAGCGAATCACCAGACCGATTGCTACTAACACAATTATCATTTTGTTCTGCGTCAGAACTATGGAGTTCACTTCGTTATGCTCACTTGTTGCTGTGGCTGATCCCATTATTGCAAAGTTATTGCATAAACTGAGTGAGGAGGTATCGATCAGGGACTAGGCATACAACTCTGGTGAGTGCAACAAGGGGGTTCGCTTAACACGTGCTTAACACAGAACTGGCAGCACACTGTGCATCCCAATCACGCTTGGTTTCGGCAAAGACATGCGGCACATTGTTAGGTCATGGATCTATGATCTATGACCTAGGCCATTGATAGGTCAGTGGATCATAGCCCGCTTGTGGTCCAGCCACAGCCGTGCGAGCGGTGCAAAACAACATATAACACAAAACAACACAACACAACATAACACAACACAAAACAACATATATGCAGCGGGGGCATGCCGACAGTCCATAACAAAATCCCAGCCTCTGTATGGAATCACAGCACGCCATTGTCCACCTACCAGAGGCATTTCCCCTCCGTTGTTCGGCAGTGACAGCTTCTTTCAACTGCGCGCTCCGAATGCTCCAATCATAATCACGGACAGCGCATGCGTGTATACAAACACGTGAAGCTTTACGAGCATTCTTACACTGCTAGTAAGCCTCGTCTGCAATAAGAACACCACTGGCCAGTGGCCAGCACATCCTCCCGGTGTGCACATATCATGAACAAACCACATTATATCACGTCAGTATCGCGGTCTGTATCACTACAGCGTCTACTCAGTAGTATCGCCTTCACAGCACCAGTCGGTAGCAGGACTACGACAGCAGCAGTCGGTAGCAGGACTACTACAGCACCAGTCGGTAGCAGGACTACTACATCAGCAGTCAGTAGCAGGACTACTACAGCAACAGTCGGTAGCAGGACTACTACAGCAACAGTCGGTAGCAGGACTACTACAGCAACAGTCGGTAGCAGGACTACTACAGCAGCAGTCGGTAGCAGGACTACTACAGCAGCAGCCGGCAGCGCCACGCCACCTTCACGGCGCCATCATCGCAGCGCCTCCATCACAGCAACCGCTGTGATGAGTCTGCAACTGACTCACGGCGACCGCTGCATGAGTCTGCAACTGACCACAGCAGCGTCAACCATCAGCACCACTGCCGTAACGCTGGTCAGCTGCGCCAGTGGTCGTCACCACTGCCGTAACGCTGGTCAGCTGCGCCAGTGGTCGTCAACCCTGCCGTAACGCTGGTCAGCTGCGCCAGTGGTCGTCACCATTGCCGTAACGCTGGTCAGCTGCGCCAGTGGTCGGCACCACTGCCGTAACGCTGGTCAGCTGCGCCAGTGGTCGTCACCACTGCCGTAACGCTGGTCAGCTGCGCCAGTGGTCGTCACCACTGCCGTAACGCTGGTCAGCTGCGCCAGTGGTCGTCACCACTGCCGTAACGCTGGTCAGCTGCGCCAGTGGTCGTCACCACTGCCGTAACGCTGGTCAGCTGCGCCAGTGGTCGTCACCACTGCCGTAACGCTGGTCAGCTGCGCCAGTGGTCGTCACCACTGCCGCGACGCAAGCTTCAGTCGGCAGCTGGGCACCTGTTGTCGTGAGAACAGCTTCTTTCAACTGCATGCTCAGAAAGCTCCAGGCACAATAGCAGGCAGCGCATGCGTGTGCACAAACACGTGCAACCTTAAGGGTGCACGTGTTTGAAGAAGTGGGAAAGAACAGCAATACAATTAAGTGAAATTTACCTCAAATGCCTGGCATGTGGTATTCACTGTTAATAAAGCATAGTGGTGCTGTATCTTCCTTCAGTATCCTTCCTCGAAAGTTGGGTTAACTAGGATGTCCTGTTATCTCCCATGTTTATCTACGTTTCAATGGCTTCAAATCTATCTCTTCAAAGATTATTTTGGTTAAAATAAAAAGGTGCTGATCACAATTGCTTCAAAAGCTACCATCCTCATGCTAATGTTAAGTGGTGCTGTTTTATTTACTTTGGAAAACATGAAGCGAACTTTGAACAAGGTTGTTAGCATAAAATTGGTGTTTGCATGTAGATTTTTCTAATTTTAATTTGGCTGCTATGTTTATGAACATGAGCACGATGACGTGACCGCACATTTCTGCCGGAACTGCTTCCTATGCAGTTGGTGAACTAGATAACACAAAACAGGACTTTGGGTGAGGAAGTAATCACAAAATGTGTAGAAAACAACACAAAAACGTAACCTAACCGAACACAGCCTAACCTAACCTACTCTGACCTAACATGACCTTCATTTGAAGAAAAGAAAGAAACAAAATTTTGAGAGAAAAAACGTCAAATTTTTTTCTTCATATTTTACAAGTTAAAAACCTGACGTAACATAGGCTAACCTAGCCTGACTTATTACGAGTCACCCATGAATGTTTCGTTTCCAGTCTGTCAACTTTGCTATTTTCCAATACAAGAATATAGTTTTGCACGAAAATAATACTTTAAAAACCTACCAGCTCTACTCAGACGAGAATCTGCCACAAGTTCCTCAATGGGCACCGACCGCCCTTAGTGTACACTGAACCAAGTAGAATGTTAACTTGACCCACCTCCCTCACCTCCCGCTCCTCCCATCGTTGGCATGGCTTTATCCCTGATCCTCACTCTCCAAGCTGGACCCCCTAGTTTCCCCCCCCCCCCCTCTAGTTGAACGAGTTCGCGACCGTCGGGTGGGCACGTTCTGCCCAGACGCCTCAGGCCTGACCGTAAATGATCGACTGTGAGTCATGTGCGGCGTTGCCGGGCGAGCGGAGTCGGGTCGGCGGCGACTGACGCAAGACGTCTGCCATACCCACACGTCACACGGCACGGCAGACAGACCAGATCGGCCGGGCGACCTTGGCGCCTCCGCCGAGCAGACGCTCCGAAGGCGCGGTCCGGCGGTACGCGTGGTGCTGCCAATGGCGTATCCAGGATTTGAAAACAGGGAGGAGGGGGCAGCGGCAAAGTGTCAGTTGTGGCACATTTCAGCCGCTTAGCCCATCAACCTGCACATTTTCACCCAAGACGGGGATGGGGTGGTGGTACGCTGTGCAGCCGCTGTCGTAGGCTGGCGCTGTGGTACGCTGTGCAGCCGCTGTGATAGGCTGGCGCTGTGGTACGCTGTGCAACCGCTGTGATAGGCTGGCGCCGTGGTATGCTGTGCAGCCGCTGTGATAGGCTGGCGCTGTGGTACGCTGTGCAGTCGCTGTGGTACGCTGTGCAACCGCTGTGATAGGCTGGCGCTGTGGTACGCTGTGCAGCCGCTGTGATAGGTTGGCGCTGTGGTCCGCTGTGCAGCCGCTGTGATAGGCTGACGCTGTGGTACGCTGTGCAGCCGCTGTGATAGGCTGGCGCTGTGGTACGCTGTGCAGTCGCTGTGGTACGCTGTGCAGCCGCTGTGATAGGCTGGCGCTGTGGTACGCTGTGCAGCTGCTGTGGTACGCTGTACAGCCGCTGTGGTACGCTGTGCAGTCGCTGTGGTACGCTGTGCAGCCGCTGTGGTACGCTGTGCAGTCGCTGTGGTCCGCTGTGCAGCCGCTGTGGTACGCTGGCGCGGTGCCTACGTCTTGGCCGATACGTGCAAGGCGGCCACTTTGTGGCCGCAACAGAGCGCGGCGCAGCCGCTCGGCACTGGCGTCGCCGCAGATGCCGTACGGGGTGGAGGACGAGATGGTTTCAGGCCGATTTTTTTCCACACAATGCCATGGTTTAATGCTAAGTTTCACGTAGGGGACGCGCTCTAACACGTAGCATTGGGGCTTGCTCCATTTGATGAGCGCGGGCATCGTGTGGCTCAGAACACACCTACCGTGCACTACCGTGCACACACCTTAGAACACACCTGCCGTGCACACACCTTAGAACACACCTACCGTGCACACACCTTAGAACACACCGTGCACACACCTTAGAACACACCTACCGTGCACTAACGTGCACGCACCTTAGAACACACCTACCGTACACACACCTTAGAACACACCTACCGTGCACACACCTTAGAACACACCTACCGTGCACTAACGTGCACGCACCTTAGAACACACCTACCGTACACACACCTTAGAACACACCTACCGTGCACACACCTTAGAACACACCTACCGTGCACACACCTTAGAACACACCTACCGTGCACACACCTTAGAACACACCTACCGTGCACACACCTTAGAACACACCTACCGTGCACACACCTTAGAACACACCTACCGTGCACTACCGTGCACACACCTTAGAACACACCTACCGTGCACTACCGTGCACACACCTTAGAACACACCTGCCGTGCACAAAACGTTTTTGTGTCGGCGTTTCGTAGATTACGTGCTTGCACACGGGCATGGCGTTGACTTGGCTTCAAGTGTGCGCGAAGCTTGATGCGTGCTTTTTGGCGGTCCATGGAACCAAATGTCACTTTAATCACCAATATTTCGATTATATTTATGCATAGTTGTCAAAAAAATATGTGCGGTGACGGTCTGGTTTCGAACCTATGACATTTCAGTCTGAAAAGCACCGTTGCACCGCCGTCAAACTGCGAACCCGAGCGCAGAGCGAGCGCGACGCATCACAGCCGGTCGTTTCAGGACCACTACACGGACCTCATCCGGCGCTACATGAACTGGTACTACGGCGAGGAGAACACCCGCCTGCTCTACCCGAGGATGCTGCACCGCCTGACAGACCTGCGCACCCTCACCGAGGCGCACACACAAAGCACGTGAGCACGTTTCTCAGTTACTCGGAGCCTCGGAAAACATGCCAACTGTAGTGGTGATTAATGTTATCCATGACGTATTGCGCTTGAAGTCATTTACGTATCATGGCTGGGCTGAACATGGCGTAATTTTGGTGCTGCAGCAGTGACAAAATGAAGCCGCATAGTGCACATTACCATGGCAACTAGATCCAGGTGGACTGCCAGCCGACCAGGTCAAAGCCTCGTTGACATGGATCCATGATGCGATTAGTTCTGGATTCTGTTACAGCAGACGAGGGCGGCTGGGGAGAGGTGGTGTAGCGGTGTAGTGGTGTAGTGATGTAGTGGTGTAATGTAGTGGTGATGTAGTGATGTATGGACGTAGGGGCAGAGAGTCAGTTGACCCCTCTCACCCCGACATGCACACATACTTTCTTTGGCCTTGATCACTAAGTGGATGGCGTTCACTTGGAACCATTCACCTCGACTCAGCTGTGGTCGGCCCACTTGCTGGACCACGCCCACGTAGTGGTGTCATCGCCTTATGCAATGAGACGCTCTTCCCAGTGTCATCTTCACCGACCCAGACGTGGGCAAGATCGCGGAGGGCTTCAAGAAGATGAACTTCCTGGACGAGAAGACGGCCTTCAACCCGTACCCCAGTTTCCCGGAGTTCCTGCAGAAGCCCGTCAGGCACCGTAGTGAAGCAGAGTTGGGGTAAGAGGTGAACACACACTTCGTAACTACAATGGCGTCACTGCCTTCAGCTTGCGGGTGGGGTTCAACCCCAGAGGCGCAGGAGCGAGTTTCAAGCTAAAACGGTAAGACCAAGGGAATGGCTCCCTCACCCCCCCCCTCCCAGCAAAAAGGTACTGAATCGACACCTGAAGTCGTGATATCCGTTTTCGCGTTGTTTTTCGTGGTTCAATGCTCATGCAATTCTATATAAACCGGGGCGGGGATGGCCGAGTGGTTAGAGCGTCGAACTCTGAATTCAAAGGTCCCGGGTCCAACACTCGCACCATTCGGACAATTCCCAATCACGCGGCCCACCTGCGAAACAGTGTGCGCGGCGCCCATTGGCAATAACAAAGTGTGTCGTGAATCAAACCCAATAAAAACTGTATAAATTCGAAGTTTTAAGTCTTTTGGAAAACTCCATCTTAACGTCCCTATCTATATCTTTCCTCGGAGGCATTTTTGAGAAGTCACGTGCCACGAAATTTAATCATGTCTATACTGACTCCGAAACACCTCCACTGTTTGAAATCCATTCTTCCCAACGGCCGCTCGTGTCTGGGGAGTCACCCATCATGCAACAGAACCACGCCGCCCACTTGCGATTCGCACTGGGTGTTAAGCCACTTGGGTCTGGCCTGCAACGCGGCAAGATATTCGCACCGCCACCTCGGCCAAAAGTGGTCTGCAACTTCCTGAACTGGTTTCCACCTCCGACGAGTCGAGTCACCGCGGCCGCCGGAGCAGCTTGGGCTAGGCTGAACCACGAGCTGGTCTTTCAGAAGATGAGCAGGTGTCAGCGGGAGCTGGTCGGTCGGTACTTGCGTCAGCGGCAGAGAGTTCACTGTCGCTTCAGCCCGGCGCAGGGCTGTAAGGAGCTTTTCATCCGTGAGTACTGCTCTACAGAGAGTAGTTTTCAAAGCTCGTTTCACAATCTTCACTAGCGCTTCACAGACACCCCGAAAGTGTGGGCTCGCTGACGGGTTTAACTTCCATGCAATGCGAAGCCTAGCAGATTTTTCGCTTAAGAAAGTGTGTTCTAGTTCCTGCCAGAGTTTCTACAGCTCTCGGTTCGCACCTGTTAAAATAACGTCATTATCTGACCAGACTTCGTTTGGCTTTCCTCTTCTTGCTATGAATCGCTGGAGACAACGAAGAACACTGTATGAAGTCGAAATGCCAGTCCGAAGCGAACAGCTTGCGTGTGTAGACAGGAGAAGCACAAATGTATCTCTTGAGGCGTTTCTTGCGTCCGCCTTGCTTCGTTTCAACAGGTCCAGTCAGATCCACCGCGCACTTACTGAATGTCCTGCAGGATGAGCTGACATGTGCGATGTTTTTAGGGGCCACCATTTGGGATGCTGGCGTCTCCTGCGCTTTATGCACTCCGAACACTCTCGTATGCATTGCTTGATACGTTCTCTATATAACCAATAATCCAATACTTGCATCTCAGGTCAGCAAACGCATGTTCGAGACCGAGCTAGTAACGACGTTCTTCATAATGATGCCGCACAATCAGCCTTGTAATGCCATGCTTCTTTGACAGGAGCAGAGGGTGCCGAGCTTGGTAATGAATGTCGGCTTTCTGTAGTCTTCCACCAACTTGAAGCAGCCCATGTTCATCGATAAACAGACAGAGAGGCCTGGCATGGCTGTCCTTGCTGCGATGAGTCATATCTCTACAACTTCACGTCAAAGCTGGTGCAGTTCAGCTGAGAAGCATTTCCGCTTTGCCGATCTGATCCACATCCTTTCTGCGTCTGTCAGTTCATGAGTGGTAAGTTCTGTTTGAAAACCGGTAGCAGTACCGCTGGCCGGCATACTCCAACCAACGAATGTGCGGTTGTAGCTCCGCATCATCTTTATCTTTTGCAGAAGCGATACATCCATGCAGAAATGTGGACTATCTTCGTCCACGACGAGAAACACTCAGGATGCAGGTGATGGACAGACTCTTACTTCGGCCTCCGCCTTGTGGCGATTGAGTAGCAGGATTTCTCTCGTCAAATCTCAGCAGTGTCGAAACTGATAGACTTGCGAAATTCGACAGTTCGACAGAAGTGTCGAAACTGTCGAAACTGATAAACTGATAGATTTGCGGGACAAATACATCTCATCTGGCCATTGTCCATCCGTGAGGAACCTTGGGCCATAGCACTACTTCGAGTCAGCTGCCAGATCAGCGAACGAGCATCCTCGTGAAGCAGGATCTGGTGGGTTTTGATCGGCAGAATTTCCAGGATTTTGATCGCCAGGATTTTGTCACATTCGTGCAGTTTCGGGTCTCTGCCATACGATTGGAAGCAAAGGCCTGAAACTTCTTGTCATTTCGAATCCAGCAGAGAACGTTTGTGACATCCGTCTGGAAATAGATCCTTTCCAGATCCACTTGCTGGACCTTGCACAGTCGCCTCGCTAGACCAGGCCCATGACGGATGCTACGAGTTCTAATCTGGAGATTGTCTGTCTTTCCTTTTCTCAGTGAAACTCTTGCCTTATGCAGAGTTAGTCTAGAAACATACGCTCCTCGCGACGACGATACGACGTAGAGTGCACTTCCATAAACTTTTTTAGACGCATCGGTGATTACATGGATCTCTTGGCTGGTGACTTGGGCTTCTGGCACAAGAGGGTAGAGACAGCTTGCGATTTTCACATCTACTATCTTTGACATCGTGGTACTAGTGACTCCACTTGACCGCCAATGTCTGAGGAAAGTCTTCGTCGTATTTAGATTCAAACCCCACGTGTCTTGGGTAGCCTCTTCATAGTACTCTGTGGTACCGTCGATCTTAAGGTGCAAGTTTCAATTGGATGAATATACAATTGACGTCTCCAACCCGAGTAACGGAATGTCGCCTGAAATGCAGGAGAACTTCCACCAGGTTAGTGTACAGCGATGGTCCAGGATATATTTCAGAGTTGACACTAACACTGTGTCTTTGCAGCCGCGTCATGCACTATTCGAAGCTTCGCCGTAGTCTTGTCTTCTCTTATGACGGGGAAATGCGGGAGAAATCGTCCGTCGCCCCCATCTAACAGCCGCTCATCATTTTACATCTTTCTGATATAACACTTTTATTCGTACTTCTTGAAGTTATCATGGTATTTTTCAGGAAGATCCGCTCCCTTCTTCAGGAGGAACTTGCAGCTTCATAATTGCAAGATAGATCCGGCTCATATTTTCTCCACGAAATGCCTACCTCGTATTTATCTTCCATGAAGTGAAGAGACTCCTTGGTCTTCTTCAAAGCGATCCCCTCCTCGTGCGAAAAGGCCATTTCACCTTCCTTCAAACTTATCCAGTCCAGTAACCGGGTCGCTGCTCCCCGAGTCGCTGGTCTCCATGTCGCTGGTGTCGCCGTGTCGCCGCTCCTCATGCGCCCGAAGTGCTCAGTCATGCGACAGGCGTAGAGTCTCCTGATATTAATTTCGTGTAGAGTGAGGGAGGGAGTGAGCATGGGATAATGTTAAACAAAGCAACTGATGTATTTATGTCAGAAATAAAAAAGTGATGTCAAAACAATTGTCATTCAGTGTGGGTCTCAACTGAAATTTCAGGATTTCAGGCCACTAGGTTTGAACCACTACAACTGTGTGAAGCATGCGGACGACGACCAACCACAGCGGCGGCTGGTCGAGCGCCGGCCAGCGCGCCGACTCCCGCCCGGACAGGGAGCGGCGTGTGACAGGTGCGCACCGTTGCAGACGTGCCGGCGCCGACCCGCCGCCGGCGCGCGTCCGCTGCCGTCTGGACCGGGAGCGGGGCGGCGCCGGCCCGGCCCGGCCGCCGCCGGCGCAGCGCTCCCTCTCGCTGCCCGTCTACCACTCCGACTACGGCCGCCGGTCGCAGGCGGCCGCCCCGCACGGCGCCGAGTCGGCCGGCTACCAGCCGGACCAGACGCCCGCCTACCAGCCCGACCAGCAGTTCGCCGCCGACTACGGCGCCGCCCAGTTCGGCGGCCAGCAGGCGTGCGCCTACGGCGTCGGCTTGCCCCACCAGTGGTCCCCAGGGTGAGTGGGGACCCCCGCACACACGTGCCCACCAGCAGGCGGGTGCCTACGGCGTAGGTCTGCCCCACCAGTGGTCCCCAGGGTGAGTGGGGACCCCCGCACACACGTGCCCACCAGCAGTCGGATGCCTACGGCGTCGGCCTGCCCTACCAGTGGCTCCCGAGGTAAGTTTTGATCCCAATATATTACTAACAAACAATACCGATTGGCTTCACGCTGATCATGCGCCACGAATTTGGTTTTCCTTCCAAAGACTACGTGAGAGTCTACATCACGCGGAATTCGAACAGACGTCTTATATACTACTTAATTTGGCTGATCAGAGCTTCAGCCACAAACTCAGTTTATAAGCCAAACGACGTTCGCAACATTTCTGGAAGCACATTCGGATGGATGGCTTCGTTCCGTGCGGTGATAAACCACTAGCAATCATTGGCGGCGACCGCTACGATGGACCCGTGATCGTTCTGGAATTATGTATGGAAGCAATCTCCTGCTAGTGCTCCGCGCGTCGTTCATTGCTGAAATCCCACACAAAATTGAAACCATCCACCACGAACGCACTGGTGGCTATAGTGGATGCATTGAAACCAAGTCTACTTCGTCGTGGCGCGAGACTTTGTCGCCATTGTTTATCCGCGTGCCTTCTGTCCGAGCACACGTATGGCAGTTGCAGGACCGGCGCTGAAACATGCGCTGAGCGGATGCTGAAGTAAGCTCCCACGCGACATTTTCAGCGTCTATTTCGTCGTTTGCCTGCATTGATTACTACGAGAGCGGCGGAAGGCTCCGTTCTCCTTTGTCTGCCGACCACACATCATCTTGAAGAAGGCTGGTGGATTGGCCCAGTCCAGCTCATCCCAGCCCAGCTCAGTCCAGCCCGCCCAGTCCAGCACAGCCCAGCCCATCCATAACGCTTTTGACAGTTTGATTAAGCAATTGCACGTTGGGTTGAAATTGGTGTGAGGTTGACCTAAGGTACGACAAAAAAAAGCATTTCAAAACACTTCTGGATCTGAAGACATGAAGTCCGCGATACCCCGGTGTCGTTCCGCCAACAAAGCGTCCTCCTGGCGGAGCACAGTTGTGTGTACATTGTGTGCTTCAGTGCATGTGCTATTGTCGATCTTAAGTCGAGCATCGACCTGATCTGTACTTGGATGAGTGCCTCTTGCTCGTGCGCCGAGTGTACACGATTGATGGTGAAATCATAGGTGGAGAATTGTACTCTTTTAGGGGTGCCTGTGCACGTCTGAAGTCATAAGCTCCACGGTAGGGCGCCCCTGAGAGCTTCCAGGGTCTGTTGTAACCAATGGAAAAGCACCCGTAAAAATGCACGCAACTTTCCACCCACGAGTGAACACGTTTCGCCTTCACGTTGAATGCTCGCCTGTTCCGCACTGGGGTGCCACCGGCAGGTACCAGGAGCAGGGCGTGATGTCGGTGTGGGCGGACGAGATGCGACCGCCCCGGCAGACGGCGCCGGGTGGCTTCGCCGCTCACCAGGGCTACGCTCCGTTCAGTGCCATGCTGGGTGAGGTGCTGCCGGCGCCCTGTCGCACGGTCAAGCTGTCGGGTGCAGAGAAGCGGCTGCCTTCAACTCAAAACTGCGCTGTTTCTGTGCTGCTTTATTACGGTCGCGTTGTTTATTCAGCTTTTTCGTGATAAAGCAACTATTTTGTCATGGTGCAGTCACTGCCTTCGCCTGGTGCAGTCACTGCCTTAGCCTGGTACAGTCGCTGCCCTCGCCTTATACAGTCACAACCCTCGCCTGGTACAGTCACTGCCCTCGCCTGGTACAGTCACTGCTTTCGCCTGGTACAGTCACTGCCCTCGCTTTATATAGTCACAGCCCTCGCCTGGTACAGTCGCTGCCCTCGCCTTATACAGTCACAACCCTCGCCTGGTACAGTCACTGCCCTCGCCTGGTACAGTCACAGCCCTCTCCTTGTGCAGTCACTGTGCTGGCCTTGTACAGTCACAGCCCTCTCCTTGTGCAGTCACTGTGCTGGCCTGGTACAGTCACTGCCTTCGCCTGGTACAGTCACAGCCCTCTCCTTGTGCAGTCACTGTGCTGGCCTGGTACAGTCACTGCCTTCGCCTGGTACAGTCACAGCCCTCTCCTTGTGCAGTCACTGTGCTGGCCTGGTGCAGTCACTGCCCTCGCCTGGTACAGTCACAGCCCTCTCCTTGTGCAGTCACTGTGCTGGCTTGGTACAGTCACAGCCCTCTCCTTGTGCAGTCACTGTGCTGGCCTGGTGCAGTCACTGTGCTGGCCTGGTACGGTCACTGCCCTCGCCTGGCGCAGTCACTGTGCTGGCCTGGTACAGTCACAGCCCTCGCCTGGTACAGTCACAGCCCTCTCCTTGTGCAGTCACTGTGCTGGCCTGGTACAGTCACAGCCCTCTTCTTGTGCAGTCACTGTGCTGGCCTGGTGCAGTCACTGTGCTGGCCTGGTACGGTCACTGCCCTCGCCTGGTGCAGTCACTGTGCTGGCCTGGTACAGTCACAGCCCTCGCCTGGTACAGTCACAGCCCTCTCCTTGTGCAGTCACTGTGCTGGCCTGGTGCAGTCACTGCCCTCGCCTTGTGCAGTCACTGTGCTGGCCTGGTACAGTCACAGCCCTAGCCTGGTACAGTCACAGCCCTCTCCTTGTGCAGTCACTGTGCTGGCTTGGTGCAGTCACTGCCCTCTCCTTGTGCAGTCACTGCCCTCGCCTGGTACAGTCACTGCCCTAGCCTGGTACAGTCACAGCCCTCTCCTTGTGCAGTCACTGTGCTGGCTTGGTGCACTCACTGCCCTCTCCTTGTGCAGTCACTGCCCTCGCCTGGTACAGTCACAGCCCTAGCCTGGTACAGTCACAGCCCTCTCCTTATGCAGTCACTGTGCTGGCTTGGTGCAGTCACTGCCCTCTCCTTGTGCAGTCACTGCCCTCGCCTGGTACAGTCACTGCCCTAGCCTGGTACAGTCACAGCCCTCTCCTTGTGCAGTCACTGTGCTGGCTTGGTGCAGTCACTGCCCTCTCCTTGTGCAGTCACTGCCCTAGCCTGGTACAGTCACTGCCCTCGCCTGGTACAGTCACAGCCCTAGCCTGGTACAGTCACAGCCCTCTCCTTGTGCAGTCACTGTGCTGGCTTGGTGCAGTCACTGCCCTCGCTTGGTGCAGTCACTGCCCTAGCCTGGTACAGTCACTGCCCTCTCCTTGTGCAGTCACTGTGCTGGCCTGGTGCAGTCACTGCCCTCGCCTGGTACAGTCACAGCCCTCTCCTTGTGCAGTCACTGTGCTGGCCTGGTGCAGTCACTGTGCTGGCCTGGTACAGTCACAGCCCTCGCCTGGTACAGTCACTGCCCTAGCCTGGTACAGTCACTGCCCTCGCCTGGTACAGTCACTGCCCTAGCCTGGTAAATTCACTGCCCTCGTTCGGCGAATTTGCCGTTTTATATTGACGATGCTGCTGTCGTTTGCCAGTGGACTCGCTTTTCTGGTCTGCTGGAGTCGCTGGCATCCCATGTCGATCGCATGATCCTCGCTGGTAGTTGAATTTTGTGCTCACATCTCGGTTTTCGGTCATACCAACTCCCATGATTCTGCAGCATCGTCATGACCGAAGCTGCTTTAGAACGCATGAGTAGTCAACAAGAGGTTGCAGCTGTCCAGCTTCAACAGAGATTCTGCTTTCAGAAAGCTCCTTTATTTGGACAATATTTATTATAATGCTTGTCCTTATTGCTGGCTTTCGCAAACGTTGTGAAAGCTATGCAGGACTCTCTCTCGCTCTCTCTCTCTCTCTCTCTCTCTCTCTCTCTCTCTCTCTCTCTCTCTCTCTCTCTCTCTCTCTCTCTCTCTCTCTCTCTCTCTCTCTCTCTCTCTCTCTCTCTCTCTGTCTCTCTCTCTCTGTCTCTCTCTCTCTGTCTCTCTCTCTCTGTCTCTCTCTCTCTGTCTCTCTCTCTCTGTCTCTCTCTCTCTGTCTCTCTCTCTCTCTGTCTCTCTCTCTCTCTCTCTCTCTCTCTCTCTCTTTCTTCTTTTTTTTTTCTTTTTTTTCTGTTCTTCTTCTCTCGGTCTCTCTCTCTCTCTGTCTCTCTCTCTCTGTCTCTCTGTCTCTTTGTCTCTCAGTCTCTCGGTCTCTCAGTCTCTCAGTCTCTCAGTCTCTCAGTCTCCCCGTCTCTCGGTCTCTCGGTCTCTCAGTCTCTCAGTCTCTCAGTCTCTCAGTCTCTCAGTCTCCCCGTCTCTCCGTCTCTCCGTTTCTGTATCTCTGTGTCCCTCTGCCACTCACTCACTCGGTTTATATTGCTTTCCCACCCACATTTGTGTGCATGGTGGCAAGCATACCAATCTGACGCAGTTCTGCTGTCACCAGGAGTGGGCGGCAAGGGCCGCGACGAGAAGCGGCCCAAAACCGAGCCGGCCTCATCCATGATGCCGCTCCACCACCACCACATGACGTCGCCTCAGATGACGTCACCCCAGATGACGCCACACTCGCCGGCGGGCGGCGCGTCACACAGCTACGGCGCGCCGGCGCCCGGGCAACAGCCGATGACGCCGCCGTTCTTCCCCTACTGCAGCTCGCACAGCTACGATCCCAGTCGCGGCAGCCAGTTCTGACGTCGTCGCCGGTTGCCATGGTAGCCGTCAGTAGATGCGACGCGCCGCGTCACACGTTGGTGCGCTGAGATCGCCCGCGGCTCCAGCGAATGTTTAGCTGTGTCACGGAACGCTTGTGCTTGGCCACTGTGGCGGTTTTTTCGCGGCTACAGTGAATGCTTAGCTGTTCACGGAACGCTTGTGCTAGGTCACTGTGGCGGTTTTCCGCGGCTCCAGTGAACTGTCGGATGTCGCTGCGCCCAAGGTCGTGGAAGCGGGGCCCGAGTCAGGTCATTGGTGTCCTGCAGCGTCGGGACTCATGTGGTGGAAATTTGTGCGCTCTATTCGACGTCTTTTGAAAGCGGCATGGCGTTCGTCGGAAGTTCGTGTGGACGTCTTAAAGCTCGACCGCAATGGGCAAATTTCGTCGGCTTCCGCCGCTTCACCACCAGCAGTCCGGGGCCCGGCAGACTGAAAGGTGTCAGGTCGTGGCTGTGTTGCCCCCCTCCGGACCTGCCCCAGCTGAAGGGGTGATCGGTGGCTGCCAGTTGTCACCCCTGGCTACCAGTGGCCGCCGGTGACGTAACGTTTCACTGACCGGACACCTGAACGTCAACGTCACAGCCACTTCCGTGACCGCCGCAGGCTAATCTGGCTACTGCCGCAGGATAATCTGGCCCCAGGCTACCCTGGCAACCCCCGCAAGCTGCCCTCCGAACTTCCCCGGGCTACTCCGGTGACTGCCGCAGGCTAATCTGGCCACTGCCGCAGGTTAATCTGGCCAATGCAGCTGGCTACCCTGATCACTGCCGCGGGCTACCATGGTCACTGCCGCAGGCTAATCTGGCCACTGCCGCAGGCTACCCTGGTCACTGCCGCAGGCTAATCTGGCCACTGCCGCAAGCTGCCCTGAACTGCCCCGGGCTACTCCGGTGACTGCCGCAGGCTACCATGGTCACTGCCGCAGGCTAATCTGGCCACTGCCGCGGGCTACCCTGGTCATTACCGAGGCAGCATGCGACGCCTTCGTTGCCATTTCCTCCGCAGGCTACACGCCATTGTCCTGTGACCGTGCAGCCGCCAAGGTCCGGAGCGATGCGTTGCCACGGCAACAACAACCGGCCTGTACTGTTCACCTTTGGTGGGTGGACAGAAATCAAAGTTACAGGGTTTTCAGTGTGATATGTATTCACCTATGTTTGTATAGGTGGATTTTGGTGTGATGCTGGCCAAGCGAACCTACGGCGCCGCGACGCCATCTTTGTTCAAGATGGGTATGCGCGTTGCAACACTCACGGCTATAGTTGTGTGGCACTTATTTTCATTGGGAAATAGTTAGGTGGGTGGGTGAGGGTTCGTACATTGATTGAAATATCTCACGTCAGACGCATTGGTTGGAAGTGATAGATGTCATTTAACGGCTCAGAATGTTTCTTATGTTGAAATCTGGAGAACAGATTGGTGAGATGGAATTGTATCCTTGTGCAGCCAGTTCTACACATATTTACAAACGTTTTGCTTGCAATGTCAACATTTTGCATGGGGCGCCCTGTAGTTCTTGGAGCGCATCGGGCACCAACCGACGAGACACTGAAAGTTCTGACCATTTTCAACCCTGGTTCTTTCCGATATAAGTATTATCGCTGTCCGCGACCGGCTGATGGGACACCATTGCGAATGATGTGTCTTATCGATGGAAAACAAGCTTCAGTTGCGCCGTACTGTTGGCGGAATCTGAGGCTCCAAAAGCCGGACCACTGATGACTAGTCGGTAGGCCCAAGGCTGTCTGATGAGTGCACGGAGAGCACAGGCCTCACGGATCCAGGAAAACGGATCGAGACGGCCTTTGCGGGGGGGGGGTGACGATTTCTACCACTTTTATACTATTTCTATTGCTACCAACTGCGTGCCCTGAGTGCCCCAAATATATTAGGGCGAGGGCCGGATATGTTTTGTGTCCCCTTGTCCTACGCCCACCCTGCATTGCAGAAATCGTTGCACAATTTGTGCAGCTCGGCTTGCACACCGACACTGTCCCGTGTCGTGTTGTGTGTCTGTGCGTGTATGTATGTGTAAGCCACTGTTGTTCTCTTCTGCGACTGGTAGCGTCCTCCGCGAGCCACTGCAGGATATCCTCAGCGAGTCATTGTAGGATGTACCTTGGGAGTCACCATAGGATACCCTCCGCGACATGCTGGCGTGTCCTCCGCGAGCCACCGCAGGATATCCTCAGCGAGTCATAAAAGGATGTACCTTGGGAGTCACCATAGGATATCCTCCGCGAGCCACTGCAGGATATCCTCCGTGAATCACTGCAGGATGGCTTCTGCGACAATCTGTAGCATGTCCTCCGAGAAGCACTGCAGGCACCCCCGCATGCGTCAATGAGTATACACCACGTGCTGCTGCCAAGGGGAGGTGTTAACGCGTTGCTGCGGGTGTCCCCTGCTGGTGCCAAGTGGAGGTGCTAACGCGCTGCTGCGGGCGTCCCCTGCTGCTATGCCAAGGGGAGGTGTTAACGCGCTGCTGCTATGACTTTGTTTTGCGCTTTGCCGTGGGCTCACGAACTTCACGAGTGGCTGCGAGCGGCCCGTCTCGAACGACTGGGGTGCTCTTCGAGTGGCTGGGCGGAGAGTCGAGGTACGGACGGAGGCGGCCGGTGGGCGCGTGTCCAGTTCGGCTGACAGCCACCGGCGCGGCGGTCGGATCGTTCCGTCTTCTCTGACTGGCTGTGCTCCTCTGGGTGGCTGTGATCATCCTCGGGGTGGCTGTGCTCCTGGTTGGCTGTGCTCCTCTGGTTGGTGGTGCTCCTCTGGTTGGCTGTGATCATCCTCTGGTTGGCTGTGCTCTGGGTGGCTGTGCTCCTGGTTGGCTGTGTTCCTCTAGTTGGCGGTGCTCCTCTGGTTGGCTGTGCTCCTTGTTGGCTGTGCTCCTCTGGTTGGCGGTGCTCCTCTGGTTGGCTGTGATCATCCTCTGAGTGGCTGTGCTCCTGGTTGGCTGTGCTCCTCTGGTTGGCTGTGCTCCTCTGGCTGGCTGTACTCCTCTGGGTGGCTGTGCTCCTCTGGTTGGCTGAGCTCCCTGGTTAGCTGTGCTTCTCTGATTGGCTGTGCTCCTCCGGTTGGCTGTGCTCCCTGGTTAGCTGTGCTTCTCTGATTGGCTGTGCTCCTCCGGTTGGCTGTGCTCCCTGGTTGGCTGTGCCCCTCCGATTGGCTGTGCTCCTCCGGTTGGCTGTGCTCCCTGGTTGGCTGTGCCCCTCTGATTGGCTGTGCCCCTCTGGTTGGCTGTGCTCGTCTGGTTGGCTCAGGTGGGATGCGTCACCGTTGGTGTTGATCGAGGTGTCGACTCAGCTGTCTGCCATCGGCTGGCCGCGAGACGCTATTTCGTGAGGATTTGCTTGCGTGCGCTCCGCGACGGGAAAATCACCGCCCACGACTGAGGGAGAGGAGACACTCATTGTTTTCTTGTCAATTATTTCCATTCAATGCCGCCAGGCGTATACTAAATTTAAGCTAACAAACAAACAAAATATCGGAGCTAGCTGTAGCTAGTCTAGCTCACTTCAGCAATGTCGTGGAGCGCAGGACGGCTGGCGGGCCATTGCGTCAGCATCTGTTGGCTGGAGGAGCAGGGACGCGCGCCCACGGTTGACGGCGACAAGGCTGTGCTGACAAATCAGGACGTCGGAACGTGTGATGAACGCGCTCCCAGCGGGTGCACGTGTTCGGCTGTGAAGTGTGATCTGTGGGTGAGTGCCCGGCGCACGGAAACACGAATGCCACCTGGTGGTGCTGGCGAAGCCGCTGTGTTCGCGGGGCGGCCTGTGCGAGTCGCGCCAGGAAGCTTCCCGACTGCTGTTCTGTGTGAGGCCGATGCTTTGTTGGGAACAAATTGTTGCATTCGAAAACGTTTGGAACGGATGGATCGTCCAAATTGGTGGATCGGGCCATTGCCTGCTGCGTGAAAAATGCATGTCATTTGACATTCAGCAGGTAATACTTGGTCATGAGGTGTGGATTCTGAAACAGTATTAAGGACCAATAATCCCTCCGCACGTTCTTCGTGTGTTCGTAAATCGTAAGTTGAACAATGGAAGCGATGGCAATTTAGGAACAAAAACGCTTTTATAAGCTGGCTACGGGACTGCCTCGATTAGTCTTCAACTTAATAATTCTTGAATTGTTGAGTAAAACTACCAAGCTAAAGCCTAGGCCATTTTAGAAGTGCATCTGAGTGACGGTTTATATACTTGGTGCTTCATTCTCCCGTAGATGGCTTGTCACTGTGTTCTAACAGTATAATGCATCATGTGGATGCTGGCCAAACGGAGAAAGGTGCCGAAGGCTCGGCGTATTCGAAAGGGATCCCTGTTTGTCAGTCACACGGACACTGCTCTTCGTCTTTCAACGGCCAGTCGTGAATAATGGGCAGTTTTGCTCCAAGTCAGGTCATATAGGGGAGGGGCCATAACTCCGTTACCCCCACGCCCTGGGTCCACTGCTATCAACCGCGCTAACCTGGTCGGTCGGCGCTCAGCCTCAGCGCGAAATCCATGCTAAATTGTGCAGAAAACGGGAGATATCGCAACGAAGAACTTCTTTGAAAAAAATAAGCTTGTACGTATTCAAAAGTGAAACATTGTGATCGAGGTTGGTAGACATATAACTGAAATAATAGGTTTGGCTCCCAGGCAATAAATCAAGACTTGAAATAATGCGACTCAACAAATGAATGCCCGAAATGGTGACTGTTTAGTACTGTGCTCATGCTCCCATGTTCGTAATTTTGACTGTGCGTGAGGGCACTCATACCGGTGGTGATGCTTTCCCGGAGGAACACTACTGATCTGGCAAAATCTGGAGTGAACCTGGACCTCGAGTGACTTCTTCCGTTGAAAATGTCGATGGCGGTGCGCAATCGAGATGTCGTTCGGATGGACCAATGCCGGGGGGGTGGGGGTGCGGTCAGTCCTTCGCGATGGGACGCCGTCTTCTGAACGGCAGACGGAAGGGGAGGGGGGGGAGGTCGCCAGTGCTCTCCTAGATCCGCCAGTGTGTGTATATGCTAAATAGGGTGTCGAACAGCTTACATCCGCCGTTGGGAAGCCTAATTCGAGCTGTCTCTGTCCGACTGGACAGCTGAGAGAACATGTGGTGTCTTGCTGCCGTGCCCACCGCACCTAGGCGTAGGCTGCGTGCTCTGTTTGTACACTTTTTTGGTGATTTTTTTTGTACGTTGTGTGACGTCAGCTCACATGCATTGAAAATAAATTGGTGTAAGCAGGCCGGAATTTTCTTTCCATTCTCGCCGTGGCATGAATGGAACTTCGGAGACACCACGCATCGTTGAAGATGTTAATTCGTGTTTCGGCCCTGGCGTTTTCCCGTGATGAGCCGGATCAAATCTAAGCCCATGAATAAACTCGAAAGCGTGGATTATAGGCGTTGATCGAGTCCGGCAGATATGCAAAAGGGAGCCTCTTACCCTCGTGGTGGGGCGGATGCAGCGGGTGGCGATGGGGACATGTGTCCCCTTAGTGAAAGGCGGTGCCCCTGCGACCAGGGAAGGCGTTCCTTCAGCAAGGCTCGAGTGCACCCCATCCCCGCTCAATATACTTTTTTTTTCAGTCGGAGCATCCCCTGTTGGAGGAAAGGCCCCTGCGAGACGAAAATGCTATCCTTCTGTATGCTAGAGTGCACGCCTCCCGCGCTCAACGTAATTTTCTATCGAAGGCGCCCCTCCAAGGAAATGTGCCCTTCCCCTTGAGAATTCCTGGATTCGCCCTTGCCTTCCTGGAGTGTAGCAGATCGACCTGATAAATGTGAGACTCCTTGGTAGCACAATATTCTCGCGACCATGGCCAATCCCAGTGCAATAAGATGGATATTTCGTGCGAACGATGGATATTTCGTGCAAACATCTTTGCCTATCAAAACTACATCTATTAGCTTGCATCATTATCGTCGGGCCGGATCCAGGAATCCCATGGGGACACTCACTCGTCTGTGGGGGCATCATGTCCTCGAAAGGGCACCATTGCGGAAGTCTGAAGGGGCTCCTTCGCTGGAATAAAAGTCGCTGAGCGGGAGGGGGAGGGTGCACTCAAGTGCTCGAGGCCCTTTCGTCTCGGGGAGCCGTTTCATCTGAGGGGCGGCTTTGGCGGAAAAAAATCGTTGAGGGGGAGTGGGTATACTCGATCCTTTCTGCATGAACGCCACCTTTCCATTGACGGAGCACATGCCTCCTCCTGTATTCGCTCCCGATTTGTAGGTATTTGGCGATATCATTTCGCGTTCTGGTAGCAAGAAACGGACGAAATTACACGATGTAATAATAATTTTTGATCGTAGGCTAATCCTTCGTAGCATCTGATTCATGGGATACATTGGAAACATACGTTGATTGGTACTATGGTTGCGATGGAATGCACCATTGAAGAATGTGTTCGTCCTCTTCGGTCGTTTGACCCATTAAAATGTATGCAACGGATCTTGCGGTAAAACATTTATGTATATCAATTTAAATTTAGAAAGTAATTCCTGCTTTTTTACTCCTTGGATGCTGGGATATCGAGCGAAAAGTTTGATACATTTCTATTTAGTACGTTTCTTACGACTCCAAGGACACAGCCTCACTAGGCGATTTTACAGCGGCAATTTGATCCACGTCTAGTCGCTTTAGATCCTTGAAAGTCATTCTTGGCTTCAGCTAAAACATTGCGGAATAAACTTGATCATTCGCGCGCAGGGTCCCTAGCAGCTGGAGAGGACCCTGACGATTGAAAATGGTCAACGTTCTAGAGAGGACTGGACTGGGATGCCAAAGAGGCTTGCAAGGGATTCCTATGAGAGCAGGGCCCCCTGAGATCTGAAGAGTCCGTAAAGGGCTAACGATGGTTATGAAGAATACTGAGGGCCAGTTGCAGAGCTAGAATATCCTTGCTAGCCCGAAAGACTCAAGAACTGGGGAGGTCCCCTGAGAGCTAGAGCGGACCGGACAGTGATGCTCCTGGGGATTGGGAGGAACACTGAGGGATGAACGGAGCCACCTACGAGTCAAGGATAGTTCCGAGAGCTGGCGGTGTTTGCTAGAAATTGTGAGGTCTGTCCCGGAGCTGCAAAATTCCCCTGAAAGTTAGACAGGTTTGTCGACTGCGAATGGCCCATGCAAGTTGAAGAGGGCTCTTGACTGATGAATTGTTCCCCTCAGAACCAGAGACGACTGGGCTGGTATGTTCCTGAGCTTTGAGATGGGCATCTGAGGGATCGGAGGCCCCTGAGAGCTGAAAGAGTCTTTGATGACTGGCGATGGGTGCGAGGAATACTGAAGGCCAGCCACGAAGATAAGATACCATTAAGAGCCAAAAATGCTGCCAAGGACTGGGAAGGTCGCCCGCCACCACCTCAGCGGAGGCGACCGCCTCTGTGGTCCCGGCTGCCCCAACGGCCACAACCGTCCTGGCGGTGACGACCGTCAAAGCGGCCACAGCTATCCCAGTGGCCTTACCAGAGCTGCTCCAGCAGCTACGGTCGCTCCAGTGATGGCGAGATTGACAGCCCGGCGATAGCTGTGCTGGCGACCGCTCCAGCGGCGCCAGTTGCTTCGCGTTGGGATGATGCCGGTCATGCAAAAGGAAGGAAAACAATAAGTCACAGAATTATGTGTGTTGGGCAAAGCTGGTCAGACGTGTTACTAGTTCTCACCCCCGCCCCTTGCCTTGCGCTTATTTTTCCCCACTGGTATGCACACTTCATTTTGAGAAAGTATGCCGGTGTTGAAAAGGCGCAACAATGTGGGCCCATCCTTATCATCAACACTGTAGTTGCCGATCCGAAAGTAAATGCCGAGCACGGGGAAGGGCGTGTATTCGCAGTAGTCAGCGACCGAACGAACCGACACGACTGACGAGAGAGGGCTCACCGTAATCAGACCACGAGCACCGGCCACGCGTCCCCTCGAATCACCGGATCGTCACTGGCGCGCGCCGCCGACCCAGCCGCCCTCAACAACAGACCGCGCTGGCAAACTGCTGGAGCATCGCCCCGGGCTCAGGACAGCTGACGGCGCCGGGTGCCACTTGATTGATGCATACCAGCATGGCCGCTCACTACAAACACCCTCCCTATTAAAATATGTGTGAACTTAGCGGGTAACAGAAAGAAGCAATTGTGTTCATGGAGATCAGCACTCATATTCTTGCTCAAGCTAATAAAATTCATGCCTTCATTAGAGATGTGTCGATATCCTTTTATCTTCCGTGATATGTTTTCTTTTCTTGGTTGTTGTCGGCAGCTAAATGGTTTGTTTTTCTCTCGGGTCTTTACCGGACTGTTGGACTTTTATTATACGTCTCGGATTAGCCACGCCAGCGCGAAGTGCCTTATTTTCTCACGTATTTGACCATCTTTGCCTAATTATATATTTATATATATATATATTATATATATATATATATATATATATATATATATATATATATATTGTTAAAGACAACAGCGTTGTCTGCGTTTTTCTTCTTTTTGTGCACACTTTCTAGTTTTCGGATGACTTTCCGTTGTTCGTTGGAGATATTATGCAAAAGGTTACCGAAGGAAGCAATTGTGAAGAGAAGGAAAAATGTTAAAAATTCACTCACAAGTCGATATAATACGTGACTCGTTACATTATGTTTATATTTTAGACGTTTCAATCAACATTAATCATCTTCAAGAAGGAATTAAACGAATCACAAGTCACACAGATAGCACAAAGCAGATGCACGATACAAATTATCACACATTTCACAAACATTATGTCTCTAGGCACTTCATGGGTTAGGATTCCGAAATTAATAGGATACCATACTACATTGAAGCTCACTTCTGATACACCATTATACGGCTAAAGATTTGTCATACAGAGCCAGGTGTGTGTATGTCTTGTTTTGTGCGTTGATGATGGGTGTGGTGTCTCTGATGTAGATTGTCTCAGCCGCCACCAGCCGCCGTTTGTCATGACAGTGTAAAATAATGGAAGTGTCATCTGTCAGCATGGCTCTGGTGAGGCGCACTCCGTGGTGTTCTCCGAGGTGGTTCTTGGGGCCACCATCCTGGAGATGCATGGTGAGGCGGCGGCTGAGTGTAGTGGTTACGTCTGCTACCGTCTGCTACCAATGTAGCAGACGTTGCGGGTTGCACAGTCTCCGGGTGGTACATCTGAAGCGGTATACTACATCGGTCTGTTTCAGTGTTGTGGGTTTGAAACTGTCATTGCGCATGATCAGAGATGATGTTTTCGGTGTTTTTGTAACGAGGAGACGAATTTTATGGCCTGGTTGTACGGGCACAGTGTTCTTCATGACTATGTCACGGATGGCCTTCTTATCTTTCTTCCAAGAGGGTGTGATGGTGTTTTTATAGAAGATGGTGATGCCGTTAGCAGTGTCACGTGTGTCCTGGCTAGTAAGATGTGAAAGTTTGCTAAGCATGTTTTGCGTGGTTGTGTTGAAATCGGTGTTGCTGTATCTGACCAGCAAGAGTTTCTGAACCTAGGGATCAACTACCATTTTTACCCTAAGTTTATTCCTATTTTGAAGATACAGAAATATCCATCCTCTATGAAGATCTTTGCAAACTGCAGAATGATGGCAGGATCCAACTGGACCCACGCGTGCAACAGCAACTACAGGTGAAGTCAACGAAGAAACGACACGTCGGCGGTCGCGGTATCCTCACGCCAGCTCTCAGAGGCGCCGCCAAGGAGCTACGAGAGAACGACGACATCGTCATTCGCCGAGCCGACAAGAGTGCGATCTACGTCATCTTGGACAAGGAAGACTACCTGCAGAAGTTGCGCGTCGTTCTCAGCGATCGCAGTAAGTTCCAGCCTGTCTCTAGGGACCCTACAGCAGCACTGAAGAAGAAAGTCTTCAATATCATCGCAGCCGCAAACGCTGAAGTAGATGGTGTCCATTTGCAGAAGGTGACGGGTGAATACCGGCCCGGCTACATGTATGGCAACGTATAGACGCATGAGCAAAGTCAGCCTGTTCGGCCCATCATTTCCCAGATCCTATCCCCGACCTATCAGTTGGCAAAGCAGCTTAACGCTCTGATCTCGCCCTATATCCCTAATGAGCATACACTGCGTTCCTCTGAAGACTTCGTAGATATTCTGAAGGCCAATAAACCCAAGGGCATCCTAGCCTCGCTAGACGTTGTTAGTTTGTTTACAAACATAAAGACATAAAGACATAAAAGATCAGTGCAACTATGAGCCACAAGGGCCCTTCTTGGTTGCACTTTGGACACTGAACCAGTTGCCCACCAAATCTGTCGATGAACCCTCCCTGGAATACAGAAACGTACCAGTTCAACAGCCCATTAACATAATCATTGACTACGTGTACCGAAGCCATGACCTCAAACCACCGCGACTGACCAAACAAATATTGCGAGCCATGCTTTGCGCGTGCACTGAGGAGGTTCCGTTCAGGTGCCCCGAGAGAAAGCCATACCGGCAAATCGACGGCATCGCGATGGGCTCGCATCTAGGAGTGCTGTTTGCGCAGGCTTATATGTGTCATGTGGAGGGTAGGGTCCTGGCGCAGGTCGATGTTAAACCGAACATGTATTACCGCTTTATCGACGACATTGTTCTTGTGTAAACAACACTGACAAACTAAACGCACTAAAAGTGATGTTTAAAGCTGAGTCAGGCCTCACATTCACCACGGAGCTTAATATCAGCAACAGGCTTCTATTCCTTGACCTCCTCGTCGACGGTAATAGCGGTTCGTTTCTGACCGATGTTTATGTGAAGTCAACTAACCTAGGACGATGTATGAATGGCGCCGGAGACTGTACCGATGGTTACAAACGTAGCGTAGCTAGGTCATACGTCCGACGAGCTATAACCCACTGTTCTACTTGGTCGCGTGTGCATCTTGAGTTGCAAGGAGTGCGTCAAATGTTAGTCAATAAATACATGGCTGAGTGAACAGCTACACTCAGCCGCCGCCTCACCATGCATCTCCAGGATGGTGGCCCCAAGAACCACCTCGGAGAACACCACGGAGTACGCCTCACCAGAGCCATGCTGACAGATGACACTTCCATTATTTTACACTGTCATGACAAACGGCGGCTGGTGGCGGCTGAGACAATCTACATCAGAGACACCACACCCATCATCAACGCACAAAACAAGACATACACACACCTGGCTCGGTATGACAAATCTTTAGCCGTATAATGGTGTGTCAGAAGTTAGCTTCAATGTAGTATGGTACCCTATTAATTTCGGAATCCTAACCCATGAAGTGCCTGGAGACATAATGTTTGTGAAATGTGTGATGATTTTTATCGTGCATCTGCTTTGTGCTATCTGTGTGACTTGTGATTCGTTTAATTCCTTCTTGAAGATGATCAATGTTGATTGAAACGTCGAAAATATAAACATAATGTAACGGATTACGTATTATATCGACCTATGAGTGACTTTTTAACATTTTTCCTTCTCTTCACAATTGCTTCCTTCGGTAACCTTTTGCATTATATTTCCAACGAACAACGGAAAGTCATCCGAAAACTAGAAAATGTGGATAAAAAGAAGATAAACGCAGACAACGCTGTCGTCTTTAACAATGCATGTATCCGTGAAAACCTGCTTCCGAAATATTCCCCAGGTGAGTGAGATGGTCCATCAGGCGCCCCAGCTGTGTGAGATGGTCCATCAGGCGCCCCAGCTGTGTGAGTTGGTCCATCAGGCGCCCCAGCTGTGTGAGATGGTCCATCAGGCGCCCCAGCTGTGTGAGTTGGTCCATCAGGCGCCCCAGCTGTGTGAGATGGTCCATCAGGCGCCCCAGCTGTGTGAGATGGTCCATCAGGCGCCCCAGCTGTGTGAGTTGGTCCATCAGGCGCCCCAGCTGTGTGAAATGGTCCATCAGGCGCCCCAACTGTGTGAGTTGGTCCATCAGGCGCCCCAGCTGTGTGAGATGGTCCATCAGGCGCCCCAGCTGTGTGAGTTGGTCCATCAGGCGCCCCAGCTGTGTGAGATGGTCCATCAGGCGCCCCAGCTGTCTGAGTTGGTACGTGAGACGGTGTGGGCCGGTCTAATTTGCGTTATCCACAATACTTTATCCATCCCAAAAGAGCGGGGACGCACTTGGCTGAAAGCGCGCTGTATTCAACGTTTGTGTAATGTAGGATAAACATTGCTATTTTCATTATCGGTCCAGCTGTTTGTTCCGGAATGCGAGTGCCGAATGTCGGGGAATCGTAGCAGTCCCATTTGCGACTGTATGGCATCTGATAGTGGATACTTGTTGAGGTATCTTTTATGGTCGTGCAGATCTAGTCATTCTATTTAGTGGACGTGTGAAGACAGTTACGCAAAAGTCCACAGGTAGAGAAGAGCGCTCCAACCACACCGATCGTTCACCACCCACACCGTGCCCTCACCACTCACACCGCGCCCCCACCACTTAAGCCGTGTCCCCACCACCCACACCGTGCCCTCACCAACCACACCGTGCCCTCACCACTTAAGCCGTGCCCCCACCACCCACACCGTGCCCCCACCACTTAAGCCGTGCCCTCACCACCCACACCGTGCCCTCGCCACTCACACCGTGCCATCACCACTCACACCGCGCCCTCACCACCCTCACCATACCCTCATCACTCACACCGTGCCCCCACCACCCACACCGTGCCCTCACCACTCACACCGTGCCCTCACCACCCACACCGTGCCCTCACCACCCACACCGTGCCCTCACCACTCACACCGTGCCCCCACCACCCACGCCGTGCCCTCACCACCCACACCGTGCCCCCACCACACACACCGTGCCCTCACCACTCACACCGTGCCCCACCACTCACACCGTGTCCTCACCACTCACACCGCGCCCTCACCACACAAACCGTGCCCTCACCACTCACACCGTGTCCTCACCACTCACACCGTGCCCCCACCACCCACACCGTGCCCCCACCACCCACACCGCGCCCTCACCACCCACACCATACCCTCGCCACCCACACCGTGCCCGGCGACGGATCACACCACTTGCGCGCAAACGCCACTCGCTTGGCTTACACGTGTATTCGCACCGCCTGTAAACTGGCTCCGCACCGCACCGCAACGTACAAAACGTTCGCCGAACATCAAACACAAAGCACGATCGACACGCTCGCGAAGCGCCGCCGTCCGCCTCCCTTCCGGCTGTGCGGGGCAGCTAGGAGCCCGCCTCCCTTCCGGCTGTGCGGGGCAGCCAGGAGGCCGCCGGCGGCACCGGTGCCACTGCACCCCGAGCCGGCACCGACCCTGGGCGTCGGGTGACGAGCAGCCCAGATTTGGCGCCAAGGGCGTCTGACCAGACCCGCCGCCGTTCCAACGGCTCGAGCAGGTCCGACGTGACACAGTCAACGGTGGTGAACAGCATTGTTGTGGACGCGCATGCAAATTTGCGGGACTTTAGATTGGACTGGAGGATTAGTGGTTTCGGTTATGTAGTTTGGCCGTCCATTAATTTTGTTTGAGACAAGTCTCAGGTAATCGATGTGCCCCTATCCAAGCTATGGGAGTGGGCTGAAGATAAGACCAACCGCGCCCTTTCGCTGTCTTTTGTTAGGAATGTATGACAAATTCACACCGATGCATTTTCTTTTTGTGAACATGCCATGCTTCAGCTAGGGCAGAAAATACATTCACCACACAAATATGGGCTGTTTGTTGCAAACAGTCTTAGGTTGACTACAGCAAGCAGACTACAGCGTTATCTTACCTATTATAACTTACGACAGTTGGTGAAGGGTGCTGGAATTGCAGACCCAGTGGAAATAGGGTGACGTCGGCAGCTCAGTATGATTTTGAGTTATTTTTATTGAGCATAACATGGACGAAATTTCATATTGTGCAGTCTTGCGGATTGTAACAAATTGGTTCTGTAAAATAGTCCTCTGCATAATCTTAGGAAGCTAACGATCACACGGGATATCTGCCGTTACATCTCACCGGTCAAATTCGGTTTCGGAAAGTCCACTTAACACTTGACACCCGACTTAACACACCTTGACCTGTTCGGGGAAATATAGGCGGCGAACAGCTAGGCAAAAAAATCACGTGAGCTTTGGCCAGCATCTTATTGTGAAATATTCGGCACAATCCCTTCTACTCTGCTAATAGTGAGCAGTCACCAATCAGGTGGTATAAATATGATTGGACAGCAGGTCAGGGGTCACTGGTAGGGGCACCGTTACATCAGGTCGGGTCGGGTCACTAGCTCTTCTACGTCATAAATATGCAGGTCTGACCGGTCAGAGGTGGAAAAGCGAAGTATATACACAGCGCTGATCGTTATCCTGTAACAACTATGACATGAATTGCACATGAGCAAGATGATAAATTTACTAACTTAACTGATGCTCGATGTACTTGGTAGAATAAAGTTAGCCCCAAAAGAATCGCAAATGCGAACGCGAGTGAAATGGCCATGCTTATGTCATCCCCATTAAGCACCACAGACAAAAGGAAGCAAACTAAATACCTTTTAGTCGTAATGCTTCCAGCAACGGCATAGGTAAACAGTTAAAGAAAAAGGCCAACAGTTTAAAAGAGATGAGTAATTCGCTCAACCTACTGCATTTCTACATCAATTCTAGTCATTAACCTAAGGAGCATTATAAAATAAAAACGGCGTACTTCACGCCTATTCATATCGAGTTGCAACTGCTTTGTACTGTCCCGTTGATTTGGTTCCCTGTAGATATTTCGTACAAAATTACTCCGTCTTCGCAACAAAATTTCAGTCACCTGCAGAATGGCAGCAAAATATCATTGATACCCTTCACACGCAAGACTTCACTCGCGTCGCGCCGCGGCGTGAATGACCCGCACGTGCATCACGGCGGCAGGAAGCACCACCCAAAGGCAAACCTTCCCTCGTTCTGCCACGTCCCACCGTAGAAAACGCGCGCCTTCGACCCGATCGTCACGATCGGGGAGAGAAAGGGCGCGCACGTGTCACCCGAGCCGTCGGCGCACCGCAGCACAACCACAGCGCTGCAGCCGCGGCACGCCTGACCGCCGCAGCACAACCACAGCGCTGCAGCCGCGGCACGCCTGACCGCCGCAGCACAACCACAGCGCTGCAGCCGCGGCACGCCTGACCGCCGCAGCACAACCACAGCGCTGCAGCCGCGGCACGCCTGACCGCCGCAGCACAACCACAGCGCTGCAGCCGCGGCACACCCGACCGCCGCAGCACAACCACAGCGCTGCAGCCGCGGCACACCCGACCGCCACCCACTCAACGCCGAGCGGCGCCTCTGAACAAACACAAACAATGGCGCGGCGAGTCTGAAAATGGCGCGGCGTGGCCGCTGTCGTCCTGTGCCGAGCAAGTCAGCTGACCACGAGGCTGCAGCCGTCCCCTGTCCGCACGGGCCGCGCCTCGGGCACCCGGCCGGCAGGGGCGGCCACGCCGAGCGCACCGCGCCCAGGCGGTGGTCCGCCCGGGCCGCATGCAGGGCACCGAGCAGCGCCGCCGCCGCTGCCGTCGCCGCGACACGCCGGGGAAAGCACACCCAAAGCCACATTCACAGCCACGAAGAGGCGCTCCTGCCGGCTCCCGGAGGGGGGAGGGGGGAGGGCGTCGTCGCACAGCACTGGCACGGAGCCGTCACTGACGGCATCTCGTCCCAGGCGTCACGTGCCACTCGGCCGCCTCCCACAATACACACGTCAGGGGGAGGGGGGCACTGACAGCATCTGGGGACGGGCCGCGCCCAAGCGTCACGTGCCGCTCGGCCACCTCACACAACACACACGTCAGGGGGACTGGGGACGGGCCGCGCCCAAGCGTACGTGCCCTCGGCCACCTCCACAAACACACGTCAGGGGAGGGGGCACTAAGATCTGGG
Organism: Ashinkailepas kermadecensis; assembly: GCA_034440615.1. NCBI lineage: Eukaryota > Metazoa > Arthropoda > Thecostraca > Neolepadidae > Ashinkailepas > Ashinkailepas kermadecensis. Next base: position 225,630 of record JAOTOM010004589.1, read on the forward strand.
ACGGCCCGCCCAGCCGTCTGCACTCCCCTCACACAAACAACGTGGGGGACTGACGCATCTGGGGACGGGCCGCGCCCAAGCGTCACGTGCCGCTCGGCCCCTCCCACAATACACACGTCAGGGAGGGGGGCACTGACAGCATCTGGGGACGGGCCGCGCCCGCGTCACGTGCCCTCGGCCACCTCCCACACACGTGGGGGGCACTGACAGCATCTGGGGCGGGCCGTCCCCCCTGGCTGTTGGGCCGCCCGTCTGCCACCTAAGGGGGGGGGGGCACAAAAACTTGGGGGGGGGGGGGCCCCCCCCCGCCCGGGCCCCCCCGCCCACCCCACAACACGTCAGGGGAGGGGGCACTGACAGATCTGGGGGGGGGGGGCACTGACAGCATCTGGGGACGGGCCGCGCCCAAGCGTCACGTGCCACTCGGCCACCTCACACAACACACACGTCAGGGGGAGGGGAGGGAGGGGCACCACTGACGGCACCTGGGTGCGGACCTCGCCCCAGGCGTCACGTGCCCCTCGGCCACCTTCCACCGACGGCGTCCACAGTCACAGTGACACAGTGTGGACACAGGCGTCAGGAAGCCCGTGGCCGAACCCACGCACACACGAACTATACGCACGTGCACACGGCAAGCGAACTACACGCACAAACGAGCGAGTGTCCGAAAGCGACGCCAGCGCGTCGACGCGCGCTCGCAGCGGCGCGCCGACAACTGCAGAGATCCGACCGGGTGCATTGCATTGTCGGCGCACTCTGAGGCAGGGCGCACGCGCGCTGGGTTCTCGCCTCAGGCGACGCCGGTGGGGTCGCATGAGGTCGCATGGCGGTACGCTCACCACACCGTCGGCGGCCAGTCAGAAACAGGGCGTGGCGTCACCGCACTCACCTGACTATCTTCCCACCTGGCGGTGCGCTAGCAGTGACCGGCGCCCGTGAACGCCGTCTGTACATTTCTCACGGCATGGCTGTGGTGGTCTGCAGCTACGCGGGCCGAGCGTTCGTGTTAGCCGGTGGTGCTTGCATGACGCTTCATTTGGTACCACACTGCCCAGATTCTGAACGTGCAAGATGCAAGGGATTATATCTCGTCGAGATGCATGCTAAAAGCGTCACCTGAAAAGGAGTGCTGCGGCTACAGTTTTAAGCAGCATGGTAATACCTGGAGTTCTTTTAAATTGGGAAAACTGCAGGCACGGTGCTACGCTTCCAGCTTTTCGCACAGGGTTTCTCCGTTTTTCTCCTTTCTCTCTAAGCTACAGCAAACATTGTTAAACTGAGCAAGCGTCCGCAAAAACTCTGGTGCAAATCAAGGGACTAATGATCAGATCAATCATCCGTGGAGGTTGACCACTGCACTACATCCGCTGAAGCCTCGGTGTTTTTTTTTCTTCTGGCTGTGCGCGCATTTTCGGGCTCTGGAAGCCCGTGGCTTGGTAAAAGGCCTACTGTTCTATAAAAATAGAATTCGTGAACAGCCGCGACATAAATTTGCGGACGATTTGGCGGTGGTTGTAAAAAGTACATCCCACATTCCCATCGTTGGGTCAGCGCACGCTTGAGCTGAGGCCGGTGCCAAGGGTCACAGACTCGAACCGCCACAGACGCCATCAATGCCAGTCTCACAGTCACACAGGCGAACAGTCTGCAACGCCAACAGCCTGCAACGGCTGGCAACTCAACGCTCTTGTCCCAGCTCCACATGGAGCCGGACACAATCATCCAGCACAGCTGATTGCACGAACATTGACGCGGCACACGGACGCGTGCCTCAAGGACAGCGACACAACAGGAGGGCCCGATCGCGCCTAACCAGATCAGAAGCGTTTTGCACATGTGCAGGTCAGTATGCATACATATGACACAGAGAACCCTGTAGCTTTGATTTCGGTTTTCCACACCAAAGGCAAGCAGTACGCGATGCCGGCCCAACGGGAATTAGATTAGCTTTCAGCCGACTGTATCGCATCGCCATGATAGCCGTCAGCATCGTCAAATTGACAGCTGTTGACTGGAATCACGAGAGTTGCCATGGAAACCTGCAGCGTCCGCTGCACGTGCAGACAGTTCCTATGCCAACGGGTGGCGTTGAATAGCCCACGGTTTACTGCAGACGCGGTTAGCCGCCGTTCCCATGACAACGGGTGGCATCGGACAGCCGACCGTTTACTGCGGAGTCGGGTAGACGCCATGGAAACTGGCAGCTTCCGGGAACTGATTGACACGGCTCGGAGCGTAGCCGTGCTGTGGGAACGGTGCCGTCATCTGCTGTGGCACGGCCGCGGCTGAGACGTAGCTGGGCGCCGGGCTGCCCATTGGTGACGTCATATGCTGATGCAGCTGAGTCATCATCGGCGAGGATGGCTCCGTTTTCATCCGCTTCTCTTCGGGGCCCAGGTTGTCGACACCTGCAGATAAGAGTTTATCAGCTGCATGCATGCGTATTCCGCGACCTCCATCGATGCGCGTCATCTGCATCACACTCTACCACGTTTGTTTGACCTTGTAGTTCAGGCCGGGTGCCTCTGTAGTTCTTGAAGTCGTGAACTCAATGCGGTTCCGAGACGTACTCGCGCCGTCCTTTCGGTCAGATCCTCACACCCTGTCTCGGGGGGGGGGGGGGGGGGGCATTTTATACCCCAATTTACTCACCAAACCAAGCGTTGTACGGAAACGAAAGTGGTGTTATCAGGAAGCGCTCGACGAGTAGGGCCCGAAACAACACCCTAAAATTATCCCCGAAGTGACGTAACTTGGGGAGTCTAGGTATCACGAATATGTTCTTGCTCTGGGGAGTTCATTTTTGGGGATATTTTAAGAACAAAAATTATGCGGATTAAAGAAAGGAAGGTGAAATTGACCATGGCCCCAAAATGTTCGCCCAGCCAAAATCAACATTTCAAGTTTTGGCAATTTTCCAAACTTTGAGTTCTAATTTTTATTGAATGTTTATGATTATAATAAGTAGAGCAGACCAGAAAACGTTATTTTAAGTCAACTTGCTCCGGTAAAAAGTGCTTACCTTAGTCAGAATCTTCAATTTGAGCACTAATGAGCAAATATGCAAGACTAATAAGTTATCAAAACCGTAAGGACTTCAAAAATTCCTTTGGTGAGTTCGGTGCAGCCCTAAAGATAAACAAACGCTGAAAGTTTCATTCAAATATCTTTATCTGTTAAAGCGTGACGACTGCTATAAGTTTTTGGAGGTGATTTCGCCTGACCTTGACCGTAGGTGATCTGACTAAAATTTTTCCAAACAACACACCAAATTGAAGGTATGCCAAATTTCGGGGCATTGCCGCGCGCCGTTTTTCACTATTCGCGAAAAATCTTAGGGGGAGTGTAAAATGCCCCCCTCGAGAGGGTTAATGCGAATGATATGCATCTAAAAGACTTCGTGTCGCACCTACCAAAGTCGAAGTCATGAGACCAAGTTAAAATACAATTCGACGAAATTATAAATTTCAAGTCGATGATTTTTCGACAGATCCCGTTCATGGAAAGGCAGTGGAATACAAAGTAAAATAGTCTGTGACAATTTGCTTTCGAGGCCGTTTGGGATGTCTTTCTTCTCTGAACTTTGACCTTGTATGACCTTATGCACATTAGGACGAGAACCGACGCACACCATAACTAAATGCAGCCCAGGTACACTTGCATTACCTGGTAAATAGGCGCCGTTGCAGCCTACAGTGCACGAGCGATGTCTATGCTTTCTGAACTCTTTCGGTAATACGACTGTGACCTGACCTGGCCTGATACTTACTTGAAATTTTGATTGCTACCAGGCAACACTATTATTAATGATACATACCGCGGATAATGTAGCAATCAGCGGTGATGCTACATAAATGAAATAGCATCACGCATAAAGTTCAACCAGATGTTGTGACCTAACTTTTGTCAACTTTTGTCGAAGCACAAATGTTCAACTTCCGACTTTATGTTTACGTTGGTTATGCTGCATGACCATATCACACTGGCGATGCGTTTATCCTGCGTTGTTAACGATGAAACGTGACCTGCGCAGCTCACTGCGTTGCTCAAGATGACACGTGACCTGTGCGGCTCACTGCGTAGCGGCGCAAAGAAAGGAAAGGTGAAAGGAAGACATGCCAAATTTCAAAGCGATATCTCGAATGGTTTAGGAATTATCATTAAAAAGTCTCACGGGGTCAAATTTATATCGCATTGCTAACCATTTCAGGTTACGTATGTGAAGCAATACTTCGTGTTTATCTACATAAATGTAAATTCCCATCGCACTACGTTACTAAGAAATAATTCGTCGCTACTTCTTTCCTAAGGATCGCCTATTCGAAATATGCAAACGCCTAGACGCGGACGCCGAAAAAAGACTCCGGTGACTTTTCAATAGAATGAGAACTTCGGCGACCTAAATCTCCAATATATATATATATATATATGTGTGTGTGTGTGTGTGTGTGTGTGTGTGTGTGTGTGTGTGTAATCTAATCCGTCTATCTAATATAATCATATCTCAAATGACTGCCCTAACAGGGCGATCATCCTGAACACCCCGAAATGTACCGTAAATATTTAGAGAAAGACGTGGAATGCAAACAAATTAAAGATGAAAATAAAACAAAACGCTCAGCGACTGCTGTATGTGTTTCTTTGGCTTCCAATATTTTTTTCATTCACCTGTAAGATAGCGATAATTGATCCTGACGAGCGCCTCCTCTGACCTGATAACACCAGGTGTCCGTCTCTCATGCTGATGGGCAGGTGGCAGATGGACAGATGGGTCCATCCGACCCCTGCACAACTAGCTGGGGCCGCGTAGTCGAGCTAACACGAAGGGTGAATTTCAGCCGGTGGTGCACGTTCCTGGCTACTCGATGGCTACAACTCTGAACATTGCCGGCGTCGTAGAGAGCCCTGGGCTTCCTGATGGCACGGCTGGCTGTGCAGGCCACATCGCCACATGGCATCGCCACATGGCATCGCCACATGGCATCACCACATGGCATCACCACATGGCATCACCACGTGGCATCGCCACATGGCATCGCCACATGGCATCACCACATGGCATCACCACATGACATCACCACGTGGCATCGCCACATGGCATCACCACATGGCATCACCACATGGCATCACCACATGGCATCACCACGTGGCATCGCCACATGGCATCACCACGTGGCATCGCCACATGGCATCGCCACATGGCATCGCCACATGGCATCACCACATGGCATCACCACATGGCATCACCACATGGCATCACCACATGGCATCACCACATGGCATCACCACGTGGCATCGCCACATGGCATCACCACATGGCATCGCCACATGGCATCGCCACATGGCATCGCCACATGGCATCACCACGTGGCATCGCCACATGGCATCACCACATGGCATCACCACATGGCATCACCACGTGGCATCACCACATGACATCACCACGTGGCATCGCCACATGGCATCGCCACATGGTATCGCCACATGGCATCACCACATGGTATCGCCACATGGCATCACCACGTGGCATCGCCACATGGCATCACCACATGGCATCACCACATGGCATCACCACGTGGCATCGCCACATGGCATCGCCACATGGCATCGCCACATGGCATCACCACATGGCATCGCCACATGGCATCACCACCATCTCGCGGGCGCAGATCAACATGTGGCGCGTACACGCGCACTCGTGGCTATGGGAAATGCCGGAAGCATATCGAGGCTTGAAGTGAGGAACCGGCAATTGCAAGGCGACCGCGCAACCGACTACCGGCTGCCTTCGGTGCAATATGACCCACTTGGGTTAACGCATCCTAAAATGGGCGCTATATAATCACCATGGACGATGCGCCCTAAAGCCCAAATAACTAACGACGCATCCTGAAACCCCAATAACCAATCAATCAATCAATCAAACAATCAGTCAGACTACCGGCTGTCGTTGAGTGCTGCAGCTCCATACTCTGCAGGAAATCTTGAAAGCTGTCCTGCGGCGCCACCGTGGTGGACTGGGTGACCAGCATGCTGGTCGGCGACTGCTTGCAGCACCGCTCGGCGGGCCAGTCGGGCATCGCCGTCATCGCATGGTACCTGCCGACAGACAGTCCGGGTGGAGCTGCAGAGCCAGCCAACTTGCTGTTCGTTTTTCCGCCACTGCACTGATGGTTGAAGCGTAAAAAACTTCACGTGAAAGCTGGCACGGAATACAATCACGGGTGTTGATTTCTGAATTTTTTTTGTGGGGTCAAAATGCATGAATGCAACGAGCAGGACCAAATGGACTCGGGGGCCATATAAACCAGGCCAGTGACATACGATATGTTTTGCAGGGATGCTTGGTTCCTTTACACCAACACCTCAGCTTTGGCTGCAGCTTTCCTGCAGTTACTTATCGCCTGAGTACTGGCGGGACTGGCTGAATGTTTAAGGTGTTACGGTCTGGATACCAAGGTCCCGGTTTCAACACTAGTGCGACTCGGGACACTTACTGCTCCCTCGGCTATATATCATGTACATGCCTGCCATTTATTTGCCAACCGACATGATGACATTTTACTAGCGGTGCGCATTGCGAGCCGCGAACACACATCACTTCGATTGCGAATTCCATCCATTCCCTTCGATATGCGTGCGTGTTTTGAAAACATCACAACCAACTGTCCTATGAGCGACGATGGGGATGACGGTGGCCAAACGGTTAGAACGCCGGTCTTAGTCGGTACGCAACCGAAGGGACGTGTGCTCGCGGCTCGCAGCGCACACGGCGGGCAAAATGTAAGTGTGTTGCGTGTGCGTATGTGTGTGCACGCACATATATACGCGCACATAACATACGCATACATTTTGCTGATCGTGCATGCTCTGCGAGCCGCTGTGTGTGTGGGCGTGGGTATCTATAATGCGGGTCCACTCACCCCTGGGACCACTGTTGCCGGTGAGCCCGGTTGAAGAAGCCCGCCTGCAGGTTGCCGAACTGAGCGGAGCCGTAGCTGCCGGCGATCTGCTTCCCCGCCTCAAGGGTGGCAGGCTGAGGAACCGGGTAGCCGGCGGCCGCCTGCTGGGCAGCCGCGATCTGCTTCCCCGCCTCAAGGGTGGCAGGCTGACGCACCGGGTAGCCGGCGGCCGCCTGCTGGGCAGCCGCGATCTGCTTCCCCGCCTCAAGGGTGGCAGGCTGAGGAACCGGGTAGCCGGCGGCCGCCTGCTGGGCAGCCGCGATCTGCTGTCCCGCCTGAGGGGTGACAGGCTGAGGCACCGGGTAGTCGGCGGCCGCCTGCTGTTGCCGCTGGTACTCCGAGTAGTACATGGGCAGCGAGTTGGACCGTTGCGGCAGTTTCCGGCCGCCCTGTCCGCCATTGCGATCCCTGCGCAGGGTGGCGGTGTCACGGAGTGTACATGGTGGCAGTGTCAGGGAGTGTACATGGTGGCAGTGCCAGGGAGTGTACATGGTGGCAGTGTCAGGGAGTGTACATGGTGGCAGTGTCAGGGAGTGTACATGGTGGCAGTGTCAGGGAGTGTACATGGTGGCAGTGTCAGAGAGTGTACATGGTGGCAGTGTCAGGGAGTGTACATGGTGGCAGTGCCAGGGAGTGTACATGGTGGCAGTGCCAGGGAGTGTACATGGTGGCAGTGTCAGGGAGTGTACATGGTGGCAGTGTCAGGGCGTGTAGAGCATGACAGTGTCAGGGACCGCACACAGTGGCAGTGTCGGGGAGTGTGCATGTTGGCAGTGTCAGAGAGTGTACATGGTGGCAGTGGCAGTGTCAGGGATCGTACAGAGTGGCAGTGTCAGGGAATGTACATGATGGCAGTGTCAGTGTCGGGGAGGGTACAGGGTGACAGTGGAAGTGTCAGGGAGTGTACATGGTGGCAGTGGCAGTGTCAGGGAGTGTACATGATGGCAGTGGCAGTGCCGGGGAGTGTACAGGCTGACAGGTGTTTCGCCGAGGGAATGTCGTGTGCAGATCGTCACGTTTTCAACATGCTCAAGATGGTCTGGAGACTTCGGCGCAGGGGACCGTGTGCCCCGCTTTTTGGGAACCTTAGCATCAACCACATGGGCTGCGGACAGAAGGATTTAGACAGACAGACAGATAGATAGATCGACTTAAAAATAGTCCCTTGCCAATAAATAGCCTGCTACCAATCAAGGCATTTAATCCTGAAGTTCCAGCCGGCATTAATACTTCTGCCTGATTGCATTAATTATCAACGATCAATAATCATCAACCCATTGAACTCATTGTGCTGGAGAGATTGAAGAACGTCGACTCTGGTAACAACAATAATTTAGGACATCGATGTCCTTCCGGTGTTCGATAAATGATCCGGCTGTCCCTGGGCGCTAAATAACCTCGTAGTCGGCGCGCTCTTAAGCCCAAATAATCGATCAATCAAGCTGTCCCACACAACAGGGGGGGGGGGCGGGCCCGCGGGTCCCCGCCTCCCCCTTGGCTGCGCCTCTGTTCTCTAGCACGTATGGAAACTCCAGGTTATGGGGTTCTGAATCCTCCTTCCCTTGCTGAAAGCAAGTTTAACATTTGGCCTGTGGCAATGCTAGATATTCTGGGCCCACAATGCACTGTGGAGCCCCAGTCCTGGACAGAGTTGTCCTCTGATGGTTTCTACAACTCAACACAAACCGGGCCCTGTGCAGGGTCACACGGCGAAGCAACCATCAACGGAAGTGGTGGTAACTGTCTCATCCGTCGCCACCGCCTCGGGAAACACGATGCCACCCGCCACCGCCTGCGGGTCAGGCTGTCACCCCCCCCCGGCCTGCGAGCCACGATGTCACCCACCTCCGTCTGCGAGTCACGCCGTCACCCACTGGCTGATCTTGGGTGGGGGGACGGAGTTCATGCCCTCTGAAAAGACCGATTTTCACCGAACTTTTGCACGAAAATGCCATTTTCTCGAAATCCAATGAATATTTAATTATACAAAATATTGTCATAAACGAACCCACCGAATGAAATCTGAAGTTTTTCGACATCGGACTTTAAAAAGGTGAAATTCCCCCCCCCACCACCAAACCGATCGACGCCAGTCTTCTGGCTCTGCCAGTCCCGTCACGCACCCCCGCGACCCAATCGCGAGTTTTTCACCTCGGCTGCCCTGTGTCAGCGCCACGTGAAGAGCGCAGAGCAGCGCAGAGCAGCGCAGAGCGGCGCAGAGCTATGTTCACCTGGGACCGTACTCGCTGCGGTGGCGGCTGCGCGAGGCGTCGAGGAAGTCGGGAGCCGCCGGGTACGGGTTGACGTCGATCTCCTTGAACTTGTCCACCACCTTGTTGAGGTCGGACTCGGGGAACCGGATCCTAGGGCGGGCAGGTGGCCGTCAGTCTGAAGCAGCCACCGACAAGCCGCAGAGCAGGTCGAGCTCAGTGCGGTGGCTGTCATGAGCGAGGCCAACGCTCGATGACAGTCAGATGAGCTGGCTACCGGTCAGTCGGTCGGTGGTACCGAGTCCACTCGAAACAAAGCTACCCAGTGCCGGTGGTCACGGTGGGAAGGCGGCAATTTGTGCACGTCGGGTCGTCAGCTGTGAGCAGCTTAAGCTGCGGTTTGAATTTTACAAGCACCCGAACTCATCACTGCTGCCAGGATTTATGGTTAAAAAAGCATCGCCCATAATACTGTCTGATGCCAAGCACAGAAGGTTCTGACTTTGAAGGTCCTGGCTGACTCTGAAGGTCCCGACTCTGATATTACAAGCTGGAACGAGCAAAGTATTCACATATAATTGGTAAGCTCGACAACACCTCAAACGACACGACCACCGCGCTTTTCATCGCTCGATAACTTGTAATTGGGAAGAGCTAGCAACTTGATCCCTGCAACATGCTAATTTTATAAAAATTCGAAAATTGTTCTGCGTTGCCAGATGTGCATTAGTCAATCAACTAACTAGTGTAATTAATTTTGTATAGGACATCATGTTTCCTAGTTCTGACACTTGCATACCGCGGCTATAAAAATACTAGGTTCCGCCGAGCCAACTTTTAAAAAAATAAAATACCTGTAATTGTTTAGACGTGAGCTGATTAGGTATAACCCGCGCCGTCTCGGGTGGGGGGGGGTTGATAGGCGCCCCCCTAAGGTTTTTCCGCGGATTGGGAAAGAACGGAGCGAGGCAGCGCGCGCCGAAATTTTGCATACCTTTTCCCACATCAATTTGGCATGTTGTTTCAAAATTTTGAAGTCAGGTCATCTGGGTCAACGAGTTAGTCAAGGTCAAGTGAGGTCACCTCCAGAAAAGTTAAACCAGTCGTCACGCTTTAAAGGATAAAGATATTTAAATGAAACTTTCGGCGTTTGCTTATCTTTAGGGACGAAACAAAACGCACCAGAGGAATTTATTTTTTTCCCCGTTTTTGATAACATTAGTTTTGCATATTTGCCCATTAGAGCTAAAATCGAAGATTCTGGCTAAAGTAAGCATTTTTATGAGAGCAAGTTGACTTCGAACAACGTTTTTCAGTCCGTTCTACCCATTAGACAAATAAAAATTAAAGAAAATTGAAAACTCAACATTTTGAAATAATAACAAAAACAAAAACTTGGCTGGACAAAATTGTATGGTCATGGTCGATTTCGCCTTCCTTTTCTGATTCCAAATAATGTTTTCAAATCTCCCCCAAAATGAACTTCCCAGAGCCAAAAACATGATGTAAGTCGTGAAAACCCTAGTGACGTCACTTTTTTTGGAGGGGGGATACAATTTTGGGGGTGGTTCATGGGTTCATGCACAGCATCGTACAGCATTACACAGCCTATTTGACAGACGGCTCTTGTCAATTTATCTTTGATATTTACATTGATTAATTCTCACTCGCTTAAAAAAAAATCGAGAATTGGTATGCTTAAGATTTAGCGCCAAATGCGCATGCGAAGAACGAAATGTTTACTATGTTTGTCGCGTTTAGGGCTTAAATGGAAAGGAAAATTTAATACAAGCTCGATTATCCAATTGTATATAACCAATGGAGCAATTACCTCGTAACTCAGTCAAAAACATTTCAAAAAGGTACCCTTGAGATTTAGGCCAGTGGGTGGAGAGCATTCTTCTGCCGCATTTTTACAGTCTTTCCTATTGGCTCCTATTGGCTATATTTTCCCTGTCTCGCCCTGAATTCTAAATCGTATCAATTAGCGGTTCCCGTGAGATGCCTTGCACGTGCGTTCTGTGAAAAAAACGCCTGAATTCCAGAATTAAGCAGCTGTCGCACCGGTCGCCAGCCTGACTGGGAGAGATGTTCCCTGGTTGCATGCGGTGTTACTGTTGAACAGACTTTGTTTCCAGCCATAAATATACTTCGCGCGTGGTATTTTACTCTTTGTTCCTCTCCGATAAAGAACGATGGGATAACATGATAATTGTTTTATTAGGCTGTCGTCCGTAGTGAGCGGACAACCCAACAACAAGGTTAGGTTATGTACACAAGAATAATCCTTGCAAACCTTGTTAAGTTCACCATTTCAGCCCCACTCGCAATAGCGACCGACTACCGAACCGAGGCGTCATATTCGATAAAATAAAGGCGAAGCGCACATGATAGAAGCACCAATATCACAACAATTACAATGGAAATAAGCAAAAACGACAAATGTGTTCTGGAACGCGCCTTAGGTAAGCAAAACCCGTATATTCATGGCTGGTATTAACAAACTGGTGTTGCCAACGGTATCAATGACGGACTACAACTGCATAAGTGGGGTTTGGTATTCAAAGGCGGTACTTGCACAGCAACAAACTGGGTTAAGTGTATGGTATATGGGGATGAGTATATGTGGCATGCTACTGAGTTATAAACATGGATTTTATGAGTTATATGTCAGATATGCGTATTAAAAGCACTACCAGAAAAATACTAGAGCAAAGGCACGAACAGCATAGCAGTAACCGGAGCTTTGTTTTTGCTGATTTACTTTGAACACTGCACGCCTGGTGATTCGAATAGTGTTGACGATATGCACCATTTTTAGCTGACGATACTTTTCGAATCAGATCGGAATATCAAGTTACGCAGAACGCATCATGTCATATTGAGCTGACACACCTACGTGATCTTTGATGACAGTGACTCGATGATGACTGACGACAGTGACTCAACTTGTGTGTCAAAGGGTGCGTTGATTCGTTCTGCGGAGGTTCAATGGGCGCATTGGGTTCATCTAAAAGGTACACAAAATGGACCAAGTGGTGAAGCTACGTCTTCACAGGTTCTGAGCCAAGCCGGGAACGCTCGTCATGCGGCCAAAGAGGGCCATGCCCTGCCCGGTCAGCTCCGAGGGGGACTGTGAAGTGGGAGTGCCCACGGTGTCTGATCCAATGTTGAGCCACAGCACACCCACTTGGCACGGGTCACGACCCCACGGCGCGGTCAGCTCCCAGGGGGACCGTGAAGCGGGACTGACCACGGCGCCCGGTCTACTGCTGATCAACAACACACACACACGCATCGCGGGTCACGACCCCACGGCATGGGTCACGACCCCACGACGTGGCCAGTCCATACGCCGTCAGTCAGGTGACCGCCCACCGGCGGCCTTCAACCCCCGCGGCTCTCCCGGCACGGGGAAACCCCACGGCGGTCTGGGGACGCACTTTACCGAGGCGCTCCGCCACCGCGGCACTGGCTGATTAGTCTTGGTGTCGCTCGACCGACGTCACTTGTTCCCAAACACAACACACACTGCGCCATCGCGGTTGGAGCGAGGGCAGTTCGGTCTGAGCTTGGCCGGTGTGCCGGCATTTTGTCAGAATGCTGGGCACGGCAGCGTGTCCTGCTGCAGCTGCGGTCAGGGGCAGAAGCGGGTCCTACTGCAGCTGCGGCCAGGGTCACAAGCGGGTCCTGCTGCAGCTGCGGTCAGGGTCACAAGTCAGTGAGCTGGGTAGGGCACAAGGGTCTGCTTAGCTAGGTCAGGGTCCAAGGGGTCCTGCTGCAGCTGCGGTCAGGGTCACAAGTGAGTCCTGCTGCAGCTGCGGTGAGGGGCAGAAGCGGGTCCTGCTGCAGCTGCAGTTAGGGTCACAAGCTGCAGCTACGGTCAGGGTCACAACTGACGAACAACCAGCTATTCGCCAAAAACGGACCGCTGTGGTCAGCTGGGGACGGTAGTAGGGTCATAAATGATCCGCACCAGGGGCACTGGGGCATGTCTCCCCATGGAAGGTAGCGGCCCTCCGGTCGGCAAAAGACGCCTCTCGCCTTTGCTCGCGCAGCATAGTACATAGTGGGCTAGTTTGGACGTTAGTTTCCAGTCAAATCAGGTCAGTTGCTATGGCTTCCTATTGGAAACTTCCAAAACTAGACCTGTAAGGAATCGGTACTGAATCGCAATCGGTCCCGTCCTCCACCGAAGAATGGGTGGAGTTTTGGAAGTGGATGTGCTCGAGCACGATATAAGAGTGACTACGCATCGCCCACGTTGTAGAAATTCGCCATTAATGCCTATGGGGATGCGTGAAAACCGCCACCTCAAAAATCCACCATACAATAACCAACTGCAACTTTCGGAAGACAGGAAAACTCCACTAATGCACCGAAGGTTGGGGGGACACGTCCCCTCCGTCCATCCCCCTCCGGCCCCCGCGTCGGAACCCCGTGCACAGGCGTGCAATCGCAATCCGCTTCCGGCGACTGCGCTCACGTGCTGATAGTGTGCGCCTCAGTGAGGGCGCGCAGGTCTGCCAGGCGGTGCAGCATCTTGGGGTAGAGCAGGCGCGTGTTGTCCTCGCCGTAGTACCAGTTCATGTAGCGCCGGATGAGGCCCGTATAGTGGTCCTGGGTGTACACAGTAATCCGTGAACGGCGGTGCGGTCGGCTGTGATGGGGGGCGATTGAGTCGGGGATGGTTCGCGATCGGGTTCGGAATGGTTCGCGATTGAGTCCGGAATGGTTCGCGATCGGGTCCGGAATGGTTCGCGATTGAGTCCGGAATGGTTCGTGATCGGGTCCGGAATGATTCGTGATTGATTCGGCCATGGCTGGTGTATTGTGCTGGCGTGTGCGTGTAGCACAGCTGGACGCATCGCGGGCACTGCGATCCGCGAGCACTGCGATCCGCAGACGCTGAGCGGAAGTTGTGGTAGTGGGTGTTTTCCGGAGGCTCAAGGGCAGGGAAACGCCAGCGCCCTTCGTCTGAAAACACCGTGTTCACGAGCTATGCGAGGTGCGAAGCATATCGGCTCGATTCCCGTCACTGGTGGAAGCAGATGGTGGGGAAAATTGCACTTAGTGCACTTGCGGGGGGGGGGGCGGGCACTGACTGCGGTGATGGTAATGATAATAACGTATGTATCATGGCAACGAATGGGATTGGCTGCTGTATCATGCATCCATACAAGTTAGGGATAGGCATATAGGTTTAGGTCTAGACTCACGCGCACAGTGTGTATCGAGCACGATGCAATACAGTGATTGCTTGACTGGGTCTGGACTGAGCGCGGGTGGGCCGCGACCAGCAGCTGACCTGTATCTTGCCGACAGCCGTGGCGTCCTTGAGGCCCACTCTGTCCGACGAGTACAGCACCACCATCTGCAGCAGGATCAGCGTCTTCTCGTCTGGGTCCATGCTCCTGATGCCCTGTCGACACGATAGCCGGCTAGGAGCGGCGTCACTCCACCCTGCACGCGGTGATGCACTGGATGGCGTCGACGTATGGACCACATGTGCATCCAGAGGGGGAGGGGGAGGGTCTCAGCCATGTCCCTCAGCCGCCATCAAAGAGGGATCAAATAGGTGTTTGCCCCTCCCACTCAAATACAAGGGTGTTACCACACAAGTATAGCTTGAAATCGCTGGACAAAACTGAAAAGAGCGATCGTGAGAGCTGAAATTGTGCGCTCGGAACAGCAGTTTCTACTTACACAGAGGTAACATTTGGTATGGAATCAATCTGGCACCACTGCAATCATTGTTTTTGGCGCGAATCTGAGCATATGTTTGTAAAAAGTTGTGCAGCTGGATAACGATAACGTTTCAGTGAGGCTCATTAGCTGACTAATAGTTGACTGCCATAGTCATGCTCTTTCACCTAGTTCGCGGAGAACTTGGCATTTTACTGGAACATATAACCCAATATTTGTTATATTTTCCTGAATACCAAAACACAGCTACCAAAGCGTGAGGACGCCTTCGTTTCTTAACAAACTTTGCTCACTTAAGCTTAGATGAGTTTGGTTGGTTGTGAAAATTGTTCCCACCACAAACCAACCGACTGGATTCATGCTCGATGCCGACGCACGCTAAACTCTCGACACCGTGCCAACCGCGCCAGTGTCCGTGAACTGGAGCTCCCCGAATTGATGGTGGGATTATGGTCTATACCAGCGCCGCTCAGCATGCGCTCCGTCCACGTAACACCATCCAAGCACCAGCTGGGATATTTGAAGGAGCTAGTTGTTTCTACTTGGTGAACTAATGGCTGTCAGGTTAGTAGGTGCAATTTGTCATTGCGGCAGATACACCTGTGCACAACACCGAGCACGGCAATGTCCCACCGTCACTCTGCTGGGCCCAAGATGTGCCTCTGGCGTTCGCATCCGCCTGGATCTCACCCGCAAGACGTCCACCACAAATCCCGTGATCCCATCCACCACAAATCGTGGTGAATGAGACGGAGCAACCTTTTCGGACAAACTCTTTTCTTATGTGATCGGCACCCGCTAGGTCATATGTTACCTTTCACGCAAAATTAATTTGGGGTAATAATTATCCCACTAGATTGGACCAATTATAAAATCTCAGAATCGTGCATTGCGAATGATTGATTATAGACATTATGCATATCCTACAAATGAGTTATTTATCAAGTACAACATTTTGAAGTTCACTGATATGGTGCAGGAACAAAACATATTAATGCTACACAAGTTTGTCCATAATACATTGCCATATGCTATGGCTGACTATTTTCAATGTGCAACACCCACTAATACAAGAATCATTCAACATTTCTCTCCACCATTTACTTATCGACAATATAGGCTGTATGCTATTACATACTCTGCACGGAAATCCTGGAACAATGTAATTTGCAAAATATGTTCCAGTATTGAACAGGTGCCGAGGAAAAAGATGTGCTAAAGAAATGCATTATACCTCATTTTATAGAATTATATGAAGTCAAAACTGAAGTTAGAATATAGTTCACATAATTCACAAAGGCAACTTTAAAATGTGTACCTTGCCATAGAAGGTATCAGTGTTGATGATATGTGACAACATACAAAAGCATGATGTGTTTGAATGGATGTTTTTTGTGTTGTTTCTTTTTGTGTTGGAGGTGGTGGATTTGTGCTTTAGGGCGCATCGAGTGCATTGGTCATTTTGCGCCCATTTTGTGTTGGAGGATATTGGTAGGTTTGTACACACCCATGCATATTCTGCATGAGTTATCTCTGTATGAATATGTTTTCATCACTTCTATACTCCCCCTAGCATTTTCATCTTGTGACACTGGGAATTATGTGGGCGTTACTAAATTGCTACCTGTCCATTGCCTTCCCAGGGTTGCATTTCCTTTCTACTAATCGGTGGTGGTCTGTCTGCAAAAAGAAAAAAAATACAGAAGGGACGCAAATTTTATTGGTATAATCACATTGTGTTGTATCTCTTTTTGCATCCCGAGGCACCCATGTGTTGGCTACCCTGATCTACGGGCAGCTCACCAAGGGAAGCCCCACATTGAAAGACCCAATGAAGGTGTATACAGCCAAATGAGATAGGCTGCTGCCGCATCTGACATGGGCACAATTAAAAAAAAACTTGGGAGATGGCGGATGCATCGGCAGTTGGTGTAGTCGGGTGGTGAAACACTCTGACCGGCTGTCGGGCGGTAACGACGTCGGTGTTCCCAGTCCGCATCTGCGCGCCTTCGAGGCCGTTTATTATGGGTGCACGTACACCACCAGCACTGAACATTGTCAATCATAGTCAAATATTGTCTTGCTGATAATGTTTCACGAGCGATTTCGAGTTTTTGGCTGGGTAACGAGCAAAATGAAAAAGCGTGTCATGACGGGAGGAATGATCCTCCCTCATTTACACCGATACCTTTACACTGCTACCTTTACACCGACGCCTCTACACCGATACCTTTGCACCGATGCCGCTACACCGATACCGCTACACCGATACCGCTACACCGATACCTTTGCACCGATACCTTTACATCGATACCTTACACCGATACCTTTACATCGATACCTCTACACCGATACCGCTACACCGATACCTTTGCACAGATACCGCTACACCGATACCTTTACACCAATACCCTTTGATCGATCCAGACCAAGTTCGTCGCACCAGCCAATTCGCTGAGCTGACGGAATTCAAAACGGGCCTTCGCCACGTCATTCTCGCCAATCAACCAGATGAAGGTCGTGACGAGTTCCTCACCGGAAATGTATTCATTTTCGCCTGCCTTTCCTGTATCGAGTCCCCGAGGAGATGTCTCATCACACTATCTGAAAATGTTCCAGGCTACAGCTGGTAGGTGAGTTCAGGTGTATATATCCCAGAAAAAAACCTTCAACTTGCGAAACCTATGCCATTTAAAATACCCTTCCAATTGTAGCGAGGCGGTGACTTGATCTAGCTGGCAGAAGAGGAGGCACTCGCCCCCTCAGAAGTATATAAAACGACACCTCTGAATAGGCCGATGAAGAGAAACACAATCACACGTGGTCGTGCAAGCTAAGTATGGACTTGAACAGAGGGAAGACAGGACAGAAGACAGAACGCAGCTTGATGTTTAAAGATGAGTATTCAGCTGTGACTAATACTCCAACGCACAAGAAGTGACCCTGGTCACGCCCAGATAACAAGCATAAATGAAAGATCGCCAACAAAGTTGGTGTTGCCAGAAGAGAAAGTTGCTATCACAAAGCGAGCTAACGGATGTAATTTGTGACATAAAGCTGGTGCAATTGGAATACCATTAATTATCCACCCAGCAATATGCCTTTAGATGGGTTATTGGCACGAAGTTCATGGGCACCGACACCGCACCGAGGGCACCGACGGGCCTACCTGCACGAACATCTGGTGGTTCTGGTACAGCTCCTCGGTCACCAGAGTCTTGATGCCGTCGATGGCCACCGTCGGCGACTCGGTCGCCTTCAGCTCCGTCTTCAGCGAGAACGTCTGGTCCTTCTTGAACACCATGGCGCCCCGCAGTATCACCATCGCGAGCACTCCTGAGGTCAGCGGTCAGGCGGGCTGGGTGCGGTCACAATGAGGCGGATGGCGAGCTCAGCGACTTGCATGTTTATCGGTCCACTTCATGTATGCATGAAGAACATAGTTAGTTCAATGTAGATCCTTGGCAGTGACGCCAGAGATCAGATCATCGTCATCAATAGTCAGCATCATGTCATCGTGGAGCATCAATAGTCTGAACATGATGCATGGTCATATGATCATGCTTTTGACACCAAATGTTGATACTTGGCATCGAAGGCATCACTTTCTTGTTACGAATTTAAGCTACACCTTACGGATTTTTCAGGGCGCAATTTTGAACAGATTCGGGACATGATCGGATTAAAGTGGGACATATTTGATTGCCACGGAATTATTGCACATGAGGTGACTTTGAGGGCCACTGAGGTGTCCAAAAATAATGGGATATCACTGGATTTACTTCATGACAGCACAAATCGACTGCTCTTAATCCAACGACCCGAGCGCAATTAGGACATACGGTAAGACTTGGTGCCTACGTATGCATGGGGAGAGCTTGGAAATTCCTCGGTGGACGTAGATTGCATACACGCGTATTCATTTATCGAAGACTCCTTTTTGTCCAACGACTCTAGTACAAGTAGGAGAGACGTAGTGAAGACTAGACACACACCTCTGGATACGGACCGTCAGCAAATCCTTCGGCAGACTAGACTAATTGCATGCGTAATCGTTCACATAAATATAATCCACAAACTCAAATCGAAGACAGAATACAGAGGGAGACGAGGCTACTGAGGCCACCGATGTTGGATGGGCATACCACAGAAAATATCATCCTGTTTTGGAACCCTCCCGCACAGCGGGATGCCAAGAAGTTCCACGTTCTACATCCTGGACCTTGGACCTTATATTGGATCTTGGACCTCCTGGACCTTGGACCTTACTTTGCAAACTACCCATTTCAGGTGGAAACGTAAGCCTGGACAACTTCGCCAATTGGGAACGGCAATTTCCCGCAACGTAAATTTCGGTTTAGCGGCAGGCGGCGCCGCCGTCGCCACTCACCGTGCTTGATGAGGATTTGCTGGTCGCCGCTCTTCAGCTGCTTGAAGTGCGGCAGCTTGAAGATGTAGCTGACAGCGCGCGACACCGAGCTGATGAAGATGTCGATCATGCCGGACGTGTCCGGCGCCTTGCTCGGAAGCGGCATCGGGTACTCCTGGTACCTGGCGACAGCGGAGCGAGCGCCGTGGCGGACACGTGACGCGCGACGGGCGTTGGCCGGGACCAGGCTTTACGTCAGGCGTCAGGAAACGCCAGGACATGGCTTTTCATCTTCCATCGATGCAAAACTGCCGGCGTGAGCGGCACCAGCTGATGTCGAGCCCTTTCTTGGAACTCACAACACATTATACGGGGGACCCAGTCACATTTTGATACGCACTGAATGTTACGACAGCAGATGCCAAACAATACAATTCGCTCATGTTGTAGGCCTGGGGGCAGCATCGGCCAGCATCAGCCTGGCAGCATCAGCCTGGAAGCATCAGCCTGGCAGCATCAGCCAGCATCAGCCTGGCGAAATCGGCGGCCTTGGCGACACGCAATTGCTCCAAAATGTAGCATAAATAGCTAACTGTGGGACCAGACGAGACGAGACCAGACCAGAAGAGCGCAGGCCGTCCGGCGGTGTCCGGCGAGGCATGCGGAGATGCGCGGCAAAAGGTCACCCTCATGGAACGAGGAAAAGTGGATAACAAGTGCAATCAAAAGGAACACCTGTATACGGTGTGGTAGCCCAAGTGCACCCTTTAAGCGGTAGACGTTGTGGTACCCCAAGTCCACCCTTTAAGCGGTAGACGTTGTGGTACCCCAAGTCCACCCTTAAAGCGGTAGACGCTGTGGTACCCCAAGTGCACCCTTTAAGCGGTAGACGTTGTGGTACCCCAAGTGCACCCTTTAAGCGGTAGACGTTGTGGTACCCCAAGTCCACCCTTTAAGCGGTAGACGTTGTGGTACCCCAAGTCCACCCTTTAAGCGGTAGACGTTGTGGTACCCCAAGTCCACCCTTAAAGCGGTAGACGTTGTGGTACCCCAAGTGCACCCTTTAAGCGGAGAAATGTGATGCGCAAGTGTTGCATCTCGTCCACCATCAAAGCCCGGCTGGCTAATAACCGGGGCCGAAAAAGGACCGATGTGATTGATCCGATCGCTGAACGCTTATATCGTTTTGAAAATCATTCAGGGGACCAAAATTTTTCGAAATGCGGAAACCGTGAATTCAAATAATACAACATTTAAACTGAAAAGGCCGGACATGCTTTTTCGTCTTCCACTGATGCAAATATGCTGGCGTTAGCAGCGCCAGCTGATGTCGAGCTCTTGCTTAGTACTCACAACATTATACAGGGCACACCGTAACATTTTTGTGCTGGCACATTTTTATGCGTCATATTACGACAACAGATGCTAACCAATAAAACTCGCCCATTTTTGCGGTGTGGAAGCAGCATGGGCCTGGTGAAATGGCCGGCCTTGGTGGCACGGAATTGCTCCAAAATGTGGTACAAACAGCTAAATTTGAGATCAACTATGGTGAACAACAAGGTTGAGGTATATACTATATCGGCGCCGAATAGTAGGCCATGCTCACCTTGCTGTGCTTAGTCAACGGGCATTAGCGTGGCGATCCACCATCGATTTTCGCTTTTAGAAGGTGACCATGGTGGTCACCTAGTAGAGGTGAACTTTTAAGCCAGAAACTCGACAACTGCGACAAAAGTGGCTTCAAAGTCCTCCTTCCTAAGTCATTTTTTTTTCCGTACGAGTCGAATATGGATGTGGTGAAGTGGAGTGCCACAAAATTTGAGACTGCAAGAGTACGAAAGAAGGAGTACTGCGGTTATAAGAACTGTGTTTTTATGGACTGAAACAGTGACTGCCCAGGCATACCAGAAACAAACATTCAGGATAGTCTGTTAAGGAAGGAAACCCTAACAGTGCATTTGGGCTGAAGGGCAAATGGGTTCCGCGGCTGCGAGGAAATGGTAAGCGACAGTGTTTTCAGTTCATTGGTTACTCATGAAGCATTGCTCTGGTGTTTGAAATTGGCGAGTCAGAATGGTTCGGACGTTCACTGACTAATGCACTGACAAGGAGTGGATAAGGTAATTCTGCATTTTAGGATGTTACAAATCAGATTTTGAAAAATATATGTTCCATTATCATGTTCATGAACGTGATGAAGGTGATATTACCACTCATTTAAGTACTCAGATCAGTGTCATTCACATTTTGATGAAAACGATTGAATACCTGCAATGTTTATGTATGTGGTTAAGACAATGTGACCACTCTTTCCTGTTCGGAGTTCTTACTGTTCAGTCCGTGAGCAAAATAATGCCAAGAATGGTATTATTGTAGTTTAAGGTGTTCGCGAGATAGGTTTTACACATGTTTTACCTTTTCAGAACAAACAAAGAGGTAAAGTTAGGTTAGGTATTTTAACCGTGAAGATTTGGAGACCTTTGAAGTTACATTGTTTTTAAAGACACTTCTTTAATGACGAAGTTAGGTGATATTATTACAGTTTCAGGTCCTAACAAGATATGTTTTACACAATTTTACCGTTGTAAGGCTGGGAAAGGATAGGTTAGGTTACATTGTTATGTTGTGTTACGTTGCATTATGTTGAATTACATTACGTCACGTTACATCAGGTTCAGCTTGGTAGGGTTAAGGCTGAGGTTTATGTTAAGGTTTAGGCCTAGGTTAGGTTAGGTTAGATTGTTAAGTTGTTAGGATGCTAGGTTGTTGTATTTGTTCTTACATTTAACATGAGGTATTTGTCATGATATATTTCACCTTACTGAAATCACCTTTTTGGTCTTGTTTTTCTTTCCACAGAGAAGTGCTTTAGCAAATAGAAATAGGGCATAGCTATCGGAGAAGGCACGGCTTTTCGGTTAGCATGCTGGTGGATGCCCTGCTACTACTCATTGCTTAGCTGCAAGTGCAGGCTAATTTCAAGACAAATTACCGCCGAATTTCCTCCAAATTTAATGCTAATTTGGTTGTAGTATTTGCACTTGGGATCACCTTTATCTCTTCAAGCAGTTCTCAGATCGTAATCTCAGATCAAAACTAAAAATACCCCCCCCCCCCTCATCGACGAGGTATGCTTATTTGATCACCATCCCGCTGATTCCAGCGAACGACCAGACATTAATGTTAATTTGCTTACACGTTTTTCAGCTTGTTTCGCGAAAAGTAGACATGTAGGATCCCGTCACGGGACATCCCATCATTAATCATCACCACTGAATCGCCACACCACAGGCGGGCCGACATTTAGATTGAGACATTTGGATCTGGAAGGGAGGGCACCGCTGGTTAGACAATTTCAAGAGTGGCGCACTCAAAGTGGTGAATTCGAGCATACTGGAGGGGCGCCTCTTCGACGTAGAGGGACATCTTCGATCCAAAAATTCGAGGGGGTAGTGTGACAGTCGACCGTTCCGGAGGAGCTCCGAAATTGCATGGCCCCTTGGACCCGACTCTGCCACACCGGCCAAGTTATCTAGTTGTCTAGTTGGTTAGTCTAGTCTAGTATCTTGTCTAGTCTAGTATCTAGTCTAGTCTAGTATCCAGTTGTCACTGGTTGTGCCATTTCAGGTCCGATGTCTGTCGCCGGTGTTGACGCTCGACACATCATTCCGGTGACAAAGGTCTGTCTCCGATGTTGACGCTCGACACATCAGTCAAGTGACAAAGGTCTGTCCCCGGTGTTGACACTCGACACATCAGTCAAGTGACAAAGGCTGTCCCCGGTGTTGACGCTCGACACATCAGTCAAGTGACAAAGGTCTGTCCCCGGTGTTGACGCTCGACACATCAGTCAGGTGACAAAAGGTCTGTCGCCGATGTTGACACTCGACTCATCATTCCGGTGACAAAGGTCTGTCCCCGGTGTTGACACTCGACACATCATTCCGGTGACAAAGGTCTGTCCCCGGTGCAACGCTAGGCTCATCAGCCCAGTGACAAAGGTCTGTCGCCGGTGTTGACGCTCGACACATCAGTCAGGTGACAAAGGTCTGTCGCCGATGTTGACACTCGACACATCAGTCCAGTGACAAAGGTCTGTCGCCGATGTTGACACTCGACACATCAGTCAGGTGACAAAGGTCTGTCGCCGATGTTGACACTCGACACATCAGCCCAGTGACAAAGGTCTGTCGCCGATGTTGACACTCGACACATCAGTCAGGTGACAAAAGTCTGTCCCCGGTGTTGACACTCGACACATCAGTCCAGCAACAAAGAACTGCCCCCGGTGCAACGCGAGGCTCATCAATCCAGTGACAAAGGTCTGCCCCGGTTTCTGACGCTCGACACATCAGTCCTGTGACAAAGGTCCCGGTGTTGACGCTCAACACATCAGCTGGGCACACAGTCCTTATTAATATATTATACCTTGGCTACCCACGTCACTAGTCCTGAAACCCAGTTGCGACATGCTTCGATTGCCAAAACCGTGTGCGGTTTCAGTTCGGCAGTGCAATTTCGGTGCGGTTTCGGTTCGGCAGTGCAATTTCGGTGCGGTTTCAGTTCGGCAGTGCAATTTCGGTGCGGTTTCAGTTCGGCAGTGCAACTTCGGTGCGGTTTCAGTTCGGCAGTGCAACTTCGGTGCCTGTCGGGAGCGACACGTGACGGCTTTCGCGCAATTCTCAAAAGATCTGCACCGGTTGGTTGCATTCGCCGATCACAATGCTCCCGAGTAAATTGCATTATTTAAATACCATCGGAACCCGAGCTTAAAGCGGTGCGACAGTCACTGCCTTTGAATCAGCTTGGTCGCTAGAGGCGAGCACGTGGCAGCGGCATTGACGGTCCATGGTGGTGCCGTGATATTTTAGGCTTTCCGCCGCCGCCCTGTTGCAATCATTTCATTCCTCTGGAGTGAGATGGACTGTTCTCTGGACTGGTGTCGTGTTTTGCTGTCTGTCCGATAAAATAAACCAATATCCAACCAGGTGTGGACAGAAACATCAGTCTGACTTCTGTTTGCACCTTCGTCCCCACAAGCTGGGAGCGAGACCGCTTCCGACATGTTAGTCATGTGACAGTTTTCTCGCATCGCATCCCATCCTTGCATGTCAGCAGTGTAACCCTGTCCCCACACACCAACAGTGTGTTCTCGTCCCCAGATGTCAGCAGTGTAACCCTGTCCCCACACACGTCAACAGTGTGTTCTCGTCCCCAGATGTCAGCAGTGTAACCCTGTCCCCACACACCAACAGTGTGTTCTCGTCCCCAGATGTCAGCAGTGTAACCCTGTCCCCACACACCAACAGTGTGTTCTCGTCCCCAGATGTCAGGAGTGTAACCCTGTCCCCACACACCAACAGTGTGTTCTCGTCCCCAGATGTCAGCAGTGTAACCCTGTCCCCATACGTCAACAGTGTGTTCTCGTCCCCAGATGTCAGCAGTGTAACCCTGTCCCCATACGTCAACAGTGTGTTCTCGTCCCCAGATGTCAGCAGCGTAACCCTGTCCCCACACGTCAACAGTGCGTTCTCGTCCCCAGATGTCAGCAGTGTAGCCTTGTCCCCACCCCAGTCGCCAGATGAAGACGAGCAACTGGGTGATGGTCAGCCACCGATCGGGGACCAGGGTCGGCCAGTCAGCCGTCGGCTACAAGGGGTGGGAGATGTTGTACCATCGACCGAGGCTGAGCCTTTGATCGGGGACCAGGGTCGGCCAGTCAGCCATCGGCTACAGGGAGTGGGGATGCTGTACCATCGACCGAGGCTGAGCCTTTCATCGGGGACCAGGGTCGGCCAGTCAGCCATCGGCTACAAGGGGTGGGAGATGTTGTACCATCGACCGTGGCGAAGCCTTTGACCGGGGACCAGGGTCGGCCAGTCAGCCATCGGCTACAAGGGGTGGGAGATGTTGTACCATCGACCTTGGCGGAGCCTTTGATCGGGGACCAGGAGTCAACCAGTCAGCCATCGGCTACAAGGAGTGGGGATGCTGTATCATCGACCGTGGCGAAGCCTTTGACCGGGGACCAGGGGTCAACCAGTCAGCCATCGGCTACAAGGAGTGGGGATGCTGTATCATCGACCGTGGCGAAGCCTTTGACCGGGGAGCAGGGTCGGCCAGTCGCCGTCGACTACAAGGAGAGGGCGATGTTGCATCATCGATCGAGGCTGAGCCTTTGAGCGAGAGCAGGCCGCCAGCCAACTGTCAGAACTACCAAGGAACGACCAGCTTCCGTCCCCCATCACACCAAGGACCAGAACCAGTCAGCGGACCAGGTGGAATACAGGTGATCCATTCCATCTCACCACTGACCGCGAGGCCCCAACCGGTCACGGTACCTAGCGGTCGGAACAGAGTGAACTGGTGTCGATGACCTCGTGCCGCCTTACGAACGGGCTCCCGTGGATAAGAGCAAGACAAAAGTACACACAAAAGCACCGTGAAGAAGAAAATGGAAGGCCCAGCATCTGACGGAGATACAGCGAGGTGCTGAGCCTGCAACATGCTGTTCCGTGCCTATCGTGCAGACGATTGATCCAGTGCTGTACCGTGCGTAACGTGCAGACGATTGAACCAGTGCTGGTTCCGTTCGCGGCGGGCGTGTGAGCTGCGCAACGACGTGGGTAATGGCCAGACGACACACATGTGCGAACTTTGTCGCTAATTGACGATGGAGCGCCACACATGGTGCATATGCTGTGCCGCAGAATGTCATCGGACGGATGGCGGGATCAGATTGTGACGATGAGATTAAATAGAGACAT
The DNA here is from genome assembly GCA_034440615.1 of Ashinkailepas kermadecensis. Classification (NCBI taxonomy): domain Eukaryota; kingdom Metazoa; phylum Arthropoda; class Thecostraca; family Neolepadidae; genus Ashinkailepas; species Ashinkailepas kermadecensis. The sequence goes on from JAOTOM010004589.1 coordinate 251,650, forward strand.
TCCTGCGTGCTTTGCTATTGCTGTTTTGTCGTCGGACTTTCACATGTAATTCAGATGAAAACATATAAATATAACAAATGATTCGTAAGTTATCGGCTCATGTAGACTCTCATTGGGAGTACGAAAACGTTTGCTTTTGTGAATGCAAAACGGTCAGTTCAGAGTCCAACGAAGCATGTCATTTGTTCTCAAAGATTCCTGAGACCTTTTTCACCATGCGGTTGGCTTTGCCCCGGCATCGAGAAAAAGCTCCCCTTTTTACTTTCAGCACATTTTGGTATTTTTGCAGTTAGCAGTAAATGTGGTAAATGTATTTCGGCGATGCCCTTGGGAAGAAAGATGTCTTGTATTCCATTTTATGCACAAGTTGTCACAAATTCCTTCAAAACATGGACGTCATCGCAAGCTGAACATTAGGAGGCGCCCTTGGCCCCAGCCTATCCTAGTTGTCTTACACCATGCTTATAAATAAGGAATTATGCCAAGAGAAGTGTACATGGCAGTTCATTCCGTCCCTTCCTTTGTGTATGAGGTGCTGAGGAAGCTGGCCATGGCAACACAATGGGGCGGATAGGTCCTTTAGAGGCCTGGGCACAACGTCTATTAGGGTAGATTTTGCCTTTTCTTATAGTATCTTACCTTTATAGGCTTCGCCCGGACGGACCGCTGTGGCTCTCATTTAGCCTCAACACTTCATGACAATGACTTTGTAACGACGGGACCGCAAGCGGTTGGGTTAAAATCCACTTTTGCAGGAGGGTTACCTGACCTTGCCCCTTAGCTGCCACCACTGGGTAAATTTGACGCAGTCGACACGACAGGTATAAATCCATATGTGTTGGTTCCTGGACAGACCTGAGTACCTCAGTATTCAAAGTAGCAAAGCTAGTCGAGGAAAAGAAAACGAATATGTGTCGCACACTGCACGGCACGTTAGGCGCAGGCTCCACCGACGTGCGCTCGACCCGTCGGCGAAGCACTTTCACGGCCCATACTTCACGGACACGGCCGCTCGTTCGGCTACGACCGTCAACGTTGCACGTAACGTGCAGAGGATTGCCGACCAATGCAGCCGCGCACCGAGCCGCCAGCCGGCTGGCGCGTTGCCGGTGACAGAGTGCGGTCTTAAGTACCGAGTCGAGGTCGTCAGCAATTGGGCCACGTGGCCGGCGCCGCCGGTGATGCTGTGGGATACGCCACACCGCAGTCGGTAGGGGGAGAGTGCGAGTGACTGTGTGAGGTACATAATCAGAGGACGAGATTCCGGGGGGGAGTGTGAGTGTGAGTTTGAGGTGCATACATACATAGATAAACAGGTGGATAGATGTATGCATAGATATATAGATATATAGCGAAATATATATATATCATATATATATATATATATATATATATATATATATATATATATATATATATATATATATATATATATATATATATATATATATATATATATATATATATATATATATACAGTGTGTGTGTTTGCATTTATTGAGATCGGGAAAGAGAAATAGGGTGAGAGAACGAGAGAGAGAGAGAGAGAGAGAGAGAGAGAGAGAGAGAGAGAGAGAGAGAGAGAGAGAGAGAGAGAGAGAGAGAGAGAGATAGAGATAGAGATAGAGAGAGAGAGAGAGAGAGAGAGAGAGAGAGAGATAGAGATAGAGATAGAGATAGAGATAGAGATAGAGATAGAGATAGAGATATAGATAGAGATAGAGATAGATATAGAGATAGAGATAGAGATAGAGATAGAGATAGAGATAGAGATAGAGATAGAGATAGAGATAGAGATAGAGATAGAGATAGAGATAGAGATAGAGATAGAGATAGAGATAGAGATAGAGATAGAGATAGAGATAGAGATAGAGATAGAGAGAGAGAGAGAGAGAGAGAGAGAGAGAGAGAGAGAGAGAGAGAGAGAGAGAGGAGAGAGAGAGAGAGAGAGAGAGAGAGAGAGAGAGAGAGAGAGAGAGAGGGAGAGGGAGAGAGTGAGAGAGTGAGAGAGTGAGAGAGAGAGCGCGTGCACCGCTCCGTACACCCCGTTCCAACGCTGAAGAGATCTCCACACTGACGTGGTATAGAAGGTGGTGAGGAGGTTGTCAATTTCGCTGGTGTCGTCGTCGTCGAGGAACATGTGTCGAGTCTCGGGGAGCGGTGTGTGCTGCTTCAGACGGTGCTCCTGGACAGTACGCTGCCGCTCATCCTCCATCTTCTTCCTTTTCTTCTCGTCTCGGGCCTGCCAGTCAAAGGTATTCCAGTTTAGGGGCGTCGACTTCGGAAAATTATTGGGGGCGAGGGAGGAAATGGGAGGGCCGATGGTATGGTGAGGATTGGGAGTTCCCCCCCCCCCCCGGCTGGGTGAGGTTAATGTGCAGGGGCACCAAAAGTCATCCGCCGCTGCTTTCACTCCGGTAACTGCGCCACAAACTTCCTGCAGCATTTAGCGGTTTTCCTGTCGGGTGAATTTCGGCGTGGTGACGTCAACGTGCAACAATGCGAGCAGCCGCCGCCACTCTGGTGGCGGCGGTCAACAGGCAACAGGCTGACCACGGCGTCGAGGGTGGGCAGCGGTCACCCTCGAAAATAACTCCTCTGGGAGGTCGACTATCCGAGGTGATAGAGAAGAGCGCAGTAGACGACGAAGTAGACGAAGTAGAGCGCTGTGCTCATTGCCCGTTTGTGGCTGGAGGTGGCTTCGAGTCACACATGGCGCTGGTGGTCTTAGCCCGCCCGATTTGGCCGGCGGCCGGCCATGGGTGGTCTCACTCAGGTCCTGCCTCACCCACGGCCTTCCAGACCGTGTCGGTGTATTAATGGCACGTCGAGTTTAAGTGATTTTCCAGCTCGAGCGGGGGCTCAGGCACAACACACGAGCAGCTCTGCTCATGGACCTGGACCCTGCTCCCGTAAAATACTCCAGCACACGTGCCGAGAAGCGTTTTCGATGCTTAGTGCACCGACGTCAGCGTAATGGTGGAGCCAAAATGTCGCGGAAAATACGCGTCATTTGGTCGTATCCCTGAACAGGAAGGGTCGCTGGGGGTGGGGTGTTATGTCCCCTTTTCGCGTGCCCTTTCAGAACTGTTGCGTAAGAAGATCGCGTGATCAGGCGGCTTGATGCTGTACGACATATGCCTGCTGGCTTCGCTCTTAAACACCTCGCGCTTGACGACTTAATGATGTGTAAGGCACCGTGGCCTGGGCGCAAAACTGATAGAAGCTTCACAAATTGCATGCGTGGGAAAATGGTATTTAAATGCAACTAGCCTAAGATAACATACCATTTCACACTCCGAACCTTTTTTTTTCAGTAATGGCGATTTCAGTGACCAACCTTGTGGAAGGTTCTACGCATTATCGCTACTGTCGCCAAGGCATACGCATGGATACATCGGTGTCCTCCTACACTTCCAGTGCTTGCGCTTTAGTACACCTCGATCGCCGACGGCCCCGTACCCCTCGCTAATTTCGCTTGAGTCTCCACTCTGTGGAGACAGTATAATGGTGGGCAAAGGGCCGAGAAACAGAACACCTGGCGGCGTCAAATCGTGTGAGGCTTGGGAGTAACACAGAGCAAAACACACCGAGGGGCGGCATGGCAACGTGGGAGGAATGGGTGCAGTCCAGACAATGTTCGAAGAGGGTCAAGTGCACCAAATTGCATCTAAAAGCTAGCGATTCTTCCCGAGCATTTAAACGAATTTCAACGGCGCTGCCCCTCTTGATCTCCCAGCGAGAGATAAGCCACTTGTTCGACTTCCGCTTGCTCTTTTCTGCGGGGTGCTCGTCAGCCATGTGCTCTCTTTGCCGTCTTGCAGCTTCTGCTCGCTCAGTGGAGCACAAGCGGTCAAAACGACTCACCTTTCTTGCTGTCCAGATCGTTGCCAAGACGAGTCACCTTTCCTGCTGTTCCAATCGTTTCCATGACGAATCGCCCTTCCTGCTGTTCAGATTGTGGTCAAGACGACTCATCTTTCCTGCTGTCCAGATCATCGCCAGGACGACTCACCTTTCCTGCTGTTCAGATTGCTGCCAGGACGACTCACCTTTCCTACTGTCCAGATCGTTGCTAGGATGACTCACATTTCCCGTTGTTTGCCTGGACGGTCTACCTTTCCTGCTGTTCAGATCGTTGCCAGGACGACTCACCTTTCCTACTGTCCAGATCGTTACCAGGACGACTCACCTTTCCTGTTGTCCAGATCGTGGCCAGGTTGACTCACCTTTCCTGCTGTTCAGATCGTTGTCAGGACGACTCACCTTTCCTACTGTCCAGATCGTTACCAGGACGACTCACCTTTCCTGTTGTCCAGATCGTGGCCATGTTGACTCACCTTTCCTGCTGTCCAGATCGTGGCCAGGTTGACTCACCTTTCCTGCTGTCCAGATCGTTGCCAGGACGATTCACCTTCCCTGCTGTTTAGATCGTTGCCAGGACGGCTCACCTTTCCTGCTATTCAAATCGTTGCCAGAACAACTCACATTTCCTGGCGTGGACGAAACGAGCTAGACATATTCATTGGAATGTAAATATGTCGGATCCGATTCACTTGTCATCGCGAGATGCACCATTTTTGACTGTCGAAATTACTGCATTATATGGTATGCTAGCATCAAGCAGTAAATAACCAGTATAATTGCGGTCGGCTAAGCTTCGTCATGCCTTTCCCAGGTCTGTGCAGTTTCCTCATGGAAAATGTCAGCTGACTACACGATTATTCACACCGATGATGGTGTTTGGCCGTCGTGTCAACTGCGAACAGCTAATATACGAGCAGGATTTCTTCCCCACAAAATGACTGCTTGACAGAAGTACATCACTGGGGACTGCTTCAAATGGCCGCTATTTGCATTGGTATCATGAGCGTGCGAAACTTCAGTTTGTCTGTGTGACGAAATGGCTAAATATTTCATGATAATGAAGACAAAATCACAGCCAGGCTGCAATCGTGTTCCACCACATTTGAATATACATGCAAAGTTCGCGTGAAGTATAATGAATAGCGCGAAACCCATATACACTGGAACGAGCAGACGTGGATTAGTCTCGAGCCATGGCAATGCCGCGTTCGAGAAGAACTCTACCTCACTGGTGATGCCCAACACTGACCTTTCGCTGTTCCTCTCGCTGGTCCTCGGTCATCACCCAAGAAGGCTCCATGCCGATCTGTACGCATTTGTCGTACCTGGAAGAAAGAAAAAAAATAAAAAAGCATGTGCAGACTGAAATGTTTCCACGTCGGACGCAAAAAAAACCTTGGTTTTTTTACCACCCACACCACCCCAAAAAAAATAAAGCCCCCCCCCCCCCCCCCCCCCGGGGGGGGGGAGGGGGAATAAAAAAAATCCGGTGTGTTAAAAAAAAAAAACACACACCCCACCCCAAACGCGCAAACAAACCCCATTAAAAAAAAAAAAAAAAAAATAATTATAATTTAAATAATTTATATAAAAAAAAAAAAAAAAAAAAAAAAAAAAAAAAAATAATCACCATAATATAGAAATAATAAAAAAAATAAAAAAAAAAATAAAAAAAAAATTATTTTCTTTTTTTTTGTTTGTTTGTTTATTTGGGCTTAAGGGCGCCTGAACTGCTAGTGGTTATCTAGCGCCCATAACTGTTTTATTCTTCAGAACATGATGTGGGATTCGACATGACTATTATTGAAAGGGATAAAGAACATGAAACTTAATAGCAGCTAAGTAACGGCATATTTTGCCTGTGGCAACGATCTCCGAGCTATCTCCTAAAACATCAGTGTACGACATTGCATGAAAGTTTGGACCAAAGTAACGCATTCGTTCCTCCTGGAAGTTGCGGCATGAAAACAGTATGTGGCGGACTGTCATATGTGCGTCACATCGAGAACAGCGTGGTTTTTCCTCCTTGATCAGAAGGTGTCGGTGTGTAGCGTAAGTGTGCCCTATTCGCAGTCGTGCCAAAATTATATCTTCCCTCCTACACTTCTTCAGTGTGAAGTTATTTTTTACGACACCAAGTTCCATGGTACCAAAACTTGTTCGATAGATCGGAGCTTGTTTGAAACCTGATAATCCCAATTTGTTTGCCACTTTTTTGGAGAAAAGCAGATACTTCCGAGTAGAAATCCCTTGCGGGGAGAGGCAAGGCTCGAGTCCAACGAGCCTGCGGGGCGCGCTTTGCAGCAGCATCGGCTAGCTCGTTTCCAGCAATACCGGTATGGCTAGGTACCCAGCAGAGGGCAATAATCTTACCAGCTCTGCTCAATGATGTCATGCGAGTTAATATCTCCCGAAGAAGTTGGTTGGATGGGTAAAAGGATTGTAGGGCCATAAGGCTACTCAACGAGTCTGTTACGATGACATTGAAATCTTCGTCTCCAACCTCAATAAAACATAAAGCTTTAATGATCGCCACCAATTCCGCAGTAAACACAGATGCGTGGGGTGGTAAAGTGAAAGATCTAGTGACCGTTCCATATACGAATGCGCAGCCAGTTCCAGTCATTGTCTTGGACCCATCAGTATAGATTCTGGAGTAACATCGATAGGATTCCAGTAATTGCAGTGCTTCTGCCTTGAAAAGGCTCTGGAAGTGTGTTTCCCTTCTTGGCCGTCGCTAGGGAAATATCTATCGTAGGTGAAATTAGTTCCCATGGTGGGATGCCAGGGTGTTTTATTCTCGCGACACCTCGTAGTGGTATCCGTGCCTCTTCAAGGAGAGAGCGGATTCTGACGCAAAAGGGTCTTAGTTTTTCTCCTCTGTGTCCGCTAAAAACTGATAACATGTGATGCGAGAAAACGGACTTGTATGTGGGGTGCGCTGGAAACTGCTTCAGCCTAATTGCATACCGGAGTCCCAGCTTTTCACGTCTGCTTGCTAACGACGGCTCGTGGGCCTCTGCCAAAAGGCTCGCAGCTGGCGATGTCCGAAATGCCCCTGTGGAGATTCGTAATGCTGTATGATGTATAGTGTCGAGCTTCCGCTTCACTGAATTACTTGCACTGTCGTATATAAACGATGCGTAATCTAGTTTCGAGCGAATAAGAGAACGATATAACAATAGAAGTGTTGCTCTGTCAGCTCCATAAGTCGTTCGGGAAACACATTTCAAAATATTCATGGCTCTGAAGCACTTATCGCGCAGAGTGTCAAGATGTTCCCTGTAACTCAGCCGGCTATCCATGATGACTCCCAGGAAACGGGCCGCTGGTCGCACAGGTATTTGATGGCCGTATAACTTGATTGCCATCTCTGGACAATAACGGCGTCGGCAGAAGTGGACAGCCACCGTTTTCGAGGTAGAGAATCGGATCCCATTTAAAATGGTCCACTTTTCAAGATGAGCCACAACCATCTGTAGTTGTCTTTCCACAGACTGAGACCGCGCGGCACATGACCAGATTACCAGGTCATCAACAAAAAGTGATCTGCCGATGCTTCGCGATAACCCATTTTCTGTCATTTATCATAATTGCAAATAGTGCGACGGTAAGTACACTGCCTTGTGGGACACCATTTTTCTGAACAAAGGTTTGTGAAATATGGTTTCCCACTCGAACCCGATAAACGCGATCAGACAGAAAGTTTTCCAAGAATGTTCCCATTTCACCACGTATCCCATGATTCCACAGTTTCCTGAGTATTCCTGGTCGCCATACTGTGTCATAAGCAGCCTCTATGTCAAAGAACACTGCACCCACGTGTCGATTCTGCATAAAATTATATCGTACTACAGTGTCTAAAAGTAATATGTGATCCAGAGTGCTACGATTTTTCCTGAAGCCGCACTGTGAGTTTGTAAAAATGTGTTTGCTTTCGAGGAGCCAGCTAAGACGGACATTTACCATTCGCTCCATCAACTTGCAGAGGCATGATGTCAAGGAAATGGGACGGTAGTGTAGAGGGTCGCGACCACTCTTACCCGGCTTCACTATTGGTATCACAATGGCCTCCCGCCATGAAGATGGAAATGTGCCACTTTGCCACAGTGCGTTGAAGGAGACGAGCAGAGCATCCAAAGCACACGGTGGAAGATGCTTCAACATAGCGTTGTGGATTCCGTCAGGCCCTTCTGATACATTTCGCAGAGATCTGACGGCTGAAGTTAATTCTGCAATGGTGAAGGGACGATTGTATGCGTGGTGCGCCGAAGTGGTGAAGTCCACAGGCGTGGAACTACATCGGGCCTTGTGTCTTATAAACTCGGGATCAGCGCCGCTGCCAAGACTTCGTTGCGATATAGCCTGACCAATCGCGTATGCAACATCTGCGGGGTGGGTGATATCTTGGTCGGCCATGTGCAGCACAGGGAGAGGGACTGAGCGGAATGTGCCAGAAATCCTTTTAACACGAGACCATACTTGTGAAGATGAGGTGCAACGATTCAGGTTACTCACATATTTATTCCATGATATACGTTTGGCATCAGCGATGGTTCGTCGTACTAGCGCTCTCGCCTTTCGAAAGGCAATTAGGTTAGCTGTGGTACTATTGTGGCTAAATGATTTGTATGCACAGCGTCGTGCTCGGATGGCGTCTCGGCACTCCTCGGTCCACCACGGGACAGGGGTTCTACGGGGAGTACCAGATGTTTTCCGGATACACCCTGTTGTCGCTTCTATAATGACAGCTGAGAGGCTTTCTATCGAAAGTGGTTGCCGTCCTGTCAGGGCGCCGAAACTGTCTTTGAGTTGCCTTTCATAAGTCCCCCAATCAGCCTTATTTAAATTCCATCGTCGTGGTCTAGTACTTCTTAACCATACTGGAACCATACTGGAACCATACTGGAAAATGATCACTTCCCATGGGGTCTTCTGACACTGTCCAATCGAAATGTTGTGCAAGCTCGGGGCTGCACAGACTCAAGTCAAGCACTGATGTGCTTCCGGAAGGCATCGTGATATGAGTTTGAATGCCAGTGTTTAAAATACATAGTGATTCTTCCAGAATAAAAGATTGTAAAACTCGACCTCGGCTGTTCACATCGTTGCATCCCCACACAGTGTGGTGGGAATTGAAATCTCCTAAAACTAGGAAAGGTGTGGGTAGTTCAGAAACTAGCCGGCTGAGCTCACCCCGTGTAAAACCAGTTCCAGGAGGCAGGTAAATGGAGCAAACTGTTACTGAGCTGCGATCCAAGTCGATCCGAGCGGCCACTGCTTGGAGATCGGTGCTTAGGGCCACTTCTATTGCTCCTACACTATGGTGGACAGCTACCATGACACCGCCGTGAGCAACAGTGTCGGTTTCCACATCCTTTCGGAAAATTGAATATCCCTGTATGTCACATCGTGAATTGGGTCGGAGTTTAGTCTCTTGCAGACACATAGCGACAGGGCAATGCTGATTTAAAACCACCTGTATTTCCTGGGTACTGTTTCTAAAACCTCTGCAGTCCCATTGTAAAATAACTTGCATAGGAGCTTGTTAAAATTACTTAAAAGATGTGCGGTGGGGCATTGCTTTGGAGCGATGCACTCTTGGATGTAATGAACTAAAATTGACTAGAGTAGAGTGACTAGGAGTAGTCATAATAAAAGAAAACGCGAATTTTTAGGCTCTGGTTCAGTCCTTCCGAGAGTGGGCGCCGCTGTTAACCCCGGAGGGTTATCTCTATTTGGTCCCAGGGACTGGGTTCTGGGGCGGGAGCGTGGTGACCCCTCGCCCGGTGGAGAGCTCGTTAGTGGTAAGCCTCTTTTTTGGGGCCCCAGCCGGGGCGGAGGCGGCGGAGGGCCCATCTCGTTTGCTGACTGAGCCGGTCCCTCCACTCGCCGTCGCGGCGATGGGGTGGCAGGCCTTGCGGGTGGAGCCTGATCTCCTTGGTGGCCCCTCGCCCGGGCCCTCTCCATCTCAGCGACCCTCGTTCGCTTGGCTTCCCGGGCACGCCTTTCGGCTTCCTGATAATGAAGGTATGCATCGGGTATCTGGATTGCTCGATGGGACGGCGAGGGAGGTGCGGAAGTGGGTGTTGAGGGCGGGGGCGAGGCGTGGCTCACGGAGACGGCATAGGATTCCGGAAGGGAAGATGTGGATGTGAGGGATTTCAAGGTAGTGGTGGGAGTACGTGGGGGAGGAAAGGGAAGGCTGGAGGACGGGCCGGAAGTAGGGGGCGGTGATTTCGAGGTAGGTACCGTTGAAGTTTGGGAGGAGCCGGACTTGGGTGGGGAGGTCCGACCAGGCCTCTTTGACCGGTTGGCCTGGATCCATTCCGTGCCTGCTGATGCTGCTCGGGAAATCACTGAGTGGTCGTCAGGTCCATACATGGTGGGTGGGATCTCGGTCGCTTCTGCGTCGCTTTCGGTTTGCTGCCCTCTCCTCGTAGGCGACGCGAAAGGCACTCCGAACGCTCGGAGAAGAGAAGTTAATTGTGCGATCAATTCGGATGCTGCGTTTGGCTGTACATGTTGTGGGGTTGTTAAACCTTTCTTGGCTTTTGCGGAGTATGATATTCTAGGGTGCGATTTTTCATAGAGGTCCCTGGCTTCTCGAAACGATATCTTGTTGGTATGCTTTATTGAAATGATCTCTTTTTCTCTGACATAATTTGGGCACGTACGGTCGTACGAGGTGTGGGGCTCCTGCCCTTCACCACAGTTAACACAGAACGGGTTCTGAGAACTACACGTCTCAGCAGAGTGTTGGTGTGAGGCACACTTACTGCACGCCGGGCGGTTGCGGCAGTACTGTGTAGTGTGTCCGAATTTCTGGCACTTGTAACAACGCATGGGATTTGGGAGAAATTCTCGGACCTTAACACGTACATAACCTACTCGTATCTCTCGAGGTATATCGGTCCTGTTAAATGTCAAGATGACGTTGTTTGTCTGAATCAGGTCTGAACCTTTTTTTACTTTCATTTTTCTTGCGTCGATCACTCCGAACTGTGAAAGCCCTTCTACAATTTCATCTTCAGGTACGTCTCTCAGATCAAAACAGTTAATGATTCCCCGCGAGATGTTCTTTGTCCTATGTGGCTCCACAGTAATTTCGATGGATGCGTTTTCCTTTTTGCCATTCTTCTGCACATAGTACACAAATTCCGACGACGTTAGTGCTATACCAGCCTGTTCTGGATCCGCGAATTCTACTTCCAGAACACCATCTTTAAGTTTTGACATCTCAGAATTTCGCCAACTCTGTCACAGCCATCCTTCCTATGGAAAGGGGACAGGGACGCGAGGCTCTTATTCTTCCCTCTGAACACGAGAACTCGAGGGCCGGGAGTAGATTCCATGGAATCTCCGCGTGGGTAGAAGTTGGTCTGGCCCCTGCGAGAGGGACCAAGGGTGTTTTTGTTTGATGTGTGTGCCATACGGTGAGTGTTTGTTTCCGCTCCTCGAGGTGCCCCACCACATAGGGGCCCAACAGGGGGGACGCCTGGGTCCCGCGAACGGGAGGACGCCAAGCACCCGATGAGCTATACGGGGCAGGCGACGCCATCACCCGGCCGGGAGAGAGAGACTCACCACCCCGACCGGGATCCAGCGCCGCCCACCCCTTGACTCCAGCCGGCCGGGCCGGCAGACACTGGGAAAAATCCCAGGTCCCCGGCCCGAGGCGACCGGCCACTTGACCCGTATGGGGCCCTACGGGCCCGCCCGCCCCTCCGGGATATCAGGACCAAAGAGGCGTGTTGGTCCCCCGTCACAACTAGCACCGTGCGACGGGGGACCTCAGCCTCCAGGACTCCGTCAACCCCGGGGGACGGGCCGAGGGGGCGCGACTACCCCAATAAAACGGAGCTGGAGGGCAGGACCGGGGAAGTTGTCCTACCTGCTCATGATAGGGAGAGTTGGTGTTGCAGGGCCAGGTGAAGGACATGGATGTTGAGATGAGATGGGCATTGGAATGGGAGCGTATGGATGGAAGGACGAGTGAGGCACTCTTAGTCTCACCCATCGCCGGTAAGATGGTCGCCGGGTCATTGGGGCACGCAATCCCCCCCCACCCCACCACGGAAAGGTGGTGCCTCGTCGGGGGGGGTAACCCTGCCCAAAACTTACTTTTGGACACTAATCACGAGTCGTATCAGCCGGATTTTTTTATTGGATCATCATTTTTTTTAACAGCTGAGTAACTCTGGATCAGTCATGCTGCTTAGATGCCACAGTAATACTAAGATGATTCCTCGAATGAAATATTCCTAGTAGCTCAATTCCAAGACCAATGCTCACAACATAAACACCAAGGACATCCTATGATATGATCAAATGACCACAACCCATCCCAAACGACTCCCCAGCAACAGGCTACAGTGCGCAAACAATCGCGACAAGCCGGAAGTCGCAGCCTCTGAGGTCGACATGTTGACAGGCGTGCCCCGAGCAGCGGCGGCCGCCTTCGCAGAACCGTACGCTAAATCGGGAGTCCGTGTCAAGTTCAGGTCGATGCTGGGGCGCAGCACAGCCCGCCACGGGCTGCGGCGCTTCTGGCGCGGCGGCGGCGGCGGCGGCGGCGGCGCATCCGACACACGCCGGTCACGTTTTTGCCGGGGTGTCTGGGTACGCGGTTGTAGCGTTCCTGGTGTGTGGGGTCACCGACCAGCCGAGCCGCACGCCACGTGCCTCTTCAACTCGCATCCGATGGTGGCTGGAAACTTGCCGGCGAGACAACCGCTACACAGCCAGATGATCACGGAATGCATATTTGCCCACCGCCGTGAACCATGCGACGTTCGGAACAAACAGGACACGCTGAAATTGGTCCTCCGAGCGCGTGGTGGCCGCCGGGCTGACCACCCCTGGAAGCATAACTCGCCAATCGGGTTCATTGGGTGCGCCGGCCGCCGGCGCGCAAGGTCGGGGGTCGCCGGGTCCGCCGGCTCTGGCATTGCAGACGCTGGTGCGTGACGCCAACGTCGACGCGTCTCGCACGCGGTGCTCGCACCCGGCTGCTGGACGGCAGGGGAGCGGCGCTGGGGGACCAGAGTGCAACTGTCTCGGCAGGTTCGTGTCGAAGACGGAGTGGACGTCATTCGTGACGCTTGTCCAGCCTCCGCGGGGTTGGCGGGATCCTGTGGTGCGAGTATCGAGCAAGAAAACTGAAGCGTATGAGTAGATGACAATGGAAGTAGGTACAAAGTGTAGGACAGTTAAGCGACAACAGTTTTTTCCAGTCAAAATGGTAGTTGATCAATATAATTGACTGCCTGCTGATGATGTTGGGAGTGCCTCATTTAATGCATTTAAAATAGGGTGGACACATTTTTTAGTTTGGAGAATCTCATTTTTTAGTTATAATTCATGTCGGATTGGATACGATTTGTGCTGGTATGTGTGCACCGTGCAGGCCCCTTCAAGTAGGCATGGATGGAGCTAAAATTATTGATGGGGAACTCGATCCACGTGTGTGTGACGCGGGATCGTGTTAATAGGGTTTGATAGGTATTGGTAGGTGTGTAGGATGTTTGTGGATGTTTTTTTTGAAACTTAGGATCTGGTATTGGCTGGGGTGCCGAGTATCTTTTTTTCCAGGCTTATGGCATCTCCCTTTACAGGCTTATCCAGATGGTCTCTGTGGCTCTTATTAAGGCTGAACACTTTATAACTTTAAAGTGCCCCTCTCTTGTCCTGTTTTCCGGTAGGGGAACCTAACCTGAAACTTAGTGACTTTTTCTAAACATTTTTCATACGGGAGATGGCATTTTAACTTCTTTTTCTTCTGAAGGCTGTCTCCAGAAACGAGTTTTCGGAGGCATTCATAGTTTCTGCCACACCTCAACGTACTCGGCTTCTGCGGTATTCGATTGCACATGGAAATGTTTGATTGTTCGTCATGAAACGTGGCAAACAATGTTAAAAGACCATTAGGATTAAAGACCATTAGGATAAAAGACCATTAGGATTTCTGCGGTATTCGATTGCACATGGAAATGTTTGATTGTTCGTCATGAAACGTGGCAAACAATGTTAAAAGACCACTAGCTAGATGACTCGGGAGGTTGCAGCACTCACCATGGCTTGAGATCCCCGGTGGGTGGGGGTCTGGACCCCCGTGGTTTGGCATCCTGCTGATGTCAATTTGCAACTTTCCCTATTCAATCTGAAAATACGTCCTGAAAACAAAGACTTGGACCCCCTTGGCTTGGTGAGATATTTCCAGTCCGAGTCACCTCGGGCGCGTCCGAGGTGACTCGGCGATGAAATGAAAGGTATACACCCAACGTCCATACAAGCTATACTGAGGATCTACAGAGCTACATGAACGACTGTGGCAGATACGAGTGTGTTAGACAATTTCTAAATCATGCTTTGGTCAAAAGCGGCTCCAGGTGATTGTTTGCGAGGGGTACGAAGGAGGACGATTGCCTTCCTTTATATTTCTTCAGTTGGCTTCAGATATTTCCCCAAAACCTAACGCTTATTATAAGGCAGAGCATCTGAAAGGATAAAACATACATTCTTACCAGGGGCGGATGCAAAGAAAGTGAGAAGGGAGCTGGGTCGGGTATTGCAAGTGCGCTGAATTATTTAAATTCAGATTCTTTACTCTTATGTGAGCATCAGGTGGATATGCAGTAAACGTTCTGGAAAATCTGGCAAAATTTGTTAAAAGACGTCTTCAGGCGAGTTGTTCGGACGACATGCTTCAACTGAAGTGTGTCCATTCACGCGCTTTTCGTCAGTAAAGTCGACAATAATGGCCATAAAGCATCCATGTGAGTTCTTGCCTGCTGGAATTTAAATTGTTCATCAAGGCCGGATCTAAGTATAGCTAGAGGTGATGAGGAATATCTTCAAACTTTCTTTGTAAGTGCATAGCTTGAGGAGACTGATGAGTTGAGCGCAAACCTTAATACCTATGAGAGTTGCTTTATGTAAATCTTGTCAACGATGGAACCAGAGGAAAGCTTCTGGGAGCAAAGTGTTCCCCTCGGCCCCTCACCTCTTGACAAACTTTCAGAATGCTGTTCAACATGGATGTAGATCACGTCACTGGAAATCGCTCGCCGTGTTCTGCGAGGAAATTAGTTCATTAGTTTTCTAGATTAAGGGCAAGGAGACTGTGTGTTCACCTCTCAGAACTGTCTCCGCTTTGTTTCGTACACCAGCGGATCCAGAGGGAAATACGGCCTTGCCCCCCCCCACCATCTGTCGTGGAAAGGAGGGAGAAACGGTCACTTGACCACCCCTTTTGGGTGAGAGAAATACCCTCACTGAACACAACCAACATCTCTTTTGCTCTTCCAATCGAAAGGAAATATCCTGTGCCAATGCGATCGCGAAACCCCGCGTGAGAGCTGGTTCTCCCTGATGGTCCCGCCAGTACTTGGCAGCTCATCGAAGTTTGCCGAAAACTGACCGGGTGTCCGTCCTCATATGCATGGGTATTGTTCTGTATAGTTTTGAGGAGCAAGTGCCCCCCCCATCCCCCCAATGCTGGCTTCTCCCAGTAATATCAACTTTTAACATGGGACCCTATGGAGTTCCCCAATCCATTTGGGCCTGTCCTCCATATATTGTGCACCACCAATATTTTTGTTTTCTTCAGAAACCCTGCCAATATGTGCTCTCCTTTGAAAGTCGGCTGGATCCGCCAGTAGCTCAATAATGGGGTCAAGGCCGAGGTCATGGTCGACTGGTGCATCTTGGTTGGTTGGTTGGTTGGTTATTGGTTTTACGACACGTCGACCGTTGAGTCATATAGCGTCGCCAATCTCTCACGCCGATTGGTCGCGGGCGAAGAGCAGCGACAGGTGAGACGCGAACCCACAATCTTTCGATTGTGAGACGAGCATCTTACCCCTAGACCACTCGTCCCAGACTGGTGCATCCATCAACCGATTGATTGACAAATCTGACTTAGAACACTGCGGCAAATCGAATGGCAACCGATTGTACTTACGGCTGGCTTAATAAAACGCTCAGCTGGACTTGATCTCAATCAACACTCGGCAAAACACGTCACTGTCTACCCAGAGCAACCGTAGGACCAGGGCTGGCGATGATTGGAAACCACCGCATAGCTGAGGTCACTGGCGGATCTAGGGGGTGGGGGCACGGGGGCCATGACTCCGTAAAATACCGATTTTTTCCCGAACGTTTGCACTGAAATGACATTTTCGCGAAATATAAAACTCATTTAATTGAATTAAAAAAATGTCTTAAGCGAATCCACGTAATTGGAGCTTTTCAAATCTGAAGCTTTCCGAAATCAGATAACAGTATTGTACCCCCACCCAAACCGGTCAAAAACCAGCCTTCTGGATCTGCCAGTGGCTGAGGTAGCATTTTGAAGCATCACATGCAACGCCCACGGGCTAACGCTAACCGGCGCGGAGCTCGGAGCGAAGCCTCCCTTCCATCAACCCATGGTTTCTACGCCACACTCATCCAAAGGTACATCAATTCAACACACAGGTCGCGAGAGCCCATGCCTTTCACGGCAGATCGCTTTCAGAATTGCATCGCCATCGAAAACCAAGCGAACGGATTTGCAACCGATGATAAGAGCAGGCAATAATCTTGACCGGCAGAGCTATAGGTATAGGCAGCCCTCTCCGCCTGGCGTGTAGGCTGCTCCCCGCCGAGTGCTCGATGAGGCATGGGGTGGTCGTCAGCGGCGCCCAGGCAGAGACGCCAGGAGACAGGCAGGGACGGCAGGAGACAGGCAGAGACGGCAGGCGAGTACTGCGGCACCCGTCCGGTCCCCACCCAGCCAGCGCGGCGTCTTCCGGCCGAGTGACGCCTGTCGGGGATGGCCACGACGTCACGACGTCATCCGCGGCGATCGCGGATGCCTGCGGTTTGGCGTACGCCGGCCTTGGGCCGCCGCCGCGAACGCAGCGGCGCGGCAGTCACGATGTTGATCGGTGTGACGTCGCCATGGTTACGGACGACGGAGTTGCATCATCGGTGACCAACCACCAGCGCGACGTTCCACCTCGCACGCTCTGTTTTTTTTTATTGTTTTGTTTTAAGCTGCGGTTGTCAAGCGACGCCATTAAGCGAAATAGCGCCGGCTTTTTTAGGATTTAGGATTATCATACCGGCTCGACGGAGCACGAAGATTTAACTCTTCATGTTGAAGCGACATCGCTTTTAATGACCATAACACGACACTTTACAGACACTTTACAGCACTTTACAGTGCCGCAAAGCGCCTTGTAGAGAAATGCTGTGCTCACATCATGACTGCTATTCAAGACCAGGAAAGGCTAAACGCGATTTAGGCCGATCCTGCCGATATTTTGTACTAAAATGGTATTTTCTCGAAATCACGAACATTTTATGAGATAAATATTGTTCTAAGCAGATCCGACGACTGTTAGCTGTTAAAATGTAATGTTTTTTCTCGAAATCAGAGAACATTCCCTAAATTCCCCCAAGCCAGACTTCTGGATCCACCCTTGGCTTGCATGGAAGCAATTGTATATATCAAGCTCACTTTTTTCCGAAAAAGTAGAATGTTTTCTTTGAGCCGATTGTGTTCACACGTCAATAGGGTTAGTGGTTGAAGTCCGAACGATGTGGGGAGATGACCCACACCCCGGCTCCGCATCACGTAGCCCGAACCCGTCTCCACGCCCATGCTTCAGACCACTATCGAGAGACGCTGCTCGATGTGAGGTTCGTTCAGCGCCGACTCCTGATCACATGCGGGCTTTTGCAAACATTCCGTCCGGCTCGTGGCATGTGTTCAAACAAAGTTACAATCCACCGCACGATCGGATCTTCTGCGATAAATGTGCACCTCTTCGCCTCCTTCTCGCAGCCTAGGGCCTTCCGGCAGACCGAGGGTTGTAAGCGGCGTCGGTGGCTGTTGGCTTTGCGCGTCGACTGTCGCGGCATACAGCGTCGCCAATCTCCCACACCGATTGGCCGACGGCGGTGCGTAGCGACAGGTGGGGCTCGAACCCGGAACCTGTCGGTTGGGAGACGGGCACACCACCGCCGGACTAATCGCCCCGAAGGTCGGCACGCAAAGCGTGGCGAACAGCAAGCCAGCGGCGGCGGCGGGAGTGTGCAGGCCGAGCCTGCGGCGCTGCACCGACCCGCGTCGGGCGCCGTCCAGGGCGCCGGCGGGAGTGTGCAGGCCGAGCCTGCGGCGCTGCACCGACCCGCGTCGGGCGCCGTCCAGGCGCCGGCGGGGTGTGAGGCCGAGCCTGCGGCGCCGACCCGCGTCGGGCGCCGTCCAGGGCGCCGGCGGCAGTGTGCAGGTCGACCCTGCGGCGCTGCCGACCCGCGTCGGGCGCCGTCCAGGGCGCCGGCGGGAGTGTGCAGGCCGAGCCTGCGGCGCTGCACCGACCCGCGTCGGGCGCCGTCCAGGGCGCCGGCGGGAGTGTGCAGGCGAGCCTGCGGCGCTGCACCGACCGCGTCGGGCGCCTCGGGCGGGGCCTGGGCGCGCACCGACCGCGTCGGGCGCCGTCAGGGCGCCGGCGGGAGTGGCCGAGCCTGCGGCGCTGCACCGACCCGCGTCGGGCGCCGTCCAGGGCGCCGGCGGGAGTGTGCAGGCCGAGCCTGCGGCGCTGCACCGACCCGCGTCGGGCGCCGTCCAGGGCGCCGGCGGGAGTGTGCAGGCCGAGCCTGCGGCGCTGCACCGACCCGCGTCGGGCGCCGTGGGCGCGGCGGCAGGCCGAGCCTGCGGCGCTGCACCGACCCGCGTCGGGCGCCGTCCAGGGCGCCGGCGGGAGTGTGCAGGCCGAGCCTGCGGCGCTGCACCGACCCGCGTCGGGCGCCGTCCAGGGCGCCGGCGGGAGTGTGCAGGCCGAGCCTGCGGCGCTGCACCGACCCGCGTCGGGCGCCGTCCAGGGCGCCGGCGGGAGTGTGCAGGCCGAGCCTGCGGCGCTGCACCGACCCGCGTCGGGCGCCGTCCAGGGCCTGAACTGCGCACCGAAGTTTTCGGAAGCGAACGCCATTAAAAGTGACCGTCAGCGGGAAATTACATCCGGCGCCTCGTGCAGCGCGGCCGCATTCCGGCAACGCACTTTACGACGCACTTTACGGCGCACTTTACGGCGCGGCGGCGCGCCGCAATGGCCGCGTTTGCAGACGCGCGGCGCCAGTGACGACGATGGAGGGGCGCGGGCCGGGGGCGGCTGCGTGCGGCTGTGTGGCTCCGGAACGTCCGAGACAGCCGAGTAACACGTAGGGTGTGACGGAAATAGGCTGTTTCTGGATGTCTCCCATTCAGAACGCTACCATCTCCAGATAATTATCCTCTCATTTTTCAACTTTGCAGGTTGGATGGTGCTGTTTGACGATGACCTGCTCGGTGATAAAATGTTCAAGAATTACTGGAAGGTACAGCCTGAGATTCTAGTGTCACAAGTTTGAATAAAGATATCCTCTCAGTCTTCGACCACCACAAAAGGTTCCTCTCCACATCCAGGGTCATAAAGCACAAATCCAACCCTGGTCACGGGTAGCTCCAGAGGGTGGCCCTGGCGGCCCCTGAGCTCTTGACAGCCGACAAAGTTCCCCTAACGCACTCCTGGCAGTCGGCCGTGAAGCATGTGTGGGTGGGGTGGGGTGGGGTGGGGTGGGGTGGGGTGGGGTGGGGTGGGGTGGGGGTGGGGGTGGGGGTGGGGTGGGGTGGGGGGGTGCTACATGACCTGATGCAGGGCGAGGGGTGTGTCTAGTGGAGTAGTCCAGGTGGCGAGAGGTTGACCTGCAGGGCGAGGGGTGTGTCTAGTGGAGTGGTCCAGATGGCGGGAGGTCGATGTCCAGATGGCGAGGCTGCATGTCATACCGACGAGTTTTCCAAATGGGCAGGCAAATCATGCTGATTTTGTGAAAGTGCCAACCACTGTTCCTAGGTATTTCGTTGATCACAAGCCCGATGTAGCTCAGCTTCCCCTCCCAGTTCCATCCACTCACACTTTGCATTATCAACGTATAACCGCAATATTAAAAATAACTTCCGCCTGTAACCTATTAATTAAATTCAAAGTAATTAAAAATAACCTTTAAAAAATACGTCCGCCTGATGTAATGCTCAGATTTTATCAGGTACATGAGGTGCGAACAAAGCACAGAATTCGTGCGTTTCCCCGTGCACAAGGCGGAGTAACATGTGCACAGTCTGGTGATAGTAACACATGGTTTTATTATAGCACATGCAACACTTCAAACACATGCCGAAAATAATCTACAACACTCTAACACATGGCGAATATAATCTGGAACAGATTAATTACTCCAGGAGAACCTGTAGGGTGTATGTGGGGGAGGTAGTGGCGGTAATAAACACGCTATCTGAATGCTACAGATGCTATCTGATGACAATTTTAGATGTTAGTATTTCACCGTAGTCATTTGAGGTAAAAACATCCCCACCCTTCTCCCCCGTAAAATATTTATAATGTGTACTCAGTAAACCATAACATCCGGAGCAAACTTCGCGGGAAGACCGGGTGCCAAGCTGCCAGGGACAAGTTCGCCGGTAGACCGGGTGCCAAGCTGCCAGGGACAAGTTCGCCGGTAGACCAGGTGCCAAGCTGCCAGGGACAAGTTCGCCGGTAGACCAGGTGCCAAGCTGCCAGGGACAAGTTTGCCGGTAGACCAGGTGCCAAGCTGCCAGGGACAAAGTTCGCCGGTAGACCGGGTGCCAAGCTGCCAGGGACAAGTTCGCCGGTAGACCGGGTGCCGAGCTGCCAGGGACAAAGGACTTCATTAGCCATCAGGAAATAATTAACCAGACCATCACACGATTAATGGATGATCAGGATCAAACGGTACATGTTTCGAGTACAATGCTTCTGGAATTAACCAAATGACTGTAGTAAGATTGCGAAGATACGATTGCCGCAATTACACACTCTGGATTTAAATCGCATGTATCAATCATGTCATTCTTAAGCAAGCAACAGGCCCGGACGTGAACACCGACGTTGTGGAAAAAAATCACGACCTGAGCAAGGTCAGCCTCGTGGCACATTTTAAGCAGCATAACATCTCCAAGTCCATTGTCTGTAGGACAATAGCGAGGTTCAGAACGGATGGACAGGTACAGCATTCGGGGGAGCGCAGGAAGGCCACGATTACCTGTGGAGGAAACTGGTCCGCGCCGCTCAAGGAAAGCTTGGCATTTCTCAGAGGCTGTTAGTCAGAAAAATTGCAATTACAAAAACGTGTGTTCATTTGATCATTGAAGAGGATGGGCATAGGAAAAGGACTAAAGCACAGTAGGTAACGGATGTACAGGCTAACATTGAAAACAAAAATCGACTGCGTAGACAATCGCGCGACCCGGTGACAAAGCAAATCTGAGATCGAAGTAGTGATGGATGGCAGATCCTATTTCAGACTCGGCGCCAGTCAGACATTCTCAGCCGCTGGTGTGTATCGTCTGCTGGCGATGATGTCCCTCCCAAGGTCCAGTGGACGTCGGAAGGCAAGTCACCACGGAAGTTATGGGTGTGGGTGTCGTCGGACCACAAGGGATAACATCCGGTGATAACCGGTGATTTGTTTCGAGCGAGGTGAATGTGAACGGCGAAGAGAGAAGAGCGAAGAGCATGGGAAAAGTACCTGCGCCAAGACCGGATACCATTTGTTGGACGCCACATGTCCGAATCGTCATGCTCTATTTGGTCAGACCCCATCAGCGCCCACTGCGCCCGCCAAACCTTGGAACTGCTGGAGGAGGCAGGGGCAAAGTCGTACGTCGCACCATGAACTGAACTCAGGCTTATCGAAGATTGATGCGGAATTACTAAGCAGAAAGTATATCATGGATGGTGGAAAGCCAGGTCGGACAACCAAGTGAATCGTAAACTCCAGCATGCAATCGGCGAAGCTGATTCGGAGGTGGCACGAAACATGCCGAGGAAGCGGCCACCGCGCGTACATCGGGCTGCCAACAGGGGCATCATGTCTGAAATCCATTAAGTGCGTATTAACCAGAACCTAATACAGAACACGTGAGCCGAAATTTGCTTCAACGCAAGGAAAACTGGACGTGTGATGCACATTTTCCAACTTCATCCTGACCACCCGTCGGGTTGATGATCACCCGCAGCGAACGGTAACGAACCGGGCTGTAGCGAAGCGGCCGTCGCTGGCGATGGGCGCCGGCCACACCCGGCCAGTAGTGGCTGACCACTGACCAGTCGTAACCCCACCGTCCCCGCACGTCTGGCTGCGCTCGACACCCGCGGGGCCACCTCTCACCGGCTCGTTTCCCGTTCACCAGCCGCCTGACGGCACCTTCGGCCGTCCCTCGCCGTCGTTTGTGAGCCGGATGCCGTCGCCGGCGCGCCGTATGGCGGCATACCGGGGTCGTGCGGGAACACTTGGCGAGAAATACGAACCATAAAACTGTTTTATCACGATTTTCTCGTCATGAGCGGACAAAAATACGCGCCAAGCATCCGCGAAATCATCCCCTCGTGCGCCGCTCATGACCCGCAACGTCTCGTGAATCTCGCTGTGGCTGGCTGCGAGCAGAGTTCGTCGATGAGCTAAGCTATTCACAGCGAATCTGCAACTAAGACTAAGATGCTAGATCACCTGGGTGGTGCCAGCCAAATACCTCAAACCACGCATGTATCAATCATGTCATTCTTAAGCAAGCAACAGGCCCGGACGTGAACACCGACGTTGTGGAAACAAATCACGACCTGAGCAAGGTCAGCCTCGTGGCACATTTTAAGCAGCATAACATCTCCAAGTCCATTGTCTGTAGGACAATAGCGAGGTTCAGAACGGATGGACAAGTACAGCATTCGGGGAGCGCAGGAAGGCCACGATTACCTGTGGAGGAAACTGGTCCGCGCCGCTCAAGGAAAGCTTGGCATTTCTCAGAGGCTGTTAGTCAGAAAAATTGCAATTACAAAAACGTGTGTTCATTTGATTATTGAAGAGGATGGGCATAGGGAAAGGACTAAAGCACAGTAGGTAACGGATGTACAGGCTAACATTAAAAACAAAAATCGACTGCGTAGACAATCGCGCGACCCGGTGACAAAGCAAATCTGAGATCGAAGTAGTGATGATGGCAGATCCTATTTCAGACTCGGCGCCAGTCAGACATTCTCAGCCGCTGGTGTGTATCGTCTGCTGGCGATGATCTCCCTCCCAAGGTCCAGTGGACGTCGGAAGGCAAGTCACCACGGAAGTTATGGGTGTGGGTGTCGTCGGACCACAAGGGACAACATCCGGTGATAACCGGTGATTTGTTTCGAGCGAGGTGAATGTGAACGGCGAAGAGAGAAGAGCGAAGAGCATGGGAAAAGTACCTGCGCCAAGACCGGATACCATTTGTTGGACGCCACATGTCCGAATCGTCATGCTCTATTTGGTCTGACCCCGTCAGCGCCCACTGCGCCCGCCAAACCTTGGAACTGCTGGAGGAGGCAGGGGCAAAGTCGTACGTCGCACCATGAACTGAACTCAGGCTTATCGAAGATTGATGCGGAATTACTAAGCAGAAAGTATATCATGGATGGTGGAAAGCCAGGTCGGACAACCAAGTGAATCGTAAACTCCAGCATGCAATCGGCGAAGCTGATTCGGAGGTGGCACGAAACATGCCGAGGAAGCGGCCACCGCGCGTACATCGGGCTGCCAACAGGGGCATCATGTCTGAAATCCATTAAGTGCGTATTAACCAGAACCTAATACAGAACACGTGAGCCGAAATTTGCTTCAACGCAAGGAAAACTGGACGTGTGATGCACATTTTCCAACTTCATCCTGACCACCCGTCAGGTTGATGATCAGCGAACGGTATCGTAACGGATCAGCGAACGGATCGCAGCGAACGGTAACGAACCGGGCTGTAGCGAAGCGGCCGTCGCTGGCGATGGGCACCGGCCACACCCGGCCAGTAGTGGCTGACCAGTCGTAACCCCACCGTCCGCGCACGTCTGGCTGCGCTCGACACCCGCGGGGCCACCTCTCACCGGCTCGTTTCCCGTTCACCAGCCGCCTGACGGCACCTTCGGCCGTCCCTCGCCGTCGTTTGTGAGCCGGATGCCGTCGCCGGCGCGCCGCATGGCGGCATACCGGGGTCGTGCGGGAACACTTGGCGAGAAATACGAACCGTAAAACTGTTTTATCACGATTTTCTCGTCATGAGCGGACAAAAATACGCGCCAAGCATCCGCGAAATCATCCCCTCGTGCGCCGCTCATGACCCGCAACGTCTCGTGAATCTCGCTGTGGCTGGCTGCGAGCAGAGTTCGTCGATGAGCTAAGCTATTCACAGCGAATCTGCAACTAAGACTAAGATGCTAGATCACCTGGGTGGTGCCAGCCAAATACCTCAAACCAAAACAGACAGGCATGCTTTCCTGGACATTCCCCTGGCTACTTAATGTAGGGCGACGCTCGTGACCGGACGCTCAGACCTGACCTGCATGAAGATGAGTCAAGGACGAGCATCAAAGTCAAAACTAAAACAAAACATATCGGGAAATTGCTTTGCACTTGGCAATGATGTTGGCAACCAACGGAAGAAGTAACGCAGAGCGAATAAATGCTTAGCATCCGGTTCGAAGCCGCACAGCGTGAGGTGCAAATTATTGGCTTTGTGCACATTATATTGCGGATACTTGGAGTCGGGTATCATTTGCATCACTGAGAAGCGTGGTTCCACACAACGCGCAACGGAAATAAGATGCCAGAAGAGTTGTGTATTATGGACGATAAACAATTTGTATAATGGCATCTTATTTTCATTCATAATCGATTTCTTGAACCCAGAACGTTGGCATGTCCCATCCTAATACTGACGCAAGATCGAACGTAGTGTCTGGAGTAGTGCACCGACGCCATTAGGCGGTTTATGATGCAAATATCGATTCGGTACGGCACCGAACCGATATGAGGCGATGCTAGTAGTATACAGAAGGGGCGCTAAGATCATCGAAATATGCGTATAAATTGATATGGATGCAAGTTTGTAGCTTAAAATGTCTCCGGAGAAGTACAAATTTGACAATATTTTCCCATTAAGCTATTCAAAACACTCATTTGTATCCCAAATTACCCACACTTATTACCGCATCCGCTCAAGCTGCCAGCTTTTTTACAGCTTTTCTGTCATATTCTGAAGTTCACCTCAGTCCTAGCCCCTTACATTTTCCAACCGAAGGCGCCCCACTGAGTAGAAAATGTGCCATTTCAGTGGCACTCGAGCGTGCCGCCTGACATGTTCTCGATTAGTCGTGCCCCTCGCGGGAAATTGCGCCCCTCCAGACGACTTCCACAGTCAAAATTGCTGGATTCGCCCCTGGAGCTGTGCTGCCCTCCCTGTGCTCAAGTTGTGGAGGACACAGTAGGCTTGGGACTGGCCATGGCGCAACAGCAGCTGCAACTGTCGAGGCCATCGGGGGGGGCAGTGTTGTCGAATGGTGTGCCGCCGTGCGGGCAGGTTGGCACACCCGGGACAGGGGTGGGGGGGGCAGTAGTCGAATGTGGTGTGCGGGCGAGGGAGCAGGTGGCACGCCCGGGGGCAGTATAGTCGAATGGTGTGCGGGCGTGGGAGCAGGTGGCACGCCCGGGGGCAGTATAGTCGAATGGTGTGCGGGCGTGGGAGCAGGTGGCACGCCCGGGGGAAGTATAGTCGAATGGTGTGTGGGCGTGGGAGCAGGTGGCACGCCCGGGGGCAGTATAGTCGAATGGTGTGCCGCCGTGCAGGCAGGATGGCACGCCACTCGCAGAACTCGCAGATGATATAACGTGACAAACACTTCTTTCCACCAAACATCCCACTTTCCACTTCAACCCACCGCATTGCAGGCGTTTGTAGCTGGAGCTCGCGCAACACAAAGCAGCATTGTTCCCTGATGGCTGTTGCTAGGGCGCAGATCTTAATGGCGGGCACGCTGTCAAACACTGTACAGAACACCCGGGCACGCTGTCAAACATTGCACGGAACACCTACATCGGCGCTGTGAGGTTCCCCGCGGACCACCTCGCGAATTCGCCACGGACGGCGCCGTATACATTGCGACAAACAACGCTGATATTCGGACATGTTTACAGGCGGTTGTTTGCAGTGTCCTGCTGGGGGAAAGTCCAACACACAAATGCACCAAACATGCCCAGGGACCCCTCAGGTCTGGACGCCGCCGAGATACTCACCACCGAGAGTGCGGTAAAGCTGGGATGTTCAGCAGCGGAGACGCTGCATATGCTGACCAGCGAGTTTACAGTTCAGTTTATAATTGGAAGGAGCAGCTCCAGCTCTGGTAAGTGTCGTCAGTTGACTTGACCGGCCTGTTCTCTGTTTAAGACTGGGGAGGGGTGATTGCAAGCGGTACTGTCTGCAGCATCGAGACAAGTGCGATGTCTACGTCCCGAAACGATAACGCTTTTCATCAGTCCTGAATGAACACCACAAGCGGTTCAACATTTGCGGAAAAAACATGAGTGTGTGTACGCTTGTCTAATACAACTTGGACAGAACTGAAGAAGAGTTTTGTTGCTAACGAAACAAACAGATTCATAACTACACTTTGGGTGATGTACCGGAAATACTAATACCTGAAACCAGTCCGTACTTTAATGTGAAATCTTCCCAGTGTGAACACGTAACAATGTGAAGACCCCTTAGTTATCACACACGGAGGTGATCATGTATACCCGGTAATGCCCACAATTAGCCAATTATGCTGCAAACATGATCACGTAGTTCATTATCCGAATGTGCTGAATCTTTTCCTTGCAGTCACCACAAAACTGATGTAGTGTTGCAATGTGGTGGGTTTTGCACACCTTTCTCTCATTTGTGGCACACAGGTCCGGACAGTGCGTCCAAATTCGCAAGTGAAGGTGCAAAAAGACGTCCAAGGAGATAAACGCCTACATCTCTGAAGTACATCTAACAGTTCTCCGCTTCTACTTCTATCACTGATATTTTCCGTCGCTCCTTCCTATCTGCTTTCGACCTATCGGAATGACAAGATTACTTGCCTTGCTTTGCTACTTTCCTTTTATAACCATAGTACTCCCTGATTATTACACATCCATACAATTGTGATGGGTAGCTTTATTCATGTACAGGATTTGCCATTCTAGTTGCATCTTGCACGATCAAATTGTAAGTATTTTATCGGCATCTGACGCCCAGTTGGAAACTAATATGGATCCGGGGCTTCCATCTCATGCAAATGAACGGGACCGGCGGGGCTCGGCCACACGCTCCCCGTCAAACTGAACCGGCAGGGCTCGGCCACACCCTCCCCGTCCGACTGAACCGGCAGGGCTCGGCCACACCCTCCCCGTCCAACTGAACGGAGTCGGCAGGGCTCGGCCACACTCTCCCCGTCCAACTGAGCGGGGCCGGCAGGGCTCGGCCACACCCTCCCCGTCCGACTGAACCGGCAGGGCTCGGCCACACCCTCCCCGTCCAACTGAACGGAGTCGGCAGGGCTCGGCCACAC
Source organism: Ashinkailepas kermadecensis (assembly GCA_034440615.1). Taxonomy (NCBI): domain Eukaryota; kingdom Metazoa; phylum Arthropoda; class Thecostraca; family Neolepadidae; genus Ashinkailepas; species Ashinkailepas kermadecensis. The sequence continues at coordinate 278,970 of JAOTOM010004589.1, forward strand.
TCTCCCCGTCCAACTGAGCGGGGCCGGCAGGGCTCGGCCACACTCTCCCCGTCCAACTGAACAGGGCTCGGCCACACCGTCCCCGTCCAACTGAGCGTGGCCGGCAGGGCTCGGCCACACTCTCCCCGTCCAACTGAGCGGAGTCGGCAGGGCTCGGCCACACTCTCCCCGTCCAACTGAACGGGGCCGGCAGGGCTCGGCCACACCCTCCCCGTCCAACTGAACGGAGTCGGCAGGGCTCGGCCACACCCTCCCCGTCCAACTGAACGGAGTCGGCAGGGCTCGGCCACACTCTCCCCGTCCAACTGAGCGGGGCCGGCAGGGCTCGGCCACACCCTCCCCGTCCAACTGAGCCAGGCCTTCTCAGCGTCTGTTGGCCCGCGGAGAACGCCAGACCAAACATCACCGCTTTACGTTGCAACCCCACGTGGACCGTGCAGTACGGAATCCGGTGCCTTCCGCAACAACGCCGACTCGCTCCGTCGATGGGCAGCTCAATGTGGTTGGCTGAGGCTAAGTCTGGATGACAGTTACTGTGGCAGTGGTCAGGATTTAAAACGGTAACAGTTGTGGTTCAGACTGGATGACAGCTACCGTGGCGTTGGTCAATAATTAGAACGGTGGTTGGCTGAAGTTTAGTTTGGATGACAGTTATTGTGGCATTGGTCATGATTTAGAACGGTGGCTGGATGAAGTTGAGTCTGGATGACAGTTATTGTGGCATTGGTCAAGCTCAATGTGGTTGGCTGAGGCTCAGCCTGGATGACAGTTATTGTAACATTGGGTCAGGATTTAGAACGGTGGCTGGATGAAGTTGAGTCTGTATGACAGTTATTGTGACATTGGTCAGGATTTAGAACGGTGGTTGCTGAAGCTGAGTCTGGATGACATCTACTGTGGGCTGTGACATTGGGTAGGATTTAGAGCGCGTCCGGCAACGAAGAAAGGCACGCGCTTCTTCGGCTGGTATACTGCGGAGCAAAAGCGTTTCAAATGACAAAATCAAAGAACCGGAGGATTGGCGCCGTTTGCAGTTCTGAATCCATTGTAGCGTTTGATAACGGGTCGTGTGGAATTGTGTGGTGATTGTGGAATTGTGTGGTGATTGTGGAAATGTATGGTGATTGATTGTGAGGAAATGGGCTAGCCAGAACCACATACGTTTTGTATCGTCTCTGTTCGAAGACAGCGAGTGCAAAACTATACAATCGCAACGCCGACCTGCAGACACAAAAGCGAATTTCGAGACGCATCGCCGAATCACCTGATACTTGAACCAAATTGTCGGCACATCAAAGTCCAAGCTAAGACACGGCGGTTGAAGTCCTTCAACAGCCACGTTCCCGGTGGTGCTGCCGCGCCACACCAGTCGACCCAAACTGACACATGGTGAGGCCTTGTGTCGACAGAAACGCTGAGCCGTCCATCAACTCAGTTCTGATCAGCCCGATGAAGTCAAACATTGCTACAAAAGGTATATTTTAGCGGCCGACCTGGATAACTTCAGGATCGCATGACGCTACGGCGTTCTTGATGCTATATTCGAGATTTGTCCCGGTCTCAACCTGACCCAATTTTTGGCTGTAGATCACTGTCCTACGTATTAGTTTCTCCGGTTTTGAGTGACACCTCCCGTAGAAAGTTGTGAACGGAGGATCTGCACCGCACGTAGGATTAAGATACGAGGATATACGAGTAGGATAGGATTAACATGCATTTAGGATGACATAGCTAACCGCAATGAATCGATACGCTTCTTTCGTCTGACCGGGACTCCGGGACTCCGGGACTCCAGGACTCCAGAGCAAAGCAGCGATCCAATCGCCGTTCACACGAACTCCAGCTGCCCCGACATTAGCCGCGGTCACCATCCGCACACGCGGCACACGTGGCACACGTGGCACACGTGGTGCACGTGGAACACGTGGCACACGTGGCACACGTGGTGCACGTGGCACACGTGGCACACGTGGTGCACGTGGCTGTCACTCACCAATCAGGACACCTCCACCGCCAACGTCGCCGCCCGGCGCCGGCGAGATTCATCTGACTGTGAGATTCGTGGCACGACACGTGGATAGGATTGGCAGAGCACTGCAAGCGGGGAAACTGCCGCATGTGGTGTTGAGGGGGGGGGGAGGGGAGTAAGGTGACAAGGTGCCCTCCAAACGGCGGAATCCGGCGTGGTGGCACTCCGTGCGACAGGGTGACGAGGAAGACGCTCTCCGGACTGCCGAAGATGGTGTGGGCGTTCGTCGCGAGGCATGGCGACATGGACCCTCCGGAGACCGTGAGATGACCCTCAGGATCGCACGGGCGTTGGTGATTTAACCTGGCCTCTGATGCAACACAGGCTCTGCACTCCTCCTCTCCCTGTCTCTCTCACTCGCCCTCGAACCCGACAAGGGTACGGTGGATATTTTTCGAGGAAATGGATGGATCAAACTATTTACCGAATAATGAATCGAAATCTTTCCCCACCGAATTTTATCATGTCGCTTATAAATACGTATTTATGCGGCCTGGATTTCGCGGTCAAAAATGTTGTTTGTAACTTTATAACTATCATACACGTTATAGCGGACAATGAAACGCCCACATCTCATACACTTCTAGATACTGTGACTATCTATAGTGCGACCTGTCATCCAACTACTTCCAGTCGCAGGGGGAAACATTTGGTTAGAAGCATCTTACTGTTTTCTGAAGAAGCTTGCAAGAGGTTAAGACAGTCTTGTTAACTACGTAGTTCATGGCGATTTTCGACATCCTACTGCGCTCTTTTAACTTCGCACACCTAATAAAAACCTACTAACGCGCTAACGCACTAATCCATTAACGTTGCACGGATAGGCTGAGCTTCTTTATGGTAAGCCACGCTGACACGGACATTCTTTCTCTGGTGTGTTGTGCGGACGTATACTCGATGGGACTTCAGATGGAGATGCAAAGCACTCCTGTGGAATATCAGATGATATATCTGGTGTTGTCAGCAAGTGGTTGAAGGCAATTCACGTCGGTGGTTCAAACGGTTGAAACCGGATGACAGAAAATAGGGGTGGCAGAAGAGGGAATGGAAATGGCAATGGCAATAAAATCACGCATCCTGACCAACTCTGTGGCGCAGTCGGCTAACGTGTCTGTTTCGAGTGAGGAAGGTGCCGGGCTGAAATCTGACATCAGGAAAACGTCTCCTTGGCCTGCTCCTTGGCCTGACGTGCTCTTCCCAAAAGACGGCAGTAACTGTACAGGGCTCCATGAAAACGTCTCCTTGGCCTGCTCCTTGGCCTCACGTGCGCTTCACAAAACACGGCAGTAACTGTGCAGGGCTCCAGGAAAAACGTTTCCTCGGCCTGCTCCTTGGCCTGACCAGCTCTTCCCGAAACTCGGCAGCAACTGCGCAGGGCTCGCCGTGTCACGAGATTAACGCTGACCGACCGCCGCCCGTGGCATCAGGTTCGCGGGTGTGACGGCCGCCCGGAACAACTTCATTCGGTCAGGTGGCACGTCCCGGGGGCACGCCTCGGGGCACGCCTCGGGGGCACGTCCCGGGGCACGTCCCGGGGGCACGTCCCGGGGGCATTTCTCGGGGCACGTCTCGAGGGCACGTTCAGAGCACACGTCTCGGAAGCACGTTCCGGGGGCACTTCTCGGGGGCACGTCCCCAGGGGCACGTCCCCAGGGGCACGTCTCGGGGGCACGTCCCGGGGCACGTCTCGGCGGCACGTCCCGGGGGCACGGCCTTTCCGCGTCGTATCGGAGCGGTCTTCTGTTCACTGGACCAGGGTAACCGGAATAGCTGAGACGCGTGCGCAACACGCGGTGGGAAACTTGACAGCCAGAGCGTGTACAAGGCCGCCCCACAGGGGTGCTGAGAATGAAACTTCGGCCGTTTGCTGTTCGTCTATATATGTGTGTGTGTGTGTGTGTGTGTGTGTGTGTGTGTGTGTGTGTGTGTGTGTGTGTGTGTCTGTATGTGTGTGTGGGTGTGCGCGCTGAACAAAAATCACAAGTAGATGATCTAAAAGTATGTAAGAGAAAGTAACTGCTATATTATATTTCCTTATAGCTCAAAGGGCTACTTCAGGTTTTGTATGAGTCACTCGGAATGTTTCTTTGTTTGGAAGAATATCGGAAACAATGATGAAGGCATTGCTTTCTGGTATAAGTCGAATTCTGTCATTTCATATTCTCTCGCATCGAAAGGTGAAACAGTTTTCATCAGATGACAGCATGGAGGAAGAAGCCATAGCAATAATTAGGATTTCATCTGTTCGAAATAACCATATATCTTGAAATTCCATGGATACATCGATCACTGATATTGACAAACATGACGTTTGCAATATACGGTACATCGGATCAAAGTTGCCGATGTTTATTTATGTATTTATCAACAACCTGTGTTTATGTATTTAATTATTATGATGTCGAACCCATCGCTGAGAAACCCTCCTTTGAGACTGGCTAGAATGACAATTTCTTGTCGCTGGTACCTTATTCGTAAGGGCTAATTCGCAACATCTCGCCCTATCTTGCTGCGCCTCACCTGACCTTACCTTCGGTAGCCAGGCCCTTCAGCAAATGTCGCCGCGAATCCAGCTAGAAAGCCAAATTCCGGAATTGGAGGTCAGCTAGCGTCATCGCCCGCAGCACACAAACACTTCCGCACATTGCGCAGGTGCCAGCCGGGGGAAAGCGTGCGCCAGGCCAGACTTGAGCCCATAACCTTCCAGCTGGAATGCGGCGCACTACCCAACTGCGCCACCGCCGCAGTCGCGGTCGGCCGTGTTGACGGTGTCAGGGGCCAGTGTTGATTGCCGGATGGGCGGCTGTTTAGCATGCGCAGCCGCCTGGCACCACGGCGGGTCCAACGTGCAGGGCAGAGGTGACACCGCGACAGGAGGGGGGAGGGGGGGGGTCGTCGGCTGCCGCGTCACGCTCGTCCCTCACGCCACGCTCGCCGCCGAGTTGTCTGCTGTCGTTGTCGTGTAGTCACCAAACCCTGTGTCCGTTCCTCCGCCCTGGAAAAACGGGCTATCGGAAGGGGATTCCCACGGGGCGGGGGGATTTGGGGCTTCCCAAGGGACGCATACAGATGGGAAGCTGAAGATCAAGACATGGCGCAGTGTACGATTCATGTTGTGTGCCTTGTCGGGTGGGACTTGGAGGGGGGAAAGTGGGTAAGACACGCTTCACCAATAGACGCGAGATTGGCCGGAAGAACGCTGGGAGTCGTGGCACCGGATATTCGGTGCTAATTGGATCTGCAGTGAGCACAACGAACACTGGATCAATGAAAAGCAGAAGAAGCTTCGTGCCAGCTTTTCAGGTACGTCAGTATACGGCAGACACATATTTCATCGTGTTCTTCATGACAGACAAGTGCACACAAAATTGAACAGCATGCGCAAAGGAGGCAGAGAAGGCGAATCCAATCCGACCTCTTCCTTCCGCCAGAGGCGCACAACTGGTCACACGGAGTGCTTCGTATATCTACACGAAATACATCACGTGAATGCAGGTGAGTCCGTCCATTGATACTCCACATATATACATACATACATAAATAAATACATACATACATACACACATTCATGCATACATACATACATATATGCATACATACATGCATGTTTACATACATACATACATACATACATGCATACATACATACATACATACATACATACATACACACACACACAACACACACAAACACAATCGAAATTGGGAGATCTGTGACAGCAATTGTAAAGAACCGCAATTATTTCCACCCAGCAGGATTCGGATATTGCACCCGGGAGGCCGGCCGATCGGGTCAAGGTCAAGGAGCGCTGACCCCTGGTGAAATCATTAACGCCGGCGGCCCGTCCGGCGCCGTTGTTTGCTGGCGAGATAACTGGCCGGCCATTCCTCTCCCATCCCTGACACAGGGGGGGGTCGACCATCTGTTCACCGACTGTTCGGTCGGCAGGTGATAGTGACAGGCCGACGATAATTTAATGCTCAGGGGGTAACCTAGCACCGTTCAGAGGCATCGCAACCACCACTCAGCGAGTGGCCGGCCGCCGGCAGACGTTCAAGGCGGGCGCATGTTGTGTGGTGTGCGCACTGGAAACTGACATACCTATTGCTATTCAAATATAGGCTAGTGAGAATTTGTCAAAATACGCCGAATGAAGACGTTAGTGTTTCCCGCGCTCTGCGATAACGCTTCTCCATTACATGAGCAAAAATGTTTCTTCTTGTTTGTGCTTCCTCTCAAATTATTATATGCGATGCTGCCGTAGCCAGTGAAGCCTCTGTCTCTCTAGAGAGTTGATACTTCGTGAAGCACGTCTGCCAAAGTGACACAACACAACAGAGGAAGTGCAAATGTCCAACAGATAACGAGACCTGTTAGCTGATCGCTCGTCCCCTTTCATTCCACAACTTTCAAGGTTCAACCCTGGTCGTGCTGCCCGCACTGCTATCGGTTTTATCGGACCAGAGACAGGAGGGTAGACGAACAACGGCCGAGACGCATTAGAATAGTCAAGTGCCAATGACGTCACGACAAACAAGTGCCAACGACAGGAAACGTGTCAGCGAGTACAATGTATGCATTACACACATGCCTCCAAAGTAAAATCGCCACTTTGCATCGCTGACGAGCAAGGAGGATGTTCAGCCGTATGTACGCCCACCTATCAGCATGTCCTGCCTTATATCGAATCTTGGAAGCACAGGCTACCAAGCGTTCGCCAGAAACATTGGTACACTAAAGCGTGTTATGCATCCCGATGCATATTTGGAGCTTGTGTGCACGTCTGCAGGAGTACGGACGGATCCAGGAGGCTGTCTGGCGAGGGGGGGGGAATAAAAAATCTCCGATTTCGAGAACGCATCAAATTTAATGAGCTAACATGAGTTGGGTCTGCTTAAGACAATCATTTTATGATAAAATACTCCTGGATTTTGAGACAATGCAATTTTATAGCGGCAAAAACCGGCGTTTTGTGGTGGTGGTGGAGCACGGCCCCTTTGGCCCTCTATATCCGCCCCTGCATAGAGTTCAATGGATCACCATCCGGGATGACCGTCACCCGTACAGGGCGCAACCATCTTGCTGATGCAACCATCTGATGCAACCATCTTCCTCGAAGTTTTGTTTCGTGATCACGGGCAAAGAAACGCCGCACGTTGGCGCGACGGCGCTCGACATCCTCTGCCGATCTGATGGTGTGAACAGTTTGAAGATGTCATGTCAGGTCAATGACCTGCAACGTCGTACACGTCAGGGGAACAATTGGGTCGCTTTTTTCGCGACCATCGCGAGTGATCGGCGATTAACTTCGCTATATTATGACCCAAAATGACTGATCATGAGTGTAGCAGGGTGGACAATTCGACTCATCATCTACATAGATCAGTGATCTTTCCCGGTTCATCCGAGGTCATTGGTCGAACTCGAATATATCCCAGGTAACCTTGTGTGGCTTACAAGTCGCTCCAGGGTTAATTTGGACACCCAAACAAAATTTGGTGCCAAAATTGTCATCCCTAGATATTAGGAAAGTGCTTTCCGGTAGAATTACGTGCGTTTCTGATTCAAGATTAGCACTTGGACCTCATTTGACCCTTGAGGTATAGGTACAAACGCAGCAAACCGCACATCGTAGAATCACAAGGCAATGAGGCACTTTATGGGGAACGTTTCAAGTGCCTATTGTTGCTTTCTATGCAGGCGAGCGATGAACGTCAGAGTCCTTGACTTTGCGGAACAAAGTCTGATATACGAGGTCAACCGTTGACCTCGAAATATACAAATTGGGTGTCAATTGGGAGATCCCGCCCATGCAACTCGCTGGTTTTTGTTTGTTTCCCAGGCCTAGGCCTGCTGGAATGCCTGCGGCTCGGAAAGATGCCGCCATGTCCTAGGCCACTGCGGACACCAGCAATGAGGATTGACACCAGATGGCCATGCCTGGTGCGTCATGTTAGGCTAGCTGTGGAACCAGAAGATGTGTGTGTCAAATGCCAGCCATGTCCTAGGCCTAGCTGTCGGACACCAGAATGCCACTTCTCTAGGCCTAGCTGTCGGACACCAGCATATGCCAGCCATGTCCTAGGCCTAGCTGTCGGACACCAGCACATGCCAGCCATGTCCTAGGCCTAGCTGTCGGACACCAGCATATGCCAGCCATGTCCTAGGCCTAGCTGTCGGACACCAGCATGCCAGGCCAGGACATGCCAGCATGTGGCAGGGCCTCGTCGGACACAGCACATGCAGCCATGTCCTAGGCCTAGCTGTCCGAAACCAGCAAAAGCCACTAACATGTTAACTAGGTGGGATGCGTCCCACCCAGTGCCGTGAAATCACACCCAGTGGAGTACAAAAATCCCACGTAGTCAAAGGGAGTTTCAATGAAGAAGACACAAAATACCTCCAAATAGTTTCGGTAGCGAGAGTGATTTTCCTTGGAATGGTGCATTTTTATCAAGAAGAAAACATGGCAGGAAGTTCGCAGCACTTATGCTGAGTTCAAAGCGGAGAGGAAGGCTCAAATGTGAAATATTTCTGTGAAGAATGCATGCTACAAAGCCAAACAATTGGGTCTATTAACCGTGGTATTACAAAAAAAAACATAGCCTTCGAGACTTTTACACATGACCAATGAAGTCGATACGCCCCAAAGCCCAAATAACTAACTAACTAACTAACTAGACTTTTACACGCACCACAGAGGAGCGGGGCCACGCGAGCCAGAACGCGTGACATGAGTGACGAGGGCTAGATATTTATTTGTGGTCTTTTCTTCGATGTTGCTAAAATGAAGAGACAAATTAAGTGTATGCTTTTGTAAAAAAAAAAGATGTGTAACGTGGTGAAATGTTGATCGGTTTTCCCTCTCCTAGGCGACACTACCCCCTTTCCCCTGGGCAAAGGAGGCAGTTGCCCCCCTGATAAGTTGTGGGCCCCCAAGAACCGCACCGTGGTTCGGAAAAAATGCGCCTGATCCCTTAAAAATCGCACTGGGGCCACTGAAAATAACATTGAGGACCATAAAAAGTCGCGCAAGGACTCCTATAAATGTCGCCGGGGCCCCAAAATCGCACTGAGGTCATGAAATCACATTTGGGCCCACAAAAATCGTTCAGTGACTTCTAAGAATGACGCGGGGGGGGGCAGCTCCAAAATGTGGAACCGAGGCCCACAAAAAATTGCGCAGGGGCCCCTGAAAATCACGCCGGCGACCTCAAAAGGTCTAGCCAGGCGCCCCCGAAATGGCGCTCAGAACCAAAAAAGTCTGACCGGGCCCCTGAAAATAACGTTGGGGGCCACAAAAAGTTCGCGCCTGGGCACCTGAAAATCACGCTGGGGGCCAAGAAAGTCGTGTCGTTGTCCTTGAAAATCGCGCTAGGGCAACAAAAAGACGAGTTGGGCCCCGGGATATTGCGTTGGGGGCCCAAAAAGTTCGCGCCTGGGACCTGAAATTCACACTAGGGGCCCGACAGGTCGCAGCAGGGGCCCCAGAAGTCGCAGCTGTCCCACGAAATTCAATCCTTATCCGGAATATCACAACTGCGTTCTCACAAATCGCGTTAATGACTCCCAAAGCCCGTCGTGTCCTGGAAAAAAAATATTGCCTAGCCACCTAAAAAAAATCGCACCGGGAGCCCGAAAAATCGTATCGGGGCCATAACATATCGCGCAGGGCATCGCAAAAATAGAACCCTACCTCCAAAAAAAATCACACCGCGACTCGATCGAATCGACACGAGCACCGGGAAATTTAGAGCAGGTCCCGAAATCAAAATATCCGAATGTGCTTTTTTACTCTGAAGGGTGCCATCGGCTAAAAAAACTCGATGAGCAGCCACAGTTGCGTACCAAATGGGAAAATGACTCCCCTTCATGCTGAGTGGAGTGGGCTCCCAAGAATCGTGCCGGTGCCTCCAAAAATCGCGCTGGGGCACCAAAAATTCGCGTAGGGGTTAAAATGTTGGGACCTCCGAATTCGCGTAGGGAGGCTTCCGAATAAATAAAGCTGGCCCCAGAAAACTCGCACCTGGGCCGGTGGAGGTAGTGGATTTGTGTTTTAGGCCGCGTCGACAGCGTTAGTCATTTTTTCGCCCATCGCGCCTGGGTCGGGAAATTTGCACCAGGCCCGCCAAAATCGCACTAGGGCCCTAGCTAAGTAAAACGCGCTCCGGAAACACCGTGCGAGCCCCCCCCAAAAAAAAAATATCGTGCTCGGGACTGACCTTGTGTCAGGGCATCAAAAACTCCTGTCGGCACTCCCAAAAATTGTCATCGAGGGCCCCAAAGAAGCACAGCGTGGACACAAAAATCGCATCTTGACCCGAAATCGATGAAGCCGGAGCACTCCAAAACAAGGAGGGATTCCAAAAAATAAATGTCTGAGCTAGGAAAATCACTATGGAGCCCCAAAGCACCAGATGCCTTGGAAAATCGCGTACGGCCAGGAACAAATTTACTGGACCAAGGAAAAATCGCGGCGGGACACAAGATATGGCACCGGGAGCTAAAAAAACAGGTCGAGATACGGACATTAAACAAAATCATGAGAGATCCACAAAAATCGCGTCGAGCGCACAACTCTGGCGTCGGGTCCTCAGAACCATGCGCCTGGGCCCGAAAAGTCGCACCGGGACCCCAAAGTAGTATTGCGCCAGGAGCCCCACATAAACACAGCAGGACCCCAAGAGCACAAGGAGGCCGAACAAGGCACCGGGCACGCCAAAGCGCACCGAGTCTCGCAAACAGCGGCAGGGTTCTCAAACATGCATTGCATCCCTAAACACACACACCGGGAGCTCTAAAAAATACATCGGAGGCCCTTATAGCAAACGGGGCCCATGAGACAGCATGAGGGCTTCAAAAACAGGCTGGGGCTCGCAGAAAGCGACATGGACCTAACAAGAACAAAAAGGTCGGACACTAAATAAACACATCAGGGTGTTCGAAAACGCGCCGGTACCTAGCAAAATTCATCGGTGCACAAAAAGCAACAAACCCTAACAACAGCCGAGGTCTCAAAAATGTGCCGGGCCCCAGACAGAAATTGTCTGGAACCCTAAAACACACCCCCGTAGACGAAGAAAAACGCAACCGGTCCGAAAAATGAACATCAAGCCAGGGTCTCGGTTCGGTATATTTGGGGGCATATTTAACCAAAGAGATGAAGTGCGTAAAAGCTTAGCGGGTGTCCTGATTTCTTAACCACGACAAAAAAAAGTGAGAGGAAGAACTAATCATCGACTTGAAGTTATCGAGTTTTCCGAGCGAACCCCCATGCGAAGCAATCCATTCCGTAAAATATGGCGCAAGACTATTATGTGGTAGCAATTAGCAAATCGTAGGAGGCCTAGCAAAAACCGTAGAATTGCTAGAACTGTGTGGCAAATGCGCCGAATGCGCAAGGCGGCCGTACACGTGCACGAACGTTGGCGTGATGGCGACCGGGCGTTGTGAACTGGAATGCCTGACATTGGAAAATTTTGCATTTTAAGTGATTTGTTCAGGTGTAACTTCAGCAGTCTGAGGTGACTTATAAAGGGATACCAAAAGAAAAAACATCGAGCAGGGTGGGAAAGTTAGGGTTGAAATCTGGTGGCTCAGAAACGATGGTGATAGATTGGGCCCCTTCGCAGGACAACTACGTTAAAAAAATAATCCGAATTCTCGCTGGGGTGGCTTTATGAACCAGGGTTATATTGCTAAGCAGAGATTGTTGCGTGAACCCTGGCCCCACCACCCGATCTATGAATTCCAGTTCAACGGCAGAATTTAGACCGAAAGTTTAACGTGCCGTCAATGCACTGATACGGCCGCCCCGGTAGCTCGTCCCCGGTCTCATCGGGCCAGCTTCCAACTGACCCTCCCAGTCGGGGGCTAAATGCGAGCGCGTGAAGCGACTCGAACCATGCGTTGCCAGGGCAGGGGAGACTAGTGCAGGCCAGCGCTCTAACCAACTGAGCTACCGGGGCGGCAAAGTTGGTTAGAAAAAAATTATTTCATTTTTTTATTATTAAAAGGGCCATTAAAAAAGTGTTGAATTCCGATGCCTTTAAACCAAACATAGTGGTAGGTTCTGAACCCTCCAAATCTGTTTGCCAACTCCTGTGACACAAACCCTAGGTACGCCACTGGGGTGCGAGGTGGGGGAGGGAGGATTTAGGGTTGGGTCCTCGCCGAAAGTTGGCCTCTTCCCAAACAGGTGGGCAAGATCCGCCAGTGACGCCATATTATACTGATTAGGTATGAGCAAGAAATCCCGCCAAGTGAAACTTCCTTAGAGGACGCCCTGCACGCCAGCCATGCCCTAGGTCTAGCTAGCGGACCTAGCTGCTGCTAGCGCCTAACAGCAGACTCGGCGGCCACCGCCACTGCCGTGCCCACCGCGAGTGTCGCGGCGCCGCTCAACGAGTGCCGATGAACACACGATTAGGCCGAGTTGACGCTGGACGCTTATTCAGCACGTGTCCGTCGATGAAGACATCGGACGACGCCGTCTGCGCCGCAGCGCGCGAAGTGTCATCGATCGGCCCACCAAGCACGCCGATTTGCCGAGTGCTCGCGATGCCGCGGCGGCGCCGGTCACTGTCGGGGACGGAGACAGGATGTGGTTCAGGGGGTAGGGGTGGAGCTTCCTATGCCGTTGGTGAGGCCTGGGCCCTACTATCTTTGCCCTGGGCACAGCAACTTATTGCTCCCTTAACATGGGACCTTAACATGGGGGTGGGCCCCATCAACAAATTTGGCAGCACTCATTGCCTCCATGCATTGATCCTCACCAATAATATTGAAATTTGTACACCTATGCTAGGGAGGACTCAATAGCACCAGGGAATAGGGATTCCGGGGCCAACATTACTCCCCATAGTCAGGTTCTCATCGATTTCAGCGTAATCCCGTTGTAGAACGGAATGCGCCTTTGTTTCTGTTGTGTTTTGGCAGCGGAGAGGAGCGTGACCAACACGTTCTAAGTACGGCTCAGTTTTTCTGGAAGGCTTTGCGATCCTGAAGATGCAGCAGCGGTTCTCACACGAGCGGCGCGGGTTCGGCCCCACTCATCTGAACAGTTGTACGGCGCCGCTTCCTCTGGCTGAGAAACCGAGAACGGCTCCCTGCAGCCGCCCACCGCGTCATCTTCCAGCCTCCCGCCGCCATCTCCCAGCCTCCCACCGTCATGTCCCAGCCTCCCACTGTCATGTCCCAGCCTCCAACCGCGTCATATCCCAGCCTCCCATCGTCATGTCCCAGCCTCCCACCGTCATATCCCAGCCTCCCACCGTCATGTCCCAGCCTCCCACCGTCATGTCCCAGCCTCCCACCGTCATGTCCCAGCCTCCCGCCGTCATATCTCCCAGCCTCCCACCGTCATGTCCCAGCCTCCCACCGTCATGTCCCAGCCTCCCGCCGCCATCTCCCACTCTCATCTACTATTCCTGCATGCGTTCGGAGTGTGGCTCCCCTTCTCGTGTGCTTGGATGCGCCCGTGAATTCCCCAGCCGGACGTCCCCGGTGTAGTGTGGTAGCGGATGGAGCTTCACGACCCTCCCCCCCCGACACCATATAGCACACGTTGCAGGTGCAGGTGCGGATGCACCTGTGCATCTCAGCATAAGCGGTGTCATGCACGCAGCAGGAAACACTTCATGCGATCTTTTATGTTGCTCAGAACGATCGGGGGTGGGGGGGTGGGGGTAGGGGTGCACAGGTGTGGTGGCACCGACACGTAGGGGGTGGGGGTGCACTGGTGTGGTGGCACCGACACGTAGGGGGTGGGGGTGCACTGGTGTGGTGGCACCGACACGCGGTAGAAGTTGAATCAGTCAAAAGACATCGTAAGTTCGATAGTATGGGAACCTGTAAGTCTTCGCAGGCTAGCTGGCTTCGTTGAAGTTCGGGTTAGTCAGTGGCTTACAGTCCAATAGCTGGTGAACATGGCAAGGTGCGCGCCCTCCAATCTGCCCTTGCATCACAGCACCACGGCTGCATTAAAGGCACAATAGGACCTCAAGCCACCTAGATGCATGAGCGACGCATTTAGCACTGCGGAGCATTAGAGCCGAGGCAGCCAGGCGGCGTCGGAGCTGCAGGGGTGCTCAACTGCTTAACAACATCATTGTCGGCTCGTATGCACCTGGATTCCGGATGAGGATTAAAAGTGAAATAAAGCACCGCTCTCACTTGGACAGAAATGCCGGCAATTGAAATTGAAACGTGAACCAGGTTGTGTCCTCGCACCGCCTCACCTCGCTAACGCTCTGCAACGTACATGTGGACGTTGCATGTGGACGCGTGGGTCAAACGTGAACAAAACTCGTGCCACGTGCTTTCCCATTCCAATACTTGAATGGGTTTATTTGGGCTTGCTTGCTTCGAATGGGTTTCTGTCCGGTTAACACCTGCTATGTGATCAAGATCGAAGTCGACATTGCAGGATGTTCGTCGCATAACGTTGAATGCAATTTGAGGGATTATGCTTGCTGGGTTTTCCAATGTAAACCAACGTTCATTTCTTTCCTCACAAACGATTCAGAATGTCAGACGACCAGAATTTGAACGAAACGGAGCGGGACCGAAGAGTCTTTTTACAATAAAATAAACATTTCGATCATACCCCATTCCAACATAAATAGGCCCTTTCCAACATAAACGAAATAATGCAGGGTGGCAATGTCAGTGCAGCCACCGGGACCACAAAACACTGAGCAATGTACATGCAAAGGGAGATCTAAGTGGTAAACCCAAGCCTGAAGGGATCACTCTAAAGCTGCAATTATTTAAGCGCTTGAAATGTACTTGTAACATACTAAGACATGCACACTCCAGTTTTCTAGCCCATTATCAAATGCGTATGCCTGCTTTTTCGGATCCGGATGGCCAATGAATGAATACCGAAAACATCAAAATCGAACGCCGTGCCGTCATTGAACTATTGACAATGGAGGGAAAAGTCGTCCTCGGAGTGTTATTCTCGCACGATCAACGTGTGACAGGACCTCACTCCACTCCTTCACACTCACAACCAGAGGGTGGACAGCAAGCGTTCCCAGTTTGAAGGGTCACATCCGCGGGACGCGATACGAGGAGCTGCGACACATCAGGAGCTGCGACACATCAGGAGCTGCGAGGAGCTGCGATACATCAGGAGCTGCGACATATCAGGAGCTGCGACACGACAGCTTCGTGACCTGACCTGACCTACGCAGATGCAAGAAGTTACGGAGATATTTCCCGTTGACTTGCAATGGCTGAGAGGAATCTGCGGGCCGGTTTCAGGGGGTCGCAGCACCACCTGCACTGGAGAAGGCGGCAAAATTCCTCGCATGACGGGGATTCGGAATTTCAGCCGGATCCGGAACGCAGGAGATCGCAGGAGAACGCAGGAGATCAGGATATCCCGGCAGGGATACACAACACGTGGTCATTGGTTTTACGACACGTTGACCGTCGGGTCATATAGCGTCGCCAATCTCTTACGCCGATTGGCCGCGGGCGAAGAGTAGCGACGGGCGAGATTCGAACCCACAATATTTAGATTGTGAGGCGGGCAGCTTACTCCAAGACTACTCGCCCCCGATACACAAAACGCATCCTGCCTCCCAGCACAGGGCAGACCTTGAAACAGTGAACAACTACGCACTTATGAGATCTACGCACCTAAGCGACCTATACAGTTATCAACGAACAGCGGCTGGTAGCTTGCCAGTTGGTGCCTCGCCAGCAGAAAATCCAGACCAAACACCAGTGAAAACCCATTGTTACAGCCGATATGGAAGGGTGGGGGCGGGGGTGCACTTCGGCACATTCTGGACGCTGAGTTGCAGCTAGAGGTGTGAGAATGCCGTCAGTGTTGGCAGAAAGTGGCAAGAACCGCTGCAAGTCTCCGGCTGAACGAGGCCGAACACCCGCGAACTCCGACGTCCGGTGATCTACGGCGCCCTCGCGACGGACCGGGGTATTCCGCGCTGTGGCCAGACAACGCGTGGTGCGTCGTGCGCTGTCGCAGCACTTCCCGGGCGCCAAGCTGACGTCACTGGCGCTGAAGGAAGGAGCGTCGGGGCACGATTTCGCCACCGCGCAGTCTCAACATGGCGGAGACTGCGAGGGCGTAGCGAAACGGAGAACAAAGCGGCGGCCTGGTCAGCGATTCTGCACAGTGCACGCGGTCGTGTCTGATACAGGCCGCGGTTTCTCAACGGAACACAACGGCGTCGCAACCCCTCGCAAGCCTCTGCCTGGCATTCGTCCGCCTGCAGACTGCCGGCGACATAAACCAAGCTGGCTAACAGGCGTGCAGGCACGACGGACATGAGCCGCGCAGAACAACACCTGGCGCTCACAGTCGTGGTGGATGCTGGCACCGTGGGACACGAAGTGCAGAGGTCAGCAGCTGCGGAGGACAGCACCTGACCTCCGTAGTCGTGGCCTCTGCAGGCGCCGGAAGGCACCGACACAGAGGTCACATAGATCAACAACGGGTTGGTTATTGGAGTTTAGGGGCGCATCGAATGCGTCGGTCATGCAGCGCCCACATCATCGTCAGTCAAACAGTGCGATGTAAACAAAAGTCAGCAGAATGACATGTCACAAGGTCAAGTACAAGTGTGATACCGTACCGTACTACGATTCTCACTTTGTCAGATACGAAAGCGAGTCAACGAGGGACATAAATCGAAGAAAACCTTATTTCTGATATGAAGCGGAAGAGCCGTCTCGATTGAACAATTGACGACTCGTCCCCTAATGCTTCCCTAAGGGAGAGAGACGTACGTCCAAAATGACTCATTCGCTCACGGGTGAGATCAGCGACGGGGAAGAATCGTAGCTGGTCATCGCCGTCTGAGGCCACCCGTGGAGCACTGACGGCGATAGAGGAGGCGTCACTGCGGGTGACAGGCACACGTGTCCCCTAAACGTTGTGACAATTAGCATTACGTCAATGGGAGAATCGACCTTAACACCACCTCGTTCCCCACCCCTCCTCCAAAACACGTAGCGACAGCCGAAGACAGACGTTAAAAGGCTCACAGCGCAGAGAACAGCACCCGGCTTCCCTGGCTGTCGCAATGAAAGCCAGCTGCTGCTTCCGTTTGGCCGTGGCTTTACCTTCGTATCTCGTCTGTCGGTGAGTGTTGGATGTTGGGCAATCTAACCTGAGGATCAGCTTTGAGAGTTGGTTATGGGAGTTTAGGGGCGCATCGACTGCAGTGGTCTTGCAGTGCCTAGCTTTGAGGGTAGGGTTGTTTCTGTTAAGTGTCTGAACTTTGGCGAGCATGCTAAGCGAAATACACATATGTGTAGGGTGTGTGTGTGTGGGGTGGGGGGGTGGGGGGGGGGGGGTCGCTCATGGAGTGCCTGGTTCTCGTTAAGGGAATGCCTGGTTGAGTCAGTCGGTCTTGGCTATTGAACAGGGGATGAAGCAGTCATCCTGATAGAGGTCTGGCAATCTGGACATGCCGGTGCGCCAGCGTGTCTGCTTAGTGCGTCGTAAAGCCACACAAATAAACAGCGCCACCGATGTTGCTGTTGCTACGGCCATGATGTGCCCGTGGCGGCGAGTAATCTGGACCTCGTGTTGACGCCACAGCGATGGGGTGACGTCATACCGTCATAGCGGAGCACTTGGACCAGAATCGACACGCGTGACGAGAATGCAGTGATAGCCTAATGGGCTTTTGCTGCTGTCAGAGGCGTGGGAACGTCTCAACAAGTGGGGGTCATGGCCCCCCAGGCCCCTCTGTTCCCACACCTTTGGCTGCTGTCCGTGTGCGTGGGGCGTAAGTTTTTCTTAACGCAACGCCATGCATGCGCCGTTACCCCCCCCAATCAAAAGCGCAAATAAGGTAGGTACCGCGGAGACTCCGTCCGATCGGGATCTTTGTTTTCTATCGAGTTTCAGTAGCTTGCAATCATTTTCATGAACTTAGAGTTTAATTTGTTTGATTTTGCTTCTGTTCCATTTCCCAATGGTTTTCATTGCTGTCATAAGCGCCTTCTCATATACCTAATCATGCACCAGACATGATGAGCATTGAAATCCCGCATTGAAAAATCCTGGCGGCACGCTTGCTCCTCTCCCCGTACAGAAAACCGTACATCTGAAGTTCCATCGGTCACACCTAGAGGGCGGTGGGCATCGCGAACGGCTGGCAATGAGGGCAAAGGAGGTGTTGGGCGGCGGCTGTGAGACTGGTGCAGGAACACAGCTGACAATGTTATGAGGGAAAAGAGGCGTCGGGCGGCGGCTGTGAGGCTGACGCAGAGACACGGCTGGGAGAAGGGAACGACGTCAGTGACAAGACCACTGCGGGTCGCCGCGGTCTCCCCTCCCGACAGCGAACACAGCGCACTGCTGGGATGACGATGAGACTGGGTGTTTCCGCGCGCGACCAAGCGACCAAATCAGCCGAGCCGTCCTTTGGTGGTGTCGATGCCGGAATCGTGAGCTCGAGTCCACGTGTGTTCGAGACTACTTCTGGGCATACACACACCGCCACGAGTACCCTGATAGACAGATTGCATGTGAGGTTGTAGACAACCAAACCTTGCGAACTCTCCGCCAAGTGAGATGAAGAGTTAATTAAACGAGACGATTCTGTAGATGCTGGGACGAGGCAACCAATGAATATTACCTGGGAAAAAATTAGAATACATATTATATATTATGTATATATATAATATATATATATATATATAGATATATATATATATATATATATATATATATATATATATATATATATATATATATATATATATATATATATATATATACGTGCGCGTGTGTGTACATGCTTTAATCATATCCTTTACATTTGAGTTACCAAATGGCATCCAAGGGTTTTTCCAAGCTGCTCCTATTGGGCGAGGGATATACGCATCTCTGCTGTTATGTGCAGCGCACTCGTTCCCCTGGACGCTGGCCACCCGTTCCCCTGGACGCACCACTCGTTCCTCTGGATGTGTCACACGTTCCCCTGGACGCTGGCCACTCGTTCCCTGTATGCCGGCCATTTGTTCCCCTGGACGCTGGCCACTCGTTCCCCTGGACGCTGGCCGCTCGTTCCCCTGGACGCTGGCCACTCCTTCCCTGGACGCTGACAACGCGTTCCTCTGGACATGCCACGTATGATTCACTACCTAGCCATTTATCACTCGACAGTGGCCGACAGAGCTTTATGCGCGACATCCCCTGTTAGGCTGTTCCTCTGCAATGCTGATAGTGTACCGAGCCCGGATGGGGTGTGCTCGGCAGAGATGTCGGCTCCAGCGACATCGGAACACGACCGGTGCTGCTGGCCAGCAGCACCGCCAGCACAACGACTTCGTCCGGTCACCAGGGTGTGCGTGGTGGGTGCAATGCGGCAGCTGGCTTCCGGCCCTGCCCCGGTTCTGAATATTGGCGGCAACGTGTTCGGCCGGATTTCCATCACTAGTTGGCTGGTGCGGCACTGCAGGACCGGCATCACCAGTTGGCTGGTGCGACACTGCAGGACCGGCATCACCAGTTGGCTGGTGCGACACTGCAGGACCGGCATCACTCGTTGGCTGGTGCGACACTGCAGGACCGGCATCACTAGTTGGCTAGTGCGACACCGGAGGATCGGCCGGTCTGGACGGGGGCGTGGCCGCGCCAACTCACCTCCGCCAAGCTGGAACGGCCTCGTCGTCCGGACGCCATCCTCTCGTCGTGCGAACGACGCCCGCCGCGGCCGGTCGACCACGAGACAGCCTTCGGTGGCGACCTGTCGAACATCGGCCGTACCCAATCGCCGTCCGCCACGAGGCGGCGCAGACAGGACCGCTGCTGTCGCCAGGCAGGCACGCCCGGCTGCCACAGATCGGCCGGGAGGCGCCGACTGACTGACGAACTCGCCGCCGAGGGTGAGGTGAAGGTCGGGCACTGAGCGGCGCCAACGGCCCAGATGGTCACGGAGCGGCGCACTGTGGTCACAATCCTGATCGCGAGATTGTGGGTTCGAATCTCACAACCGACAGCGTTTACCGAGTCCACCCGCGACCAATCGGCGTGAGAGGTTGGCGACGCTGTATGACCTAACGGTTTAATGCGTCGTAAAAGAACCCAAGAAACAAGGCGCATTGTGGTCAAAACAAGCTACTGTGTGGTTAAAACAAGCTGTTGTCGTTCACTGATGTTTCAGTAGACGTTCAATATTCAAACTGTAGCTGTACACGGAACACCTATAATCCCTGAGGTATACGGCATAATCGAGTCAATCTACCATCTTAAAAGGCAAATATGTAATTTTCCGTTGAGCACATCAGGAAGAAAATGGAAATGTTCCCAAGTGACCTAGTTGATGAATGAGCATGTTATGGTGTGATAAGAGCATGTTATGGTGTGATAAGAGCACGTTAGGTATTATATCTCAGGTAAGGTAAGACAAGAGCTCTCGGATATCAAAAGGAAAGAAGAGATGATAAGAGTCAAATATTTTGCCTATAACAGACTGCCAATAGCGCCATTCGAATTCAATGTCGTGTCGCATACACACTGAGGTCTCTGCGAAAGCGGATGTCTATCGCGGGGTACCGCAACTTGACTGATGTTGCGGAGAGCAGACAGGGTCTAAGTCACAACCGTCGTCAGTTTCTCGGTCAGACGCCGACCCACTCTCACCTGAATTGCATCAGTCTGCAATGCACCCACTCTCATTCACCACCGGCCCAGGGTTGGACAAAAATAAGCTGCTTCTGGATTTTTAGCACCCAGAACACTATCCTGTCCAGGAAATCATCTCAATTTTCCCATTTGGAGGTCAAATGGTGCTGTTTGGCATTGAATTGCTCTGTGATAAAGTGCTCAGGATTCACTGGAAACTGCAAACTGAGATTTTTATGTCACAATTTTAGGCTAAATATCCGCTCCATATTCCATTACACTATAATTTCCTCTCACCATCCAGGACCGCAAAGTACAAATCCAACCCTCTCGTCGTCACAGACCACATGATTAGGTCGGCAGAATAAAGCACCGACACGCCCGTCCAGCGCATCGAGTCCTGTAGCCAACTGGGAGTCGCCGCTGTCAAGGAAGAAACACGGCCCTCAGGCGAGCGCCTTGCCGTGGTATTGGCGTGGCGACCACTGTCAGGCTGCGCCGGCAGACACGCTTCACAGCCCTTCCATGCCGATCACATGTGAACCTTGTATTGCATTGTATTGCATTGCATTGTATTGCATTGCATTGCATTGTATTGTATTGCATTGCATATCGTTGTCGAAGCAAAACAAATATATTGGCTATTACACCACAGTGTTATACAGTAAGTGATAAATTATACACAGGTGCACACTGCGCACATTTAAACATCAAGTAGTGCAAAAATACCACCACAGATGTAAATATTCAAGTCATTATTGTCCTCTACACGTTCTATTTAGAACTACCCTTATGATTGCTGTGCTATGCTATGTATGCTTGCCATGCCATGCATGCTTGCCATGCTATGCATGCTTGCCATGGTACGCATGCTTGCCATGCTATGCATGCTTGCCATGCTATGCATGCTTGCTTCCTTAGCTGACAAAATACCAGCTCAGAAAGCACGAAGAACTCAAGCGGTATTATGCGTGATATTGGACATAGCAAGTGTAAGAAATAGGAACGTAAATATCCTCATGCTCATGATAATTCAAAACAGTATATTTTTCCAATTAACACAATATACTGGGAAACCCTGGGAACCCTGGAAAATAGCTGGGTGTGACCCGTTCTCACCGACAGCGCCTGCAACAACCCCGCGCCTGTCCCACTCCCACTCCCACTCCCACTCCTTGGTTGCCTCCCACTGAACGCGACGCACATATACAGACAAGTAGACCCCCATCCACGGATGCATGCAGTCTACGTCCAACCCAAGTTACACCACTTCGTTAAGCGGCACTGCCCAACGAACCTAGTGGTCAACTCTTACCACTTGGTTTCCCAGTTTCCCATTCCCCAGTCGACCACTTGGTCAACTGGGTCGACATGGCGTTGGCCAATTGGTTGCCTGTGGTGGGATGCACCCTCGCCAAAGGCACGCCTCTTTTGATGTGACGTGAACGACACCAGTGTCAAATGTTTTAAATGCCGAGATGCATGCTTATACCTTGCCACAGCCGCATGCTTGATGCTACAGGAGTTCGGTTACTGTGTTCAAAGACATCGGACGGCTTGCTGTGTCATGCGTAGTTGTATCTTGGTTTCTTGTGTGTCCTTGAAGTTATCACAGTTGACAAAGACTCGGAGCCGAAATATATTGTGTTAATTGGAGATCTTTGCATTTCTGAATGATGATGAGCATAAAGCTATTTACTTTCCTATTGAAGTTCACAATTGATTGATATTGCCGGCTCTTTCGTGGGGGAAGGCAGCAAGCAGCCCCTCGCAATACTTCTGAAATATAATATTGGGTGTACCTATGACGTATGAAAAATGCATCCCTTTCACCCGCCGACAAACTTGACTCAATGGAACTGTCTGCCACGTTACTTCCGGCAAGGAAGCATTCTAAAGACCCACAGTTCGGCGATCAGGATATGAAGGAATGCATAGAATATCTCCTCATCCAGACCAGCCTATAATTCATTTGAAAGTATCAATATATTATGGTATGACAATGATATCTGAGAACACCAGAATTTCACCCAAAACCCATCATCAAGATTTGCCAATCATCACTGATGCTTCCTCGTCCCGCTGGTCTTCAAGATTCACCCTGTCCGTGTCACCCAAATGCCCCCCCCACCCTAGATCAGTCTCCCCAAGAGGGTTGATGGTTGATGGTTGGCGCTGAGGGTTGATCCTGGCGGCCTCTGTGGCCAGTTTGGTGATGACCGGGGCGCTGAGTGGCTGATCTTGGCCGCCTCTGTGGCCAGTTTGGTGATGACCGGGGCACTGAGTGGCTGATCTTGGCCGCCTCTGTGGCCAGTTTGGTGATGACCGGGGCGCTGAGTGGATGATCTTGGCCGCCTCTGTGGCCAGTTTGGTGATGACCGGGGCGCTGAGTGGCTGATCTTGGCCGCCTCTGTGGCCAGTTTGGTGATGACCGGGGCGCTGAGTGGCTGATCCTGGCCGCCTCTGTGGCCAGTTTGGTGATGACCGGGGCGCTGAGTGGCTGATTCTGGCCGCCTCTGTGGCCAGTTTGGTGATGACCGGGGCGCTGAGTGGCTGATCTTGGCCGCCTCTGTGGCCAGTTTGGTGATGACCGGGGCGCTGAGTGGCTGATCCTGGCGGCCTCTGTGGCCAGTTTGGTGATGACCGGGGCGCTGAGTGGCTGATCTTGGCCGCCTCTGTGGCCAGTTTGGTGATGACCGGGGCGCTGAGTGGCTGATCTTGGCCGCCTCTGTGGCCAGTTTGGTGATGACCGGGGCGCTGAGTGGCTGATCTTGGCCGCCTCTGTGGCCAGTTTGGTGATGACCGGGGCACTGAGTGGCTGATCTTGGCCGCCTCTGTGGCCAGTTTGGTGATGACCGGGGCGCTGAGTGGCTGATTCTGGCCGCCTCTGTGGCCAGTTTGGTGATGACCGGGGCGCTGAGTGGCTGATTCTGGCCGCCTCTGTGGCCAGTTTGGTGATGACCCGCCAGTCATGGAGACGATGAGAACTCGACTGAGCCAACACCGAACAGATAGCTCCGGAGGGGCACGCCTCTCCGTTATGCATGATGCCAGTCGGCAGTGGCACGGGACCTGTCCCAGCGTTGGGGGAGTAGGGGCCATTTTTTAGTCGACAGCCATTTTGAAGTCGATTCCCTCCGTGCAACGCTAACGCAACGCTTTGCCCCTCCCGTGGAAAGCTGGCGCCCTTTCGGGCCGAAAAGACACCACTTTAGCAAGGTTGGAATGCACCCCACCACCGCACACCATATTTATAAGTCAGTTTCGAAGGAAAAGGCATTCAGTATGTTCGCGTGCACCCGCCGCAGCGCACGGTATTTTTTTGCAGAAGATTCCACTCCAAGGAAATGTACCTTTCTCCACGAAAATTCCTGGATCCGCCCTTGATAGAGTCAATGCTAAACTCGTCCAAAGTTACGGGCTGCTGCCCCCTGGTTCCCACGCCCTTGTCCATCTGTCTCACTAACTGGTTGTGGGGCTGCCTGGTTGTGGGGCCGGCTGGTTCTGGTTGTGGGGCTGGCTGGTTGTGTTAGTTAACGCCATCTGTAGTAGCAC
This sequence comes from Ashinkailepas kermadecensis, assembly GCA_034440615.1. Classification (NCBI taxonomy): domain Eukaryota; kingdom Metazoa; phylum Arthropoda; class Thecostraca; family Neolepadidae; genus Ashinkailepas; species Ashinkailepas kermadecensis. The sequence goes on from JAOTOM010004589.1 coordinate 303,170, forward strand.
ATGTGCATGCAATATTACGTATCTGTCCAAAACATATGATGGCATAAAACGACCAAAACGGTACCACTGTTTATTCAAAGGTGTATGTGACTTGGCTTATTTCGGTGGCTTGTCGATATTGTATCTGGTCGCCAGCCACTCCTGCCATATAATTGAAACCAAAGGACGCAACAGTTGCAGTCACAGTAATATGAAATATGTCATGTGTGTAAGTTTGAAGTTCCGAGGTCATGCCCTGCAAGTACATACGAGGTGAAATATTCCAATGCTGCTATTTTCGGCGCTCATGTCTTGCCTCTCACACGAAATCTACCGCAGACGGACCCAATTGTAGTTGAACGTTTTGTAGCCAATGTAATTCTGCACATTTTGGCATATTCATATTGCCAAAATTGTTAACTTTGATAAAAACTTGCACTTATTTGTTCTTCTACGCTCCAATTAGATTGCTGTATCATGGACTCAACTTGAAGTGTCGAATAATACACTGAATTTGATTGCCGTAGGCTCAACTTAGATTGTCTGTTGGTTTGTGTGATGCCCCATCATTTGTTTCTTGGGCTGAAGGATACATTTGGGCTCTGAACCCGAATAAGGCTGGCGCCTTATTTCCGTCCAGACTCTAGACTTCATGGGGGTCAATTTGCACCCTCCCCCTGCTCACCCGAACGCGAGCATAACGACAGTCAGGAACGTCAGCAAATTTCACAGCCCTAGCGCAAACGTTTTTCACATGAAAAAAAACACGAAAAACCTCACGGACGGCTGGAATCGGCCCGGAACATGAATACGATTAATCCCTGACCGCACTAAATAACCAATCCATAAACACGCAAAACTGACGGACAGCAACCGCGATCAAATCGTAAACTGTCCGACTCTTCTGTTGACAAACACCGAAACGGAAGTGTGGACTGCCGGCGCGGCGGCGCGGCGTGGTGTGGACGTGGTGTTTGTTGACGCCGTGTCGGCCGCAGTGTCCGGCCGGCCGGCAGGGGGGGGGGGGGGTGAGTCAGCCTCCTGGTCAGGTGTCTGACCAAGCAGCAGCTCTCGTGCGGCAGGATTTCCGCCCACTTCCGGTGTCACGAGCCGACATCGACATCCTGACTGGACTCCGACATCCCCAGCTGCAACGTGGTCGGCACGGGCGGCGGCTTCACTTCACTTCACTTCGCTTCACTTCACTTCACTTCACTTCACTTCACTTCACTTCACTTCACTTCACTTCACTTCACTCCATTCCATTCCATTCCGCAATAGCTCCGTAACATTGTGCACCAGCGGGCGGACATGACAGTGGCATATCAGGGGCGGGGGGAGGTTTTCGTACTCGGCATCGTCCAATGAAACAGAGAAACGTTTGGTCTCATGAATATGAAGTTGTCATATATTCCTCCCCCCCCCCATGATCTTGTAATTGTATTTTTAGGGATGTCTGTTCACCTCTGAAACTTGTCGAGCATACTTGAAGCCTAACTATAGAACACTTCGCAAAAGTGCCCCTGAAAGTGTTCAGGATCTGTTGTAATCAATGGAAAAACACCCCTGAAAATGTGTGCAATGCTCCACCGATGCATCTTCCTTGGCTGTGCCACTGTGTGCGAAACTGGAAATGCACCGGTGCATAGATCCTTTGGCTTTGGTGCAGAAAGCAGAGGAGAAGCTCGGGTCTTGGAGTGGAATTTGTCACAACTAAGCATATCTTGGGAAATAGCTGGACAGTTCCACACTATGCTAAATAATAACGTGAAATCGGACACATCGTGATAATGTAGATTTACGTCACTGAACCTTAGAGAAGCACTTTATCTGATGCCACAGCGGATCCCAACATCTCTGCCACTGGCCCTACTCCTTGTCCGTGCAACCGCACCTGATAAGGTCGCTGACAACGTCCCTACCACCGCCAGCGATACTGGCCGCATCACAAGTTGTCATGCCCTGCCTCCTCAGCTCCCACTGTCACAGCCGCTACCATCACCCCTGCCAGTGGCCCCAATCGTCACTGCCCCTGCCACTGCCACTAAATACACCGCCCCTTCCAGTGACCTCCGCTATCGTCACTGCCCCTGCTACTGTCACTACCACCACCCCTGGCAGTGGCCCCGCTGTCGTCACTGCCCCTGCTACTGTCACTACCACCACCCCTGGCAGTGGCCCGCTATCGTCACTGCCCCTGCTACTGTCACTACCACCACCCCTGCCGGTGGCCCGCTATCGTCACTGCCCCTGCCACTACCGCTACCAGCACCCCTGGCAGTGGCCCGCTATCGTCACTGCCCCTGCCACTGTCATTGCCACCACCCCTGCCGGTGGCCCGCTATCGTCACTGCCCCTGCCACTGTCATTGCCACCACCCCTGCCGGTGGCCCGCTATCGTCACTGCCCCTGCCACTACCGCTACCAGCACCCCTGGCAGTGGCCCACTATCGTCACTGCCCCTGCCACTGTCATTGCCACCACCCCTGCCGGTGGCCCGCTATCGTCACTGCCCCTGCCACTACCGCTACCACCACCCCTGCCAGTGGTCCCGCTGTCATCACTGCTACCGCTACTGCCAGTGCCACTGCCTCAAGTTACTGCCAACGCCTCCACCGCAAGCGTCTAATTCACTAGTTGAAGCAACATGGGATTGATGTGTAAAGTTCTAGGTAGGATTGAAGTATGACTAAGGGAAATTAAACAAAGGGCAGCAATGGATCCAAAACTGAATAGAACCATGTTCTAAGTGGGGGCCACAAGCTTCCGTTGGATGCCACTCCTCTTCATCTTTGTTAACAGCATTGAGATAGGATTCAGAAATAGTGTTTTTAAATTTGCTGACGGTATCAAGCTGGTAGGAACGACTAACGATGGAAATGAAACTAGCAATATCCAACCAGACGAGAACTTCACAACTGGGCTGATCGACGACAGATGTCTTTAAACTATAAGTGCAGGGTTATGCATATTGGATCTGTAGATGGACACTTAGATATACATCGAGGGATAGTGAACTGAATGCCACTGAAGGGGCAAAATATTTCGTGAACGTCTATGGGGCGAAAGTTTTATGACCATCAATGATAAAAAAGTAACTCAACTAGAAACGCAACAATTCGAATGTTAAGCATCATCAATGCGAGTGTTCAATGCAAGAGAAAGGAAACTATGGAAAGGATCATCATAAGTGTGCAGTCTGCACACATCCTAGCATGAAACATATTCCATCCACCAATATCCACCTCATACTGCACACTTAAAGTTAAACACAAGATTATGGGGACCTAAAGAATATATCCAGCTCAATTTCAATACATTCAATGAGTGATCCGCACTGCATCACCAGGGATCATATTACAATTACCGCCTTTTGACATAAAGTCTGTTGGCGTCTAGCCGTCCTACACCTTGACTTTTCTAACCTGAAGTTGAAAATCGATTGCTTTACCCTGATCGGAAGTGTCTATTTTTCTCATGACGACATGCTGTTTTTCTTTGACCTTTCATTAAATCATTAGCATTACAATACGAATGCAAGCAAATGGCGTATATATGTTAGATAGTAAATAACGTCCTGGAATGGGATTGTTCGGCTTCTGCTTTTCCTTGCATCCGGCAAGAACGCGCGAGGTTCGTACAATTGTTCGTTCTGACCCAACGAATCACTGCAATCATTGCTTATTGCGCTCCGCTGCTTCTGAACTACTGCATGATGCCGCCACCCATCATGCAAGGGGCAGCATTTTGCAGGAAGAGGTCCAATGCATGCACAGTTTCGCGTTTTGCTTGCGACCTCCCGCGAAACCATCTACCCACGTGTGGCCAGGTTGTGGGAATGATTATGATGATACGATTACCACAGATGGAGGAGAAACATTTGATGAGAAGCACGTACCAATGAAGGGATGTATGAATCAGTTGGCTGATGAGGTACAGACAACCTGGAGATGAGGTACAGACGATGAAGGTGTCCATTCTCACCAGGCGCAAAGACAAAGCGCAGGGTGTGGTAAACGAGCTGTGCAATTCGAACGAGAGCACCAGAAAGAGTGGCAAACCGTGTGATGCGAAAAGCGCGGCGTCTTTTCTCGACATCTCAGACGCATGCACACAGCCTGAGAACAGCCACGACGAGGAGTTTCTGCCGAATCAAAGGTCTGGGGGTCGGGCGGACAGGCCCACGGATAGGCGGCGTGGGCCTGTCCGCGTCTGCCCTCTGGGAGAGCAGTGAGGAGCGGGGATCGTGCTCCCAGCAGGGTGGCCATGTTCAGCAGGCGTGCACGCGATTAGCTACGGCTCCAGCATCAGTGATGCCACCATGAGAAGATGGGGACGATCCCGCCGACAGCGATGACGATGAGCGAGTTCGTGCCGCCCCGCCGCCACTGTTGGAGGACGATGGACCTGGCGATGTTGGCTGAAGCGGCCGGCGGACGGACACTGATGCTCGGGAGGCATCAAAGCTGCTCACCGCCTCCTCAGTGGCTGCTGGAGACGGACAACTGCGAGCGGGAGGCTTCGAAGCTGCTCACCGCCTCCTCAGTGGCTGCTGGAGACGGACACTGGTGCTCAGGAGGCTTCAAAGCTGCTCACCGCCTCCTCAGTGGCTGCTGGAGACGGACACTGGTGCTCAGGAGGCCTCAAAGCTGCTCACCGCCTCCTCAGTGGCTGCTGGAGACGGACACTGGTGCTCTGGAGGCTTCAAAGCTGCTCACCGCGTCGTCAGTGACTGCTGGAGATGACACCGTGATCACAAAAGAGCGCGTGCAGAGTGTCGTCGGCTGCAGTCGGCAGGAAGCTGTTCGAGACGTGAGTAGCCATGCTGCAGACTGGTTTCAGGTCTTTTGTGATGGGCGTGCCACACTGATCTGGCCGATATGCGGTGTGTCGGTGCCCGGCTCCAGCAAGCACACAACGCCATCCGTCCATAATTTGCCGGTGAACATGCATCCTGGTGACGATGTGCATGTTCACCGACCGCGGTCATGTCGCATGCTGGCCATGTAAGCTGTGACGTACAAATGCACACGGGGTACAAAGGCTGATTGACTTTCTAACTGAAGGTGGGGTGGAGATGGGAAGGTGCTGTTTGTGGACGAGGATTGAACAAGTCGCTCGGGTGGAGAGGCGGCTGGATGACCAAGTTTGAGCAGCTCGTGGGCCTGTCTTCGGGCCGAGTTGTGTGCTTCATTCACCACGCAGAGCTCCCCTTCCGCACCCTGCTGTGCCACCTGGATGGGGGGAGGAGAGGAAGGGGCTGGATCGGCCACATTCCCCAGTCCGTTGGGAAAAAAACACTGTGTCGGTACACAAGCTGCGTGTGGTGCAGCATAAGCCTGTCTCGTGTGACAGCCTCCCAGAGCTGTGTCACCTTGTGTACCGGCGGGTAGGAGCAGCGATATACAGCTGCTGCATACGCCTGTCCAATGTGCCAGCTTCCCAGAGCTGTGTCACCTGGTGTATCGGCGGGTAGGAGCAGCGATATACAGCTGCTGCATTCGCCTGTCCAGTGTGACAGCTTCCCAGAGCTGTGTCACCTGGTGTATCGGCGGGTGAGCAGCGATATAATCTAATCAGTGTGACAGCTTCCCAGAGCTGTGTCACCTGGTGTACCGGCGGCTAGGAGCAGCGACGTACTGCTGCTGCATCGGTAAGTGGTGAGCAGACGACACGGCCGGCTGTGCAAGGTCCGGGCACGCTCGTACGCTACGCGGCGTGCATGTGTGCTCTGATCGTGTTGAGCGTCTCGCTGCGGGGGATGTGACAGTGGCGCCGGAACACCTGCGCGACCAGCTGCACCGCCAGAAGCGGTGTCTCGGCGCGGACCTTGACATAGCGCAACAAACAACAACATGGCAAGACACACTCGCCGAGTGTGTGGCAGTGTGGCACACTGGCTCAGGCCGAGAATGTGGCAGTGTTCGGGCGGCGAGAACCGAGGCCAGGGCTGAGAGCCAGGGGCGCGGATGGCCGAGGGGTTAAGGTGTTCAGCTCTGGATACAAAGGTCCCAGGTTCAACGCTCGCGCCACTCTGGACATTTCCCAATCCCGCGGCCCACTGGCGAAACAGTGTGGGCGGCGCCATTAACCGTGATTGTGCACAAAGTGCGTCGTGAACCACCCAATATCCAACAACAAACAACAAGGCTAAGAGCCAAGTCCTGGCAGCTCGTCGGAGCTGTGTGTGGCGAGGCGCCCTCACAGCCGACCATCCGCAAGTTCAAAGCACCGGAGGTGAACTCCCGAGCCCAAAGACAAAGAGTTGGAGGACGTGGCGTAGAAACAAACCGAAGAGCGCGAGTCTCCACCAGTGGCATCAGTTGCTTTTTATTTGCTATTACCTGGCGGTGGTTTCAAAACCGGCCTTCGGGCATGTGATGCTGAAGAGATTGGCCATGGTAACATAATGGGATCGATAATTTCTTTGGAATTCAGGAGATGACGTTGACTACGGGGCTTCATACTTGTTCGTTCTTATAGTGCCTCGTCTATACAGGTTTAACCGTACTGTTACAGGCTACCCGGTGCCTGTTATTACGCCTTAAGCCTGTATGACAGCATCGCAGCTGCAACTTTCCCTGTCACTGCTACCATCACCGTTTCTGCCGGCACAACTGCCTCTACCACAACAGCCACCCTGCAACTGCAACTGCATCTCACAACAGCCACCCCTGCTGCCGCTACAACTGCCACTGGCGCCGCCTCTGCCCCCTCCCCCCGCAACTGCGCCCCCGCTTCCGACCAGCACGTGGCTGCGGCGAGCAGCATCGATCCGTCTGCGCCGGGTCAGCCAGCCCTGCAGTATTGACGCCGCCGAAGGTCAAGCTGCCCTGCAGCGGCGCGGGCCACGCGTGCGTGAGCTGGACCGGAAGCGCCGCGGGCAATTCCGACAGACCTGGGCCGCCCGGGGAATGGCGCCGACACACGTGCTGCTTACTCGACGGGGTGGGGCACTGGTGGAGGATTTGGCACACGTCGGCATGTTCGGGGCCGGCACCGATGGGCACAGGCGACGGAACGGGGCTGGGTGGGGGTATTGGGCAGCAGAGTGCACTTGCTTAAATCCGGAATTTTAAGTTTGGAGGGCGGAGGACGCTGGTGGCGGCAACGTTCTCTGGCTTCCTTCATCTCACTATAGAGGCGCAAACAAATGTCGTGCTCAGCCGCGCAATACAGCACGTGCCACCAGGTCCAGATTGAAAGGCGTGGCTGAACTAAAATCCAGTAATAGAACGGGCGAACAACTTCGTGGCACTCGGCTTCCGGATGAGCTTTTCGATATCCCAGAGGATCCGAAGTGATCCTCTGGGAAATCCATATTTGCTTTTGTCCCATACTTGCGCACTGCGATTGCCGATGCTCCCAGACCTGGCACGATACAGTAGCGGGACAATATGGGTGCGGAAAATATCCCTGTCAGGAACGAAAACGATGGCGTCAAATGCAGTGCTTTCGGTGTCAAGACGCTCATTTGGCCGTGCACTGGTTGACGCCGTGTACTGGTTGAACAATGGCACCCACACTGAATGATCCCGTCTCACATGGAAACATTGTCTGCGAAAGGAAAATAATTCACCCGCCAAATGACAGGATTCCGCCAAATGACATAGTCCCGCCAAATGACATAGTGTCGTCAAATTACATAGTCCCGCCAATGGCATAGTCCAAATGACGCGGCCCCGCCAAATGACTCAGCCCCACCATACTACGCATCGTGTAGTGGCACCCTGAGATGAGATGGATGCCCGTGCGGCGGAGATTCGCCGAGCGGCAGGCCAGAGACTGGAGCGGGACGTTATCGGCGGCAAAGTGCGGACCGGACGGCAAAGTGCGGACCGGACGACAAAGTGCGGACCGGACGGCAAAGTGCGGACCGGACGGCGTGTCGATCCACCGGCAGCCGGAGGCCATTTAGATTCGATGCAGCGGCTCGGACTGGATCCAATTAGGATTGATTTACTCTCACGAGTGGATCTCAGGCATGCCGGTGGTCGGCGTTGGACTCCAAGAGACGGGTCGATAGGCCAGTGACCTGGGATAAATTTCCGGTAGTGGAGGGCACTAACCCAAGATGTCAGAGCCGGTCATGACGTGGAAATATGTCAACAATGTTACCCATAAAAAGTGATGAAATGAGAAAAAAAACATCAGTCGATAACAAAACATTTTGATGATAATAATGCCCAAACGAATGTTGCAAAAATTGGATGAATTAATATCGACGAATGCAGTTATATTTCACGTGTATGAATTCGGGCAGCCAAAACTCTGCTCGAGGAAGTCAGAACAAACTGCTGTTGGGTGTTGGGTTCCATGTAAATGTTGCAGCTCCGGGCCAGTGTCGATGACAGCAGCCGCGCCGTCGTCGCGACCGTCTTACCATCGTGTCCATCCCATCGTGTCTTACCCATCGTATCTTCCCTAAATGTGCACACAAACCAACAACAATTATGCTTGTGTGGCGGAAGGTCAGCTACCTGGAGTGAAATAACAACAACCCCTGTGCACGCGGACGTAGGTTAAAGGGAACCGAGTTCCACATTAAAACCATGAAATACTTCGTGAAATGTCACAAAACTGGGAAAGAGATTGGCGATAACCTTTATTCGCGACACGGGCAGGCTTCACGACCTCCTGCATCATAAAAATAACAGAGGGAGAGAGGAGGGATAATTCGTACTAAACCAGAATAATAATTCGTACTAAATGGCACGTTTTTTTTCAGAAAGATATTTAAGATAAGCCGGCTCGTGTACGTCCGGCGCACGCAAACGTTGTTCAGTGCTCAGAAGCGACTAACTCACCGCCGGTGAGGAGGCGGGCCCCAAGTCATCGATGACGCCACGATGATGACGTCATCGATGACGCCGCGATTCGGTTGGAACGCAGCGCCACCTCCAGCCGTCGGGCTCCCGCCAGTCTACCGGCCAGTTGGTCGCTCTGCCCTCGATAATACAGGCCCCCTTTCTGTCATATAGCGTTCACTCATGCACATCACAATGTTGGATACCGAAGAATCAGAAGGCGACATACCCTTGTGAGCTGGGGGAAACCCCGCACACAGGTGCGGGTAAAATCCAGACGGGCAACATGTGCTGTATTGGATAAGTTGATTTTATATATGATAAGAATATATCTGAAAGACCTGAAGAAGTATGCTACCAATTATATATAGGCATGTGCCGAGAATATCACATTCGAGATGTTTAGGGGCAGATCCAGGAATGTTGGTCGGTGTGAGGGCACCTGTTCTAGCGGGTGCCATTTCACCGAACGGAACTACCTTTTCTACTCCGAGGGGCGCCATCGGCTGACAAATTCGCTGAGCAAGGGGTGCACCGAAACTTCCCGGTAGGGCGCTTTTTTGCAGTCGAAGGGGCGCCACATCTCTATCGGGAGGCACATGCCCCCAGTTCCCCCATGGATCCGCCCCTGCAGGTGTTGTAGATGCAACACCAACATTGGCTTCCACAGCACCAACATTCTCTGACTTTACATTCTTACTTAATATGCAACACCGACAAAATCATGTGCAGCATTAACTTTAACGGTGTTCTTCGACCTATGCATCTAGGGGCAGCGTCCAAGTGGCCCTGACTGCCGCTTTCCTTGCAAAAACATAATAATGTTAGGCTGGATGCTTCTCTTCATTGTTCACCATTCCGTTCCCGCTCTCATCAAACCAAACTTCGACGTAACTGACCATATGACTCACAGCTGGCCGTGCAAAACAGAAATAGCATGGTTGTTTTGCTAGCAATCGTGAGTATGTCAACAGACAGGTTCACGCATTTAGAACCGTTACTGCACCCTTAGTACATCTGCGGAGTTAGTTACATGTTTTCCAATTAACTTTGGCGCTACCTCTTGTAAAAATCAATGCTAGATATATGTGGTTAAAGACTTTGTTGCGCCTCTTTACACCCGTGTCGAAGGGTTTTCGTTTCTCAATGACGTTGCTTTTCATTTCTTTCATATGGATATCACAGTACGTGTAACTAACAGCCCGCGATAGGTAGCTTTAGTGGCTTTAGTGGGTAGGTAGCTTTAGTGGGTAGGTAGCTGTAGTGGGTAGGTAGCTTTAGTGGGTAGCTTTGGTGGGAATTCGTGACTGAGGAGGAAAAACCGCTCACTTGGAGGCATTTTCCCCGCGGGAAGCACGTCAAAACAGGTCCTGGAGTGATGACGGAGACTGAGCGGAGACTGAGCGACGAGTGGAGACCGTGCGGAGACCCACCGTCCACTCGGCGACCGTGGGTCTGCGCACGGGGAAGCGTGTGGCCTTCCACGCACATGCTTCTTCCAAACCCGCGACACTCCGGCGTACACGACGAACGAACTCTGGTGTATGTGAACTCCGATGTTACCCAAAGGTTCGGGAAATTTGACCACGAAATACAAATTACGTACCATACTCATAGTTTCCAGTCTCATTCTAAGTAGTCCTCTTCGCAAAGAGTAGTTTGCTTACTATCTGCAGGGATAGCCTCGCAAATGTTTGTGATGTTGTCCGGCGTTGTGCTTGTCGGCGGTCGTTAAGAAAGCTCATCGTCATCTACAGATATTGGTCCGTGCTTCAAGCGTCTGTACGACAGAAATGTTTTGCGTTGGCTCATAGCATTATCACCAAACGCTTCCCTAAGCATTCGGTTGATTTCTATAGCAGTTTTTTTTTCTGAGATTGAAGCAAAATTTTATGTTCTATAAAATCCGTAATTTCAGTCAGAGAAGAAAATCGCTAAACCACTACAACACTACCTCACAAAAACGCACGTAGCCCAAGAACGCGGCCTCTGCGCCTGTCCGCGGCCTCTGCGCGGCCTCTGCGCCTCTGCGCCTGTGTGTTTGCACACCTGCTCACAAAGTATAATGCGAGCTCTTTCTAGCTGCAATCTGGTTCTCGATCGCTATTTAAATTCCGCGAACTTTTGAGTTGCACTCCGCATTGGTATTTTGATTTATTCAATGGATTGTTAGCCTTGATAAGCCGCATTTACAGCCCGAGTCATGGAAAATCCGGAACGAAACAAACCAACACGATTAAATTCGCCTCACTTGATCTCACCGCCCTGCCGGCCGTCCGCGTTCCGCGCCTAATTCCGGGTCGGGGCACTTACATGCAGCTGGCTTGGCGGGTCTTCAGTCGGTATTTATGGCCCACGATGGTATCTGCAGCCCAAAGTTAATTGCGTGCAGGCTACAGGTAGCTCGTACAGTACCAGTCTTCAGCTGTGGTGCGCAATAGAGCCGGACACGGCCACCATCCTCCCGCACCCCCCATGGATGCCCGAGGCAGACAGCGGATGGGACGGTCAGAAAAGTCCGCAACTTTTCTGACGACTTTTCAACGACGTCCGCGGCTGTGGCGAAAGCATCGGCGAGAATTGAAAATGTTGTTTTCCCGTTGTTAAATAATTAGAAAGAAATATTGCAAACTTGAATGTGTGTGCATGCGCTACGATGCAACCACATATTGGTGGATCTAGAGGGGGTGGGGGGGGTCTGTGGTGGAGGGACGGAGGGTAGCTTCCCTCCAATCAGTGAATGGCACCCCTAATTGAAAAAGGATGCCCCATCGGAAGGCCCAACTACGCCCCATCGATGCTTTTCTCAGCGTTGCGCATCACTCCAGAGGGTTTGATTGCGCTGCGCTTCAGAAATGTCCAACAAAAGACGACTCTCCCAGAACATTGATGCTCCCTGGAAGCTCGCAGTGCACCTCATTCGAACTGTCGCTTCCGGTCAGCGGCGCCAGTCCTCCGGACGATTGTCACTTTCCCGATCAAAATGTCTCCAATCCGTCAGTGTAAATAATACATAACGCCTAAAATACTCAACAAACGAGCTGCATGGCACGGGGCATTCATGCCGGCCTCAGTTTACATCGACGCCACCGGGAGGCTCAGGACATTCATGCCGGCCTCAGTTTACATCGACGCCACCGGGAGGCTCAGGACATTCATGACGCCACCGGGAGGCTCAGGACATTCATGCGGTGGCAATTTGCATTGCATGATCACGTGGAAAATAAGCTTAAAAACAACAAGGTAAATACTAGATGATGACATTTCGCTCAGACTAATGCTGGGAGCTCCATCCTCGTTAGAGAAAATAAGTGAAATCACTTCAAATGCAATTAACACTGCAAATCGAATACTTCAATACTTCAATCAATCGACACCTATGAACTTAAAAATTGCCGATCTATTTGCAGATTTATAGCAGGCCGGCTACCTGGTGTTCAGTATGCGGCAAGCACCAACAAACGACAAATCCTGTTCACGGTTTGCCACCTTAGACTGCTACCTAAGACAATTAAAAACACCCGAAGTGAAATACTTGGATTAGCCTCTTCTAGGACATTTATTATAGCAAGGCGACCAAGTTAAAAGTACAAGGGTATTAAGCCAAAACATTAAAATATCTATCAAGCTTCCTCTGTTTGGGGTTTAAAAAGGGGAAATTTTTTTTAATTTTAAAAAAAAAAAAAAAAATTTTTTTTTTACCCACCTTTATTAATTCCCCCCCCCCCCCCCCCCCCCCCCCCCCCCCCTCCTGGGTGGTTGGGGGGTGGTGTGGTGTGTTGTGGGGGTGTGGGGGGGGGGGGGGGGCGGGGGGGGGGGGGGGGGGGGGGGGGGGAAATTTTGGGTTTTTATTTTTAAATTTAAAAAAACTTTTTTTTTGGGGTTTGTTTTTTTTTTTTTTTGTTTTGTTTGGGGGGGGTTTTGGGGGGGGGGGGGGGGGGGGGGGGGGGGGGCACTCATTCAGGGTGCGTCATTTCCCAGGAGGGATGTCACTATTCGGGGAAGAAATCGAAAGAGATGTGCAATCGTACCTTCGAAATTTTGGCGCCAATCTCGAAATTCAGGCGCCAATCTCCGTCGGAGGGCTGCCTTTCGATGCAAATTTCAGTCGGGACACGCATTCGAGACTTTCAAAGGGATAGCTTGAGCGGAAAAAAATGAGGGCGGGGGGGGGGCTGTCGTATCTTTAAGATGGGAAAAATCCCTCGATTTTCGTTTTGTTTTTCGTTCAGCGGGCGGCGTTCTCCGATCTGGGTGGAGTTTCGGCACATACTCCTCTGCTTCTGTATCCGCCAGTGCCACTATCGGGGCGGGTGCCGCCCTTATCCTTCATCGACCGACCAAATGGACACACTTTAGCATGTGCCGCCATACACCAAACCGAGCGTGGGGAAATTAACACGGGGTGTTGCACCCCCTCCCCTGAATGACTAAATGTAACACTAAATTACACTAAATATACATCGACTGTAAATAAATTGTTCTAACTGTGGTCTGCGCCACTACCCCTTATATATGGATGTTGCACTAGTATTGCAAGGAAATGCGTAGTGCGTAAATACCTTCAGGGCGCTTCATAATTGCTTATTAATAGCACTGATAACAGATTGGGTGGATTTCCCCGCCCCCTCCAAAGGAAAAAACCCAGCCCAAACCAAAACAGATCGGTGGCTAAACACCCAGTGATTGTAATCCTTTCATTTTATTCCTTCATTTCACTCATATTTTGAAGACAGTAGGTGTTTCGACACGAGACAACATGCAATCACCCGACGTTTCGAACTCCTACTCTTGCCAGTTTGGCCCGGCAATCTGTGTGTGACCGATGGAGTAGGAGGGTCAAAACACCCAGAGAGAGAGAGAGAGAGGACGCCAAAAGTATTCAGTTTTGTACACGAAAAGGGACAGCCCTCCCAAGGAACTACGGAGAAAGGATTCCTCCTTTGATGCTCCTTTTAGACACCCTGATACCTTAGACATACATAAGTTTTCGGCTGATTCATGAGACAAGCAGGGAACGGTCCAGGACGTTCGGCTGACGGTTTCACAATGCGAATATTTCACACGGTCCAGGACAATCCACAACGACACACGGCGGTCCAGAGCGGTCCAGAACTCTCCAGGACTTGTGGTCGACGGTCTCGTAATACGGACATTTCACACGGTCCAGGACAATCCACAACGACACACGGCGGTCCAGAGCGGTCCAGAACTCTCCAGGACTTGTGGTCGACGGTCTCGTAATACGGACATTTCACACGGTCCATAACGGTCCACAGCAGTCCGCAACGGTCCGGAGCGGTCTAGAACTCTCCAGAATGTGCGGCGGACAGTCTCGTAATACGGACATTTCACACGGTCCAGGATAATCCACAACGGTCCACAGCGGTCCACAGCGGTCCACAACGGTCCAGAATGGTCCAGAACGGTCTAGAACCCTCTAGGACGTGCAGCAGACGGTCTCGTAACACGGGCGTTTCAGAATCACTATATATCAGGCGCAACAGCATTCTTTGGGTTTATCGCAGGGCCCGGGTTCAAATCTGACTCGGGGGAAATTTTCCTCGTCAGAAGCCGACACAAGTCGACAGCACTCGTCGCCATGTCCGGACACAGACACCCGACACCGCGACAAATCCCGCACGAGGACATCGATCTGGATCCATCTGGATTCATCTGTATCCATCGGGCTCCAGGCCGATGGATCCGCCTTGGAATAGAACACTTTGTCGCGATGACGTATTTCTCCGGGGACGGCAGCTCAATTCATGTCACGAGAAGCAATCTCGTGATTCATCGCACCGGGTCCCGGCTGGGAGCGGGGCGGCCCGGCCGGCGCACCTGCTCTGGCTGGGACCAGCCGACGACGCACAACTCCAGCACAACTCGCTGCTGGGATCCGGGGCACTACGTTGTTCTCCTCACGCAGCCATGGTGCTATCTGAGGCACTACGTTGTTCTCCTCACGCAGTCATGGTGCTATCTGAGGAATTACGTCGTTCTCCTCACGCAGCCATGGTGCTATCTGAGGAATTACGTTGTTCTCCTCCGAAGCCATGGTGCTATCTGAGGCATTACGTTGTTAACCTCCGCAGCCATGGTGCTATCTGAGGAATTACGTCGTTCTCCTCACGCAGCCATGGTGCTATCTGAGGAATTACGTTGTTCTCCTCACGCAGCCATGGTGCTATCTGAGGAATTACGTCGTTCTCCTCACGCATCCATGGTGCTATCTGAGGAATTACGTCGTTCTCCTCACGAAGCCATGGTGCTATCTGAGGCATTACGTTGTTCTCCTCACGCAGCCATGGTGCTATCTGAGGCACTACGTTGTTCTCCTCACGCATCCATGGTGCTATCTGAGGAATTACGTCGTTCTCCTCACGAAGCCATGGTGCTATCTGAGGCATTACGTCGTTCTCCTCACGCAGCTGGCGGCGCCCCCAACTGCCTTGGTGCGCGCTTTCTGGCACAGCTTTTTCGTTGGCAAATATAATGTCTTGTATGATACTGATATTTAAGCGCACGCTTGGGGTGCTAAAAACAATTCAATGTTGCAATACAATTTAATTTGGTTTCAAGATGTTAATATTTTATCGTCGCTGCTGAAAGGCTTCAGAGTGTACCACCACCCCATGATGCCCTACATCTGTGCTCCTACTGCTGATCCGTGCTCCCACTGCTCATCTGTGCTCCCACCGTTGTTATGTGCTCCCACTGCTGATCCGTGCTCCCACTGCTCATATGTGCTCCCATCGTTGTTATGTGCTCCTACTGCTGATCTGTGCTCGTAGACGTAGTAGTAGAAGTAGTAGTCGTAGACGTAGTAGAATGGCGAGTCAATCTCATCATGATACACTTGGCAGACGCACATGATGTCGTGCTACACTCTGCGTCCCTTTAGTGTAATGCTATTGGTGCGTTGCCACCGGGGCGCAGGGGTGCGTCCGCTGCATGAGTTGTGCAGCGCCAGTGCAATCACCTTAAAGCACAACTCACCACAAGGTCGTTTGTCGGTTGGTTATTGGTTTACGCCAGGTCGACCGTTGAGTCATATAGCGTCGCCAATCTCTCACGCCGATTGGTCGCGGGCGAAGAGCAGCGACAGGTGATATTCGAACCCACAATCTTTCGATTGCGAGACCAGCATCTTACCCCTAGACCATTCGTCCCCAAGGTCGTTTGTCGTAACAGGTCGCGAGGAAGAGCCATACGCAATGCAGGCTGAAGTCTTCCTGATGAAAGCAGGCGATTCTGATGTGCTTGTTGTGGTACTGAACGACACATCCGTCCGTATCCGACGCATCCGTTAAATATTGTACCTTTTATGTTTAAATTTCAGTATTTAAAACGCTGTATCACTTCTGCCTCAAAGGTGTACATATATTGAGTCAGTTCGATGTTGGATGCTGTCGCCAATTAATCATATATTCATAATATGAACCTAGACTCTTGAAGTAGCTGCTCTGGGAGTGCGCCAGGTAGGGCACCTTGCCAGATTGGCAACGGCCCCTGTTGCACCATCAATCAAATCACCAACGCTCTGACGCATGGAGACTAGTGTGGTTTGGATCCCTGCGCTATCGCAAGTAACTAAATATCGAGAGAGAGTGAGACAGACCGTCTCTCCGACGTGACCCGGGTGCCTCCTTGGAGAGCGGCCGAGGAGCGTCGCTCGACGGCCGCCTCGCCGCACGCCAGTGATAAACTATGGGTGAAATAGGGTGGAATATACCACTTTCTGAACACTGAATATACATCCTTTCCAAATAAGTATCAACATGGTGATTCTTAATGTGTGTTTATGAAGTCACCATGGTTCATTTTGAACAGTGTCACTTACATAAATATCATGTTTATGCTCATCATTGTGGATTGTGATACACAGACAATTATAGGTGAAGGGATTACCTATGATGTGGTCTGTTATGCCATACTATTTGTTCATAATATGGTATCTTTCCATTGTCATTAATGTAGGTATACATATGTTAGGTGTTTCCAAAAATAAACCACAAATTTTCACTGATGAGCGCTCTATTGGCTCAAAATTTACCTTGAAGGACTTAGACGATATTTGAAGCAAAAATCATTTCTATTGCAAATTTCGACATCCTGCTGTGAACGTTTCGACATCTCACACCTGACGAAAAACCATTATTTGAACACTGCTGCACGCACCCGCCAGGATATACGATTGTTCTGCACTGTTCAAGGCGAGGTACCACATTTATCGATGATGATAGGGTGAAATAATATGTAGAATTCGAAAATCGATGTCTAAAGAGAGTCGAGAACGGGGTGTTGATCACAAATATAAATTTCATACACATTTTTGGTTTAAAATGCTTTCAAAATTTGACGAAAAAATAGTTTGATGCACGGATCTTAAGATATTATATCTTCGCACACCGCAACAGTCTTGGAATGCAAGAAATCTTCCCTCGTTCCAGAATACATTACAGAATACAAAATACATCGGCTAAAAAGATAAGCTTGTGGGATGACGTCATAATTTACGTCACTTTACAGGAGAAACTGATAGTCAGAGAGACATAAAACTTCCAGAATCGTGTTCAGGGGCTAAGATAATCCTTTTGATAAAGCTTAAGCTAAAATTTGAGGGGGTGAGGTATTATTAACCAGTTCAGTCGGCGTGCAATGACCCAGGATATAGGCTATAGATTATAGGCTATAGGCTATAGGCTATAGGCCATAGGCTATAGACTGTGCAAGGTCAATGACACAACTTTAACTCAGATAACCTTTTCGCCATATTTGTTCATTCTGATCTTAATTTAACATCCGAAACAAAATTTAACGCCCGTTATATTCCTGAGCACAGGAAAAGTGTTTTCCGCCACTATTTCGGGAAGCTCCCAAAACGTTTCGTCATCTGACCCTTGACCAATTGGTTCAAATATAACGTCATACGATGATCATTTCAGGTGTGTATCGGATATTGTTCTGAGAAAGGGCGAGACCAAGAGCCAGAGAGGAGGGAGGAGAGAGGAGAGAGGAGAGGAGAGAGGAGAGAGAGGAGAGATGAGAGAGGAGAGAGGAGAGAGGAGAGAGGAGAGATGAGAGGAGAGAGGAGAGTGGAGAGAGGAGAGAGGAGACATGAGAGAGGGGGAGAACGATTAAACGTGATCAAGTGATAAATAATGGTCCTCGCAAAAAAAAACTTTACGCTAACATTGGGAAGTCGACTGACAACTCACGTACGCAAATCGGATATCAATCGCGAGACCCCATACCGTACAACACACTGGCTTCTTTCATATCGCTTGTACTGTCTGTTTGGACACGCTGCGGGGGGGGGGGGGTCGCAGCGAGGACCCCTCCCCTCCCTTCACTTGGGCTGGCAGCAGAATGCTGCACACTGGCGTCGGCTAGAACAGTCACTGCATTGGTCAGGAGCAACTGGGGCCGGAAAGATCCCTCATCAGAGAGCAAAACATTCGGCTTCGTTCCACAGTCCGTGCGTGGGTTTTGATCGGTCCAGCCTCTGACAAGCGAGTCCGCGGGCGGGCGAGCGGCTTCGGGCGGCCGGGGATGGGCGGCGCCTGACCGCGAGGTGCCGGGCCGGACCGGAGTGACGCCCCGTCACAAGTGCGTGCGAGATCACAGTCCGATCAGGCCCCGCCCCCGCCGACACGCGCCAATCGGCGCGTGGCGTGTGCGGCACGGGGGCGGAACGACAGTGCACGCCGCCCGGTCCCACCAAATATGGTGCGACGCCTGTTGTAGCTCTAATTGGGGAACTGCTAAAACAGTAGCGGCGTGGCAGCCGGCATTACGGCAAAAATATACGATCAATATAAAGATATGAATCAATCAATCAATATAAATTTATCAAACGCAGAAAGACGTGCATTCCGACAATTTTTGGAAAGCTTTATCTCATGCAGCCATCCTGCTATTCTCCCATTCAGGCTTCCTGCTATTCTCCCACCCATGTTTTCTGCCATGCTCCCATCCAAGCTCCATGCTATTCCCCAATCCAGGCTTCTTGCTATTCTCCCACCAAGGCTTCCTGCTATTATCCCATCCAGACTTCCAGCCATTCTCACATCCAGGCTTCCTAGTATTCTCCCATCCAGTCTTCCTGGTATTCTCCCATCCAGACTTCCTGTCATTATCCCAACCAGGCTTCCTGCTATCCCCCATCCAAGCTCCTGAGCCAGCTACCAGGCGTAAAAACAGCTGTCAGGGCCAGGACTGGTAGGCACAACTGACAAGTAGATTCAGATAGCAACTCCCCCCCCCCCCCACACACACCTACGCTTTAATGGGCGTTAACGTTAACCGCCCATTGGCGTTGAATTGGTGCCAAATAGAAAGAAACAACCTGACAATAGCCATTTCCTCCCGCTCCTTATTTGGGGATAGGTCCTACAACCTTGACCAGTGCGAATGATATACAGCCGTGGGCATAACTAGAAATTGTGAAGCCGATGTGCACCCGTACGTAACGAGGCGTGTTGCGATGAAAACTAGTGAATCTGCTCAATGTACCACTACTACAAATAATAGCAATAACATTACTACAAAGTATATTCAATAGCAATAATAAGGATCACAATAACAACAGTACAAATAACAAAATCGTTTTAATTCCAGCTGCCTATCGCAGCATGGTCGGGTCGTGAGAAGGCTTCAGCCTAATCACATATCAGCTGAGTCCCACTGCGTTATCGACGAAACCGCATTCGTGAATCGCCACAAATATGCACAACTGCGCAGCACTTGATATGTGCAATCATCGAAAGAGAAAACCATCGCATCATGATCAGCGGCCGCACTGTCAATCCTATCGAGTTGACAAATTGCCAATAAATGTCGTGCAATACCTCACCTAGGTCTGTCGCTTACGGCGACGCGGTCCGAGGCACCAGACTGATTATCAATGAGTCTGACCGACTCGGATAAAATATGCATCCTCTTGACACCAATAAGTCTCTTAAGACCAGCTTCAGGCTGGATTTCGTCAACCCAAGGTCTTCGATGCTGATGAAATCGTGTCCGAGCATTACAGTGATTGATTCTCGAACACCAACCACATGGACGCACAAATGAAATGTTTTGTCATTATGACAAGGCAGCCCAAGGTCAGGCAAATGCATCTGGTGGTTGTGAGCCAGGTTCGCCCAACACAAGCGTGACGTGCGCAGTATATCGAATCGAGCGGTCAGCACGTGACGACACAGGCGGAGCGCCCGAGGCAACAGGTCGATTCAGTTCATGGCAATAATAAGATGACTAATGGTAGGTGAACGTAGATCGGGAGCTGATAACTACCGATGGTCATGAACAACATGAAAATATGCCCAAGATGGTTGGCTTCCATTCGCTAAAAAAGATGCTGCAACGCAAAACTGGTAGTGAATGAAGAGGAGTGGTGAAGTAAGATAGGTATCACACCCTCAGAAGCAATATCCGTGACCATTCATTTGGCTGTGCACCTTGATGACTGTTCATGAACATACTAATTATTTACAGTTTAGGCACTCTCGTTGCAGGTGTGGATATCGACAATGTTGGTGCGGTCGGGTGCAAACCGACCAAGCGCACCGAATAAATCACGGAAGGGCTGCAGGCGATGCCGCCAGATCGTGAGTCTCGTACGTGCAACGCCAACATGAAGTAATGTGTGTATTATCGGCAGTTTACAACGCCGGCTTTACCTCGTGGAAACACCAGCTTCGCAATATGTAGCATCAGTTTTGGAACGATATTTCTTACAAGTACACAATGTTGCAATATGGCATCAACATATAACACTGCTGTTTTTCATCACAGAAATTCACGATAATTTGAAGGGGCAAATAAAAAGTATTGGAAGGGATTCCGTTGATGGAGCAAACACTAGCTACCGCTTCGTCTAGGAAATGCCACCGCTAAGCAGAAGTACTTAATAAATCCGGAGTCGACGGGCAATATTTGAAGTGCTCGTGCATGACTGCTGGTGCAAGGACCTGACCTGGCGCCTTTACTTTTCTCTTGAGCTTTGAGCAAAACCATTCCAATGCAAATGACCCACAGCGAATAGCCAATTCCTGAATTCCAATCTTCTGGATCGGGGCCGTTGCGGGCTCGTGACTACCGCCGAGCCGTCCCAGCCAGCTGCTACACTCAATACACAATACCAGCAATACACACTACACAAACTGATACACAATACCAGCAATACACACTACACAAACTGATACACAATACCAGCAACACACAGTACACAAACTGATACACAATACCAACAATACACAATACACAAACATATATACAATACCAGCACCACAAAATACGCAAACTGATATACAATACCAGCACCACACAATACACAAACTGATACACACAAATTCCAGCAGTCAAGCACCTTTTTTACCACCCGCTGCCTATCCATATTTTAGAAAACGCATCTCACACCACAACACCTCTCCACTGGATCCCCCAGCAGCTGCACTAGCATGGGTCGGAACCTCTGGGGCGGCGGCGGCGCTGCACCACCACCTTAATGGCACACGAAACCTCCGGGGCGCCGCGCCACCACCTTAATGGCGCACGAAACCTCCGGGGCGCCGCGCCACCACCTTAATGGCGCACGAAACCTCCGGGGCGCCGCGCCACCACCTTAATGGCGCACGAAACCTCCGGGGCGCCGCGCCACCACCTTAATGGCGCACGGAACCTCTGGGGCGGCGGCGGAGCTCCACCACCTTAATGGCGCACGGAACCTCTGGGGCGGCGGCGGAGCTCCACCACCTTAATGGCGCACGGAACCTCTGGGGCGGCGGCGGAGCTGCGCCACCACCTTAATGGCACGACTTAACATCGACCCTGTGATGTTGACTGTATAGCAACGCCTTGAAATAGGGCCTGCATCTGCGCTTAAATCGCTATGTTGCTCCGCTTTCGGGTTGCTTCGCAAGAATTGCTATGCGATGTGCAAACGTGATCGTGGATGTAACGACTTCAGAGCGTCTGCATGACTGACCTGCAGCACTTGGATATTTTACCGTTCCTGATCGATAGCGCTCTTCTCGCTGAGAGCTGCTGCTTTACTTCGCACTCTCATGTCCCGCACACGAGATGCACGAACCATGCATCGAAGGGATATGGACCGTAGGCCGATCGGAGTGGCGCTACGCCGCTTCTGCGGTGGATGCCGTACATGCTGACCGTCGGCTCATCGGAGTGGGTTGGGTGTTGGTTCTACGACACATCGACCGTTGAGTCATGTAGCGTCGCCAATCGCTCACGCCGATTGGCCGCGGGCGAAGAGTAGCTACAGGTGAGGCTCGAACCCACAATCTGTCGATTGTCAGATGGGCAACTTACCCCTTGACTACTCGTCCCCCATCGGAGTGGCGTTACGCCGCTCCTGCGCCGGCCGCCGCACGTGCCGCCGAGCCCTCCGGCCGGCTGATAACACCTCGTATCCGCCGGTTCGTGGGCGTATGCTCACTAAGCAGTGTTGTGACGACGCGGTGGGCCGGATCGCCGAATCAGCACGGGCCGGGCCGGCCAGACCGCCGCCCGGCCCGATTACGGCGGGACACGGGCGGGGCAGGGGGACGCCAGCGGCCAGCAGCAGTGTCTACAACGCAGACCAATTCTCGGCAGTGTTCTCGGGCGATAATCAGCGCCGCGAGATTCGACACAGGAGGTGTTCGATGTTCGTGACAGGTGCACCGGTGCAACAGCCAGGGAGCGGCACTGGACAGGGGAGTGACAGGGGGAGTGGGGAGTGACAGGGAATCCTGCGTGACAGTTGGCAGTTGACAGTTGGCAGTTGACAGTTGGTCACTGCAGGGGCCGATGCGAGCTCGGCTGCAGGGGCCGACATTTAGCACCGCCATTCGGGGAGGCCTCCCACGTGACAACGAGGGCCGCCACTTCAGCGGCGGACTTCTACGTTTCGGACGTCAATATAAGCCCATGGTATTCATCTCAATGCAGACGAAGGCATACGCGCACCTCGTACGCGTCTGCTTGGCCTGTTTCGTGCGCTCGTTAAGCGGGAATGCATAGCATGCGAGATATCTTTGTGGATGCCACCGGAGAGCGTTTCAACAATAAGCAACCACTCCGATATTTATAGGATAATTGAAGCCGAGCAATCCAGCATGGATGGATAGTTGTAAAATTGTCCAGGTGTTCAGACTCAATGATTACAAAGTACCTCTAAATTGGGACCGCAGGAGTCAGCAAATGTATACACCGGAACGTCTCCAACTACAGCACGTTAAACCACCACTTGTGGACACCTCTTCTCAGACTTGGAGAAGGAGATGGGAGCTCCAAGAGGTTTTGTCCCTAATATGTGGTGCACGCCATATACCCGATGGTCAACGTTCCTCATGCAGCAGTTCCAGACATCGTCCCCCCCCCCCCCTCCACAATCTTAAGATCCTCAACACATGGAATACGCATATCATCAATTGTCGAATTCTCCTGTACCTCTGTTGGTTAGTTATTTGGGTTTTAGGGCGCCTCGACCAGGATATGTGATCATTTAGCGCCCATAACGTTCATTTACATTCCGAAATCCCATGAAGTGTTACTGAGGTGAGTACCTGTATGGTCTGAAACCCGATCGCTCTCAGGTATCTGAATATGTTACCCGAATTAATGATTTCCGAGTCATCTGACAGCACGCCGCGATATGTTAGCTGTCTGCTCCTATTTCCATAGAACAACCTTCGCTTCCGTGAAATACGTCGGCACGAGAAAAGCACATGTTGCACCGTGAGGGCTCCCAGACAGCGGGGGTGGGGGGGGGGGGGGCACTTGGGTCTCTCTTCCGCAGAGGAGGTATTGGTGAGTAGCGTGTTTGTGGCCGGTTCGCAGTCTAGATAGACAACTCGTCACTCCTGGAGCTGAGATAGCATGATGACCAGCCTCCAAGGCGTGGCTTTATTCACTGCAGTTTATTGCTGGACTGAGCATTCCAACTCCCCTGTCACTTAGTATTCATGTGCGATGAGATTCCAGAGATGTGGTCCCTGGCTGGAAGTGGGAGAATACGTGTTGGGGGCCTCTGGGCTGCCCATTTAGATGCGGAATCGGCTCGCTCATTTCCATGAATTCCGACATGGCTCGGTGCCCAGCACAAACGAATGTTTTTCCCGCCTCGTTCCAGAGTAGTGAGACATGTCAGAATGTCAATCAGTAGAGTGTCTGTAGGGCAGTGATAAATTATTCGTGAAATAGGGTGGAATATACCATTTTATGAGCACTGAATAGACATCCTTCCCAAGGACGTATCGACATCGTGCTTGTTGATGTGTGCCTATGAAGTCTTCATGACTCGTTCCTAAGAGTATTTTTACATATAAGTAGCATGCTTATGCCCACCATTAT
The DNA here is from genome assembly GCA_034440615.1 of Ashinkailepas kermadecensis. Lineage (NCBI taxonomy): Eukaryota > Metazoa > Arthropoda > Thecostraca > Neolepadidae > Ashinkailepas > Ashinkailepas kermadecensis. Next base: position 327,319 of record JAOTOM010004589.1, read on the forward strand.
GGATTGATTACACAAGCATCTCATGACACAATTCCAGATACAGATATTATCTATGATTTGGTGTGTTAAGCAATGCGATCTGCTGATAACATGACATTGCAATCGTTATTGTTAACATAGGTATCCACCTATTAGGTGTCTCCAGAGTTAAACCAAAAACAGGCATTGATGTGTACACAATTGGCTCATATGGAGCTTGAAGGACTGAATCGATATTCTCATTGGTATACTTCCATAGCATATTTTTACATCCTACTGTACTCGTATCAACATCTCACACCTAATGAAAAACTATTATTTTAACACTGCTGTAGGGTAAACTGGGATTAGCGCCAAAAGCCTGCTAGGAGAATCAGACAGTACGACATATGAAACATCTTGTGATACCTCAATGAAACAAAGCGCTTTAATTATCGCGATCAGCTCACAGTTTTGGCTGAAGCTGGCTGGTGACCATGCCTGTACTGTTCCGCCAGCCTGGGTTGACAAAGGAAGACAGCTACTTTGGCACGTACCCAGCAGAACCCCGATATATCTGATGTCTGTCGAATATCTAGTCGAAGACGTATTTGACTTTCAAATTAATAAATAGCCCTTGGCTCTCGTTTACCTCCATCGCCTGTATAACGGACATGCATATTTCCCGCGCAATTGGTAACGCATAGATAAATAGTGAAGGCCATGGTGTTAACTTATCACCGGTGATCGCGTCGAGAAACTTTACAAAAATAAAAAACAATGAAGTGAATAAAACCAACCAACGAACTAACCAGCCAACCAACCAACCAAAAACCACCGTGGGCAGTTCAGATTGACTGCCACACCACATGGAGTCCTGGAAACCTTATATGTCAAGTGACATGTGGCGGGTTGGCGTGCTATGTACGAAATATCGTTCCAAAACTGATGCTACATATTGCGAAGCTGGTGTTTCCACGAGTTAAAGCCGGCGTTGTAAACTGCCGATAATACACACATTACTTGATGTTGGCGTTGCACGTAAGAGACTCACGATCTGGTGGCATCGCCTATGCTAAGTGACATGTTGGCGGGTTGGCATATGTCAAGTGACATGCGACACGGCGTGCTGGGAACCTCATATGACAAGTGACAGGTGACAGGTTGGCTGTCATACGACACGGCGTACTGGGAACCTCATGCGTGTCCCATGTCACGTGACATGAGCAAGGCGGACAGAACGGTGCGGGCCAATGTCACGTGGCCTCAGTGGCCACAGGCGCATCAACAGTCTCGTCAAGTGGGCTGTTGCGATCGGACACTGAGGAAGATAGTTCCCACCGTAGCCGTATTGAAGGTCACGCCGATCGGACACTGAGGAAGATAGTTCCCACCGCAACCGTATTGAAGTCACGCCGATCGGACACTGAGGCAGATAGTTCCCACCGTAGCCGTATTGAAGGCCACGCCGATCGGACACTGAGGAAGATAGTTCCCACCGTAGACGTATTGAAGTCACGCCGATCGGACACCGAGGCAGATAGTTCCCACCGTAGCCGTATTGAAGGTCACACCGATTGCTCTCGCTGCGTGCGCTCCGAGCCGGACAAGGACGAGCAGTAAACAGCGTCTCACACTCCAATGCAGGGGGCTCAAAGCTGCCACAGGCAACAACTGTCTACTTCCGAGCGTTAACGTTAGCGTTGCAGAACAATCAGTTGGCATCCGACTGGAGGTGGGGTTTCCTGACCGTGGTGTGACGGCCAGGAGGGGAGGCGCTCACACCGTGCGCTGCAGACCAGCAGATACGGGCGTTGATTCTTAAAAATTATCGGAGGGGGGGGGGCACAAACATGAAGGCAATGGGCGGGCACAAATCGATTGCAGTCACACTCCATAGGGTCCCATAGGGTCCCATAGGGTCCCATAGGGTCCCATAGGGTCCCATAGGGTCCATAGGGTCCCATACTAAACGCTGAAGTTATTTGGGATGGGCAAAGCTAACATTGAGGGGTGCCTACCACTCAAAAGTGTATAAAACAACACCCATGGCTTCTGTAATCTTCCTGTCGGCTGTGTCTTTCCATCTGCGCAGCATGGTGACGTGCAAGTGTCCACTGTCCACTCAGAGGCGTACTGGGATGGCATTGTGAAGCGTGATCGCCCAGTGCTTTCGCGCCCACTGTGTTGGCAGCGTCCTGCTGGCGCCCGTTAACGAAGTCGCGTGCTGCGCCTTGTCACCGATGTAGCTGCGCCTTGTCACCGTGGTCGCACGTCATGTGTGATGGAGTACACGACACGTCTGGCGGTGCGCCGGTTCCCCGAGTCGGAGTGGCCGGCAGTGCAAGTCGGCGTGCCAGTCGGGCATGGCGGTGACTCCAGTGCATACCGAACTAGCACGTCTTTCAGCGTGTTTTCGTTTTTCCGTGCGAGTTTGAAACGTAGGCCTGATGTTCGCGTGGCACCTTGGACCTGCTTGTATAAGCTGGTCGTCAACACGGGAAAGAGACACGAATGTTCCGCTTGTGTGACCCGTGGTCGCTGGGCGGATCTGGAGGGGGCACGGGGGTCATGACCCCCTCCACAAAAGGCCGATCTTTCCGGACCTTTGCACTAAAATTGCATTTTCTCGACGTCTAAAACATATTATGAAAAAAAAATATTGTCTTAAACGAGCCTATAAAATGTCAGCTGTTCAAATATGAAGAGCTGTACTAAACCGGGGGGGGGGGGGTAGAAATTCCCCTCTCCAAAATCGGTCGAAAATCGGCCTTCTGGATCCGCCACTGGCGTTGGTATGTTTGGCTCGATCTGTTTCAGATCCTTTTGCTGTGCATGTTCAGCTGCTGCTGTTTGTGGTACGCGAGACGAGGTGTTCAGTGTAGCCGTTGAACCTGAAGAGATTTTGTATTTTGTTGACGCTTCTTCTTTTGACTGCATATCTGTCTGAGTGCCCCCCCCTAACTTCCCGCAGCAACTGTGACCTCAGGGCAGCTTTTCCGTGCAGCCGATCGAGCTGACTGGCAGGACAATCTAGTAGTTCGGGCCATCGGCTTCTTGTACAATTCCGTGCAGAAGCCGACATCAGTGTCTAAAGTGACATACATACCAAAAAGGAATCCCTGAGGTTGAACGTGATCACACCTCCCAAGAAACGCAGTCGATGCACCCCTAAACTCCGCCCTCCCAAGGAACTTGATTTGGCGGCGTCTCTCGTTCAAGAACTTGAAGTAATTGTCAAGTGCTTCTAACTCGTGCGTCCATACACCCAACACTTCATCAATAAAACGGCGGTAGAGAGCTGGTCGCAGAGCCGGTGCCGTCTGAAGCAGCGTCTCCAGTGTGTGCATGAACACTACGGCCACTGGTGGCGCTACGAGGCTACCCATATCAATGCCGTGCACCTGATAGTAATTGTCGTGCAATAAACATGCACGGTTGTCAGTCAGACAACGTAGCAGGAGAGTTATGGCTCTCCTGGACACTTGCACGTCACCATTCTGTACATATGAAAAGACGGAGCCGATAGCAAGATACCAAAAGCGCTGCTGATACGGAAGCACCTGTAAAAAAATCGCCACACAGGACACCTGGCCTACTCTCGGTCTGCTGTAACACCTGGCGGAGAGTTGGCGAATTAACTATAGGTGGAAGTGTAAAGGGACTGTGATTTTTGGCGCGCAATTTACGCGCGTCTTTCAGAGACGTATCAGCAAGGTCCTGTATCAGAGGTACACAATCCGACCAGAAGTCGCACAGAGAGGTCGTAAAATGACAAAATTATACTGGGCGCCCGTGCATTATATGGTTTTGCGCTAAGTGACTCGGAATATCTTGACGAAGGAGTGCTCACGTATGTTCTTCCTAATGCTTGCGGCACGTTTGTATGCTTAGACCAGTCCGCAGCTGACCATCGACCAGAAGTTAGCAGAGGGCCGGATTCAACCAACCGGCTTTGACTCGACTTGGGAGCCCAAAATGAAATAATCATCACCAGCATTCACACGCGCATCGGAATTGGATAGCTTAGCTCCTGAACTGAAATACAAAATACTATTTTGTCCCGATAAAATGCTTCTAGCCTTCCCGTAAATCACGCATGCAGGCCAATTTTCCCAAAATTACGGCGCGTTATGAAATTTCTTCTACCTCCGAATCTGCCAGCGGGTACTTACATTCTATATTCCGCCGTATACCTATATGGAGGGTAAGGGTGGCAAAGAACCATACAGTGGAGGGTCAAGGATTTGGTCAGGGGAGGCATGCCTCTGCCATTACATATTTTGTGGACCCGATGTAATGAGAACACTTCTGGCCTGTCGTACGGGTAGCATCGTACCATTTATTTATTTATTTATTGATTTCACAATACATGCCCTCCACGTATAGTGGCTATTATGGACAGTCTGGGAGCTGGTGTTCGTCTTCGTGGCTTTCCCAATGTCGAGACAGTATAGCGCATATTGTTCGAGGAACCCAAACCGCTTGACGACTAATATATTGTTCTTACCGTGACAATGATGCAGAATTTTTAATACGGATCAACATGCCACACGAATCAACATGTCACACGGATCAACATATCAACACGGACCACCCCTCGTATCTGTGCGATCAATGGTCCGATTTCGTTGATGCAAACGGCTGGCGAAAGCTCAGTGAGCTTTATTAATGGCGAAGTGTTTTGCTGACCCAGAGGTTACTGATAATTTTACAAGCCTACTCGAGTGAAAGTAATTCGACCTTGGCGACCCACATTGCCATCCTAAGTTGATGAGAAATGAACATGTCAATATTGTTTTAATATCTACGTTTAATCTTTAGAATGGTGCACATGTGCCGTTGTGGAGGCGTTTGGCTCTGGGCAAGAACGGTGGATTTGGAACAAAAGAGCAACTTGTGATTGTTGTTCGGTGGGGAATATGACACGTGTCTACAGCCCAAATAGTGTCGTCTGGGCTCAAGGGGGGACATGACTGACGGTTGCGTCTGCTACAGGTCATTATATAGTCTCGCGTAAAACACGCTTCTTCCATTATATATTGGGTCATTGTTTTCAAAGTCTACACCTCGGCAAATAGTACTCCAGTAAAACCACAAAGGATGAGAAGTCCATGGACGAATCGCTACAAAAAAAAAATTATTGGAGGGAAGAAAAACTTTAACCATGAACGTGACAGGTGTCGCATAGATCATTAAACTAATTTGGCTCAGCAAATATTTTGAATACGCTCACATTCCTTGGGATGATCCCTTGAAATACCAATGGGTCAGGAAGCTAGAATTGCGTTGTGTTATTTAGCACAACCTTGCCTCTGTTCGATTCTATGCCACACGAAAAAAAACAAAGACTGCCGGTTATTCTGTGGAACGCAGGGGTGTTGCTTTATATACTTTTGATAGGCAAAAACTCCCTCAATGCTAGCGTCACCCCCCCCCCATAAATTTCAACTTTTAACATGGGACCCTATGGCGTGTGCCCCTCCCCAACCCATTTGGGTTAACCCATTGTCTAGATGCATTGTGCCTCCCCCCCACCCCCAACAATTTTCAGAAATCAAAACCTGTGGTTTGACGATTTTGTACAAACCTCCGTATGTAATTGGATACGGGGCAGACGGTCAGCGGGTACATTGTTGACTTGCAATGATACAATAGCTACAATCATCGTGCTTTGTTTAATATGTTGCTGGTAGATAACACTTAATTGCCAACGTTAAGGACTGTCCAAAGTTGGTCCAAGAAGTTAAGTGTATCCAACCAATTTTTTATCGGGATTCGGACAAAATTCGGAAATGTTGAAATTTGTATTAAAAAATACGTATCAGACGACTGCACTAACTCGTTTTTTATACTGGAATCAGTTACTCCAAGCACGTCCAGCAATCTGCAAACGTTGACGTAAAACCAGAAGCCTAGAATCGATAATACGTGATATCTGATGTACCCATCTTGTCCTTCAGTCTGCCATAATAGGTACTTTTCCGTTTTTTTCTCATATAGCTGATGCAATTGCGCAACAAGAGAGGAAGCAAAACTGATAGCCCGGCCCAACTGCAATACTGACGCAGCCGAAACACAACCGGAGACATTTTGAACCGGAGGCCCTCAAACCGGATTGTTTTAATTGGGTGGTTCACGACGCACTTTATGCTCACGGCTAATGGCGCCGCCGACACTGTTTCCCCGGTAGGCCGCGGGATTGGGGAATGCCCCAGTGGTGCGAGTGTTGAACCCGGGACTTTTGAATCCAGAGCCCAACACCTTAACGACTCGGTCATCCCCGCCCCAACCCGGAAAAGCTCGTGCTGACTGATGAGCAAGAGGCTCCTCCGTGACCGGAGATAGTGGTGATCGATATGGCTGACTATCGATATGGCTGCGGGGTCGTATTCTTGGAACCTGCTTGGCCAGACTGGTAGATCCGCAGTTGGAGGATGTCCGAACGTGTTGACATCACGTGGTATATAACTGACTGTATATGTTTGTCACGGACCAGACCATCGATAAGCCAGGATGTGATTACAATAAGCCAGGATGCGAAGCCAAAAATAAGCCATGATGCGAGTCAGAAAATGAAACTAGAAACCGGTAATGTCTACATGGCGACGCCAACGCCCCTGCCCCAAGCGAGGCTAGTGGCCCCGTCCTCCTAGTCAAACGATCTGAGCCATAGGCGAATTCGATACGTTAGCAGAACCTACCTGAACATACAGACCAGCCTCTCATCACACGCTGAACAACTCTTTTTCAAAGCATTTGTTTCTGAAAATGAAACCTATATCCTACACATCACTCAGCCAACAAACAAAAAACAGGAACCGTCGTCCATTCTCAAACCCCTCTTCGGAAATCCTTGGTGCGCCCCTCCTACCGGACCCGGCTGGAACCCGGTCACTCTGCTCTGAGGCACGACATTGCTTGCTGTTCACTTTCCTAGAGGCTCTGTCTGCTCATTCAGCAGCTTCTGCCATCACATGCGCCTCAGTTCGAAAGCGCTGTCGATGCAGCGGATATTACGCCCCATCACATTCTCCATCAGGCAGGAGGTGAAGGACCATTTGCAGCAGCTGGAGAAGGAGGGGGTCAAGCAGAAGGTGGACTGCTGGCCGTGGATTTCGCCAATAGTCGTGTCACGCACGCGCTCTGACAAGCTGAGGCTGTGCGTTGATTTGGACAAATTCAACGAGGCTGTGGAAGCGAGTGAAGTTCCCTCGCCGCCCGTGCAGGGCATGCTTGGGGAGATCGGGGCGCCACGGCACTCTCACGTCGGGACCTAAAGCCGCACATCACCAGCTGGAGCGACAATCCGAGTGGCAGTCATAGACAACGTGTGCATGTCAGGAGGGTCTGCTCTGTCGTCGCTGTCCGCTTAGTTTAAGAGCCTGCTGGTGACGTTGCAGAAAGTGATGGAGGAATTCTTGAGGGATCTATCAGGAATGCAGGTTTGTCTGGACGATGTCTTGTCTGTGCGGCGACGAGGAGACAGCATGAGTAGCGATTGGCAACTTACAATTTTACAATTGAGAACATTGTCCATCGTGGTGTAAAATGTACTGTCTTCATAAGTGTAACATCTTCCGCTGTAGTACGCTTCGTCACCAGGCACGTCACACTGATTACGTTACGTGCACCGAAGTAGCACGGGGACAGCGTACGATCGCGGAGCGACCTCTCCCCATCACACCGTGAACCGAAGGTTGGTTAGGTGTGGCTGTACGACGCACTCAGCAACTGAGGCCATATGGCGTCGCCTGCTTCTCACCTTGGCAGGAGGGGCGGGCACCGCGGGGAATCGAACCCCGTACCTCTGGCATGCCAGGCGCCCGTGCACCAAAGTCCGCGCGGGGCCTCCGCAGCATCACGACCTCAACCCTGGTCGCGTGGCCCGCACCTCCGGGCGCGATCACCCCGCCAAGTGTCCAGGCATTCACAATGCCTGGACACTTACACTCCCCTAAAATAAGCATCATCTTCCACGCATAAGACACGAACACATCTCCTAATCCGGGCACCTCCTGGGTGGCACAAGCACACGACGGCGACGTGCAGTGTTTTTCCACACGGTTTTTGTGACACCCGCCGACAGATGCCACGAGCGACAGCAACAGCCGCCGGATTTGGCCGCGCCAGCGAGTCGGCGAGCACTGTCGTGTCGTGTCGTGTCGTGTCGTGTCGTGTCGTGTCGTGTCGTGTCGTGTCGTGTCGTGTCGTGTCGTGTTGTGTCGTGTCGTGTCGTGTCGGTACCGGACGTGACCTGGCGTGTCGGCACGGTCATCAGGCGGTCGGACCGGCTCGCCCACGGTCCTCTCCGGTGGCCGCCACCACGGCCGTTCGGCTCCACGTGCCGAGTCCAACTCTGTGGCACACTCGGAACGCTCGAGCCCCGCGGAACGCTCTGGCTCCGCGGAACGCTCTGGCTCCGCGGAACGCTCGAGCTCCGCGAACGCTCTGGCTCCGCGGGACGCTCTGGCTCCGCGGAACGCTCTGGCTCCGCGGAACGCTCTGGCTCCGCGGAACGCTCTGGCTCCGCGGAACGCTCTGGCTCCGCGGAACGCTCTGGCTCCGCGGGACGCTCTGGCCCCGTGACATGGCCTGGCAGCGGCGGCGGTGCCCGTCGGCAGCCCTCGCGTGATGTGTGCTGGGCGCTGGCGGCTGCTGCTCCTGTTGACGGTCCGCAAAGCGTCGCCTCATCGCCGGCGATGATTTATATCCTGGAGTCAGCTACCCCAGCAGAGAAGTCCCAACCGGCGACTACTTCTCTCTTGGAGTCAGCTACTCCAGCGGAGAAGTCCCGGCCGGCGCCGAGGCGGTTGCGGCCTCCAAAAATGTTGGTTTGGTATTGACACCCATGAGGATCCAAGGACAGATAGACCTGCAACAACTGTACGCGTATCTGTGAAATTCGATGGGTACGACAGAGGGACCACAAAAGGTCTGGTTCAACAGTTTGTATTCTTTCTGCAGCAGAGCGCGCGAAAATCAAGCCACCATGAAAAATGATAACTTCGGAATTGGCTCTGACGAACATGGCAAGGAGGTCATCTGTCAAAAGACAGATGAGCTGAACACGAATCATCGCAATGATTCAACGGAGCTAGTGCTTTGCCACCCGGAAAGCTCAGTTTGGGCGCTGGCTTGCACCGGTCTGCCCTGTCCTGGCAATGCAGGGTTGGAGTCACTTCACGCGCTCGCATTTAGCTCCCGACTGGCAGGGTCAGTTGGCAGCTGGCCCGATAAGGCCGAGGACGAGCTACCGGGCGGCCGTGTCGGTGCAATGACGGCATGCTAAACTCCGGTCAAGATTCTGCAACTGAACTGGAATTCATAGATCGGATGGTGGGGCCAGGGTAACGCAAGAAGCTCGGCTTATCAACAGGACACTGGTCTATAAAGCCATCCCAGCAAGAATTCTGACTTAATATCCTTAAAAAGAGAAAAAAGTAGAAAAAGTATCGTCCGAACACATGTGCGCTATGACGTAGAGTGAACGGTGACAAGCAAAGAGCTTCACGCTCTATCTTAACAAGCTCCACCAGGATCGGGAATCGCTTTCGCAACGGCCACAGGACAGCATCACAACAGACGTGACGTCACAAAATGGCACCGGCCACAGGACAGCCTCACGACAGACGTGACGTCACAAAATGGCGACGGCCACAGGACAGCATCACGACAGACGTGACGTCACAAAATGGCGACGGCCACAGGACAGCATCACGACAGACGTGACGTCACAAAATGGCGACGGCCACAGGACAGCATCACGACAGACGTGGTGACGTCACAAAATGGCAACGGCCACAGGACAGCATCACGACAGACGTGGTGACGTCACAAAATGGCAACGGCCACAGGACAGCATCACGACAGACGTGGTGACGTCACAAAATGGCAACGGCCACAGGACAGCATAACGACAGACGTGGTGACGTCCCAAAATGGCGCTGCAGGCGCCAACCTCATCGCCGGCTGGATGGCCGACCTCAGTGAAGCCGCCTGTCTGTGTCGCGGCGGTACACAATCGTCTGCGTCGTGACACTACAACAACAACCAACCTCATCGCCGGCTGGATGGCCGACCTCAGTGAAGCCGCCGGTCTGTGTCGCGGCGGTACACAATCGTCTGCGTCCTGACACTACAACAACACTACAACAACATCGACACTACAACAACAACCAACCTCAACGGACACGAGCGACGACGTGTCAGCCGAGTCGGCGGTCACGCCTCGGGCTCCACTGGCGCACTACCGCCAGCAGGCGACAGCCCAGCAGCAGCTGGGCGTGCCAGTCTGCTGCAGAGAACGGAGAACGCTGCAGATAACGGAACTTGTTGCAGTGACGTTAGCCCGGCAAATGGCATCCAACGTGCCACGGCATACTGCTACTATATACCATACAACCACTATACTTCTCACTGCTACTATACTCCTTACTATTACCTTACTCTACCCTACTCCTATCTTACTCCTTACTACTACTATGCCCATACTATACTCCTTACTACTACTATACTACTACTATATTCGTTACTACTACTATACTCATTACTACTACTATACTACCACTATACTCTTTACTGCTACTATGCTACTATACTCTTCTACTAGCAATATATCCAGATGTACGGTGACGATCAATAACGGCGTGTAAGGACAGACACGCCATTAAATGAATTGTCCTGTCTTGAACTATCCGTATTCTGTTCGGAACGTGAATAACTGGGCTAACTACCTCACGTTGCGGACATTTGGGTCCTCACAATGAATGAATGCCAACAGTTCTGCTGACATTTAATCTTACGCATTGATATTCTGGCATATGGAAGTACCACAATGTGAACCAGTTAGTGAGAAATTCAACAATCATAATACGGAGAAATGGCATGCAGTTAATCGTGCAGCAAGGCAAATAATCATACTCAATGTAACTAGTACACTGTATTGTATTGTATTGTATTGTATTTCATTGACATGCATAGGGTGATCCACTATTGCAGTGGTTATTATTTCCCGAGTCATAGGTAAAGGAGTAAAAACAAAAACATAAAACTTACAGTCAAAAACATACATGCAAGCAGTCAAATACACACATACGTCAGTCTCATAATATTGCACTGGAGTAAAAACATAGTAAAAACATACATACATAACAGTCAAATACATAGTGTGTCTAAGACGTGGGACAGTCAGGTTGCCGAGCCAGCATGTGCCGCTTAACGGCGCGCGTAAAATGTTGTGGTGTAATTTCAGTGAGCTCAGCTGGGAGCCGGTTGTACATATCAGGTGCTCTGCACAAGAAGCGCCGCTTCCCAGTCTCAGTCTTTGAGCGAGGAACATGAAGCAGCTGGTCTTGCCGTGTGCTCCGCTCTCGGACTGAGCTGCTCTTCCTGAAGCCAGATGCAAGTGTTTCCGGCCCGCCACGCGTCATTACGCCTTGTGGTACAGTGGCGTCTCTTACGTGCAACATGTTGCCCGATTGCACGATTGACCATCACATTATGATGGTACCGGTCAATATTTTGTGCATCACATATATCATGAGTTTACCTCAACATCCAGATGAGAAGGTAAGGAAGTATTACATGGCCTTATATATACAAGATAATGGGCATCAGGTAGCGGCGGCTGGACCCAGTGGCATTCCGTGCGATGACCATCGTGTAAAGGCAGACTGAAGGTAAGCCCAAGTGCGTCGGACTGGTATTCTCACGGGCAGCACGATCACCTTCCTCTGGTGAAGCAAACGCAGCTGTGGTGGCTGCCAGTGTGAACAAGAACGGCCTGTGGAGCCGGATGTAGCAACTTCAGCCACAGCAACACAAACGTTCGCTGTCCGTGACCGTCGACTCAGCTCTACCAAACTCTATACTCTACCAACCATCGCGCCAAGCGAGTTCGATGCTAAACAAGAAGATAACGAGCCGGAACAGGCGCCTGAAGTGAAAAAAGGCGCTAGGCATTTCCCATGCTTTGAGTGCTTAAATATTTAATGGCACTGTTCAAAGTCATCGCAAATGGAAGCGCATGAATCGCGTCTTACTACCGCACCCCAAACTTGAGGCTTTCTGACAGTGTCATAAAACCGTTCGAAAAACTATTAGAGCATCAGTCATGAACAGACCCTTCGATTCGCCATGACATTCTCAGGTCATCAGATCACTGCTCGGTTGAATTCACACTGACAGGCTTTCAAGACCGAACCGAACGAAGCATATTTGTCTGGCGTGAACGCCTGTTCATTGGTCGTAGTGCTTTTCGAAAATTATACTACTCATGGGCTTAGTAAAAATGCATGGGCCAAACACGATCAAGGACGTAGTGTTCCGAAGGTACGTGGGGCGCGTGGATCCACAGGTGACCTCTTGTAGGCCATAGAACGTGTCAGCGTGAAGAGAGTGTTTGGCAAATTTAATTTCCGCAGTACAATCTACTCGGCTCGAGCTCTGGTGCGGCATGGACAAGGTCCAGTTGTTTCGCCTTGGCCGTCCTGCAGCAATGCCCCAGAATTCCGAAATTTACGTGGAAGGAGACACCTAGAAGGAACTTACGTTGACCTCATGCGGACAGACTTCCCGGACTTATTCCCATGACACCTAGCGGCACACAACTGTACTAACTATTACCTCGTCACCATGCTCGATTCCTGACATCTGCGTAGTCACTTGCCAGCAGATGCAGTGTTCATTTGTCAAAGTCATCTTTTGCCCGAACGCTTTTAATAACACTGCTGATAATCAGATACCCGGTGACCACCTTTTACCGCAACCTGTTTTGCTTGTCTTGACAAGGTGTATGGTATTCCTTTGACGTATTTTTACCATTGTCAGTGGCATGGAGAACCGAAAACCCGTTTCATGGACAGCTCCGAAATACGTGTGATTATGACGCTGATGATACTGCCAAATGGCTTCAATTGCTTCATACTGCAAAATCAGGGATATTGACTCATTCGCCTGCCATTCTCCACTCTAAGAAAAATTAATTCCAGGTCACCGTGACCTGCAACAGCGCTTCAGAACAGTCGCTCTGTTGGCGTTATGTGACTTGCAGCGCCGCGGGACAGTCGCTCTGCTGGCGTTCTGTGACCTGCGGTGCTGCAGAACAGTCGCTCTGCTGGCGTTCTGTGACCTGCAGTGCTGCAGTACAGTCGCTCTGCTGGCGTTCTGTGATCCACAGCGCTGCAGAACAGTCGCTCTGCTGGCGTTCTGTGACCTGCAGTGCTGCAGTACAGTCGCTCTGCTGGAGTTCTGTGATCCACAGCGCTGCAGAACAGTCGCTCTGTTGGCGTTCTGTGATCTGCGGTGCTGCAGGACAGTCGCTCTGCTGGCGTTCTGTGATCCACAGCGCTGCAGAAAGCTGTTGCGTTCTGTGACCAGCAGTGCGCGACAGTCGCTCTGCTGGCGTTCTGTGATCCAAGTTGCAGGACAGTCGCTCTGTTGGCGTTCTGTGACCTGAGTCAGTCGCTCTGCTGGAGTTCGGTGATCCACAGCGCTGCAGGACAGTCGCTCTATTGGCGTTATGTGACTTGCAGTGCCGCGGGACAGTCGCTCTGCTGGCGCACCTCAACACCCCGCCGCCGCAAAGCTGTTTGTTTGCCAACTGGCGTGCCGAATCAGCCCCGGAGCTGATACCGGCGTCGACTGGCCCGGGTGCTGGCTTTGCTCACGTTCGCGCCCCGCACTCCGCGGGAAACACGCCACCACGCGCTCCAGTGCACGTGCCCCGCGACGGTGGCGCCACTGCGGCCGGGCAGGTCCACAGCAGAAGCGTATCTGTTACTGCGGAGGCGGGGTGTGGTCCGTTACTGCGGAGGCGGGGTGTGGTCAGTGACATGGTCGTCAGGTGGGCGGATAGTCAGTGCCGTGGTCGTCAGGTGGGCGGGTGGTGAGTCACGTGGTCGTCAGGTGGGCGGATAGTCAGTGCCGTGGTCGTCAGGTGGGCGGGTGGTGAGTGACGTGGTCGTCAGGTGGGTAGGTGAGGACGGGACAGAGGACGGAACCAAACACAGTCCGACCTGCTCGGACGTCGACTTGGCCGCATAAGCAATGCACACCCCTCGAAATGGCCGCAGATCCAATCAGGGGTGGGAGGTGACGCTGGCCGCCTGCATCACCGCCGGCAGACTGGGGCACCGCCGCTGGGGCTCCACATTCCATCAGCGCGACGGCACCAAGCTGACCCTGAAGAACCCGACGTGCCCAACACCAGACCAGTTGGTCGTCGGGTACGTGCAAGGCCACCTCGTCACATGACAGAGAATTGGCGCGACTTGCCAGTGCGACGTGGTCATCAGGGTGCATGGCTGCCAGTCTCGCTCATGAGTGGTCACAAATGGTTGTCGATGGTCACACACGGTCGTCGATGATCGCGAATAGTTGTCGATGGTCGCAAATGGTCGTCGATGGTCACAAATGATCGTCGATGGTTGCCGATGGTCGTTGATGGTCACAAATGGTCGTCGATGGTTGCCGATGGTCGTTGATGGTCACAAATGGTCGTCGATGGTCAAACATGGTCGTCGATGATCGCCAATAGTTGTCGATGGTTATAAATGGTTATAAATGGTCGCCAATGGTCGCAAATAGTCCCCGATGGTCGTCGATGGTCACCAATAGCCACCTATGGACTCATGGCCATTTTTTAGCTTCTGGGCTGTTCCGCATCTCCCACCTCTGTCATCCCCAACATCAGTCATTCTCATGGATGACGACATCGGAGGGGCAGGTCCGGTCCCACCTGCGGGCGACGTGCTACCTTAGCCTACCCAGGAGGGAAATTATCCAGACTTTCCGTCCGAGATGGAGCAGCACGTTCAGAATCACACAATTTATCCAACGGATTGGAAAACTTTTGGTCAGGCAATGACGCTCCAGTGCAGGTGAAGGCGGAGATTTTCCGGAACGTCGGGTGTCAGCAACTTCAGCTATGAGGTCCACCGTGCCGGGCACTTCATGCTGTCCGTGTATTCGTGCAGCTAAGCCATGGGCGCAAAAAGAACTAAGCTAAATTGTTGGCGCGCCGTAAGGCACCAATCCATCACCAAGTGAAGCTAAGGGAGAGCCGCAACCCACGCACCGGAGTACGGCTTACGTTCGTGGAAAAACATAGACATCTCATTTGATCTCAGGACATGAATGGTCAGCAGGTCGGGTCGGGTCAATCTTCCGCAGGTCACGCTCAGCGTAATATGCCGCAATATTCGCTAAAACTCGCAGTCATGCACATAATTGTTTGGAATTAGAAGGGAAAATGACGCCGCTGAAATCCAACACGGGCCATAAAATCCGGATTGATGAAACTGACGTGTTCGAATGCATGTTTGTCGGAAAGGCCGTCCGAAGTCAATCGAAGTTAATGATCTTGATCTAACTGGAAAATATCACCGGAGTGTGGTGGGGGCGGGGGGGGAGCGTGGAGTGCGAACTTCTTAGAAGATCAATGTCCATCACCTAAACAAATAAACTGCATAGAACAGCTCAGCATCCATATGCAGTCCAATATGCAGACTGAAGTATAATGTGAGCGAAATACGCCCAGTGAGCATCCAGAAATGATATCATGGACGACCTGCATGACCTGACCGTTTATAACGGAACGATCTACCACGAACGTACCATAAGTTATGCTGAGTGACCCATGCTACCGATCGCAGTTTTCCGCTGACCGTGAGAATTGAACCCCTGGAGGGGTCTGGTCCACACACTTGGTTGGTTAGTTATTGGAGTTTAGGGGCGCATCGACTGCGTCGGTCATGCAGCGTCCTGGTCCACACACTTGAGTGGCAGCGTCTAACCTTAGCCTCTAGCGACACAAGATACTTGTTATCAAAACGCCCTATTTCTCGGGAAATTGAATCTGTCCGTGGTCCACTGTTCCGCCGCACTCAGGTTCACACCTGCTGCCTATTTGCTATCTGGACTGATTGTTGTTGCTGGACTGATCGGTCCAGATCGGTTGTTTTGGACGACATCGGTGTTGCAGGGACCCGGTCTGCTGCGTTCAGGAACCCGGTCTGGCTGCCTTCAATGAATATGAGGGGCAACTTTCAGGGACTCGGTTGAGCTGCATTCAGAGACTCGGTCGGGCCATCTTCAGAGACTCTGATGGGCCACTTTCTGGGACTCGGAGGGGCCACCATCAGGGACTCGGTCGAGCCACCTTCAGGGACTCGGAGGGGCCACCATCAGGGACTCGGAGGGGTCACCTTCAGGGACTCGGTCGGGCCACCTTCAGGGACTCGGAGGGGCCACCATCAGGGACTCGGAGGGGTCACCTTCAGGGACTCGGTCGGGCCACCTTCAGGGACTCGGAGGGGCCACCTTCAGGGACTCGGTCGGGCCACCTTCAGGAGGGGCCACCATCATCGCATTCAGGGCTCGGTCGGGCCACCTTCAGGGACTCGGAGGGGCCACCATCAGGGACTCGGTCGGGCCACCTTCAGAGACTCGGTCGGGCCACCTTCAGGGACTCGGAGGGGCCACCATCAGGGACTCGGAGGGGCCACCATCAGGGACTCGGTCGGGCCACCTTCAGAGACTCGGTCGGGCCACCTTCAGGGACTCGGAGGGGCCACCATCAGGGACTCGGTCGGGCCACCTTCAGGGACTCGGAGGGGCCACCATCAGGGACTCGGTCGGGCCACCTTCAGAGACTCGGTCGGGCCACCTTCAGGGACTCGGAGGGGTCACCTTCAGGGACTCGGAGGGGTCACCTTCAGGGACTCGGTCGGCGCGTCTCGCCGGGCTGTCACATCCCGCGGGCAGTGAGAACAGCTGATGACTGCGATTAAGCGGAGTGACGCCTCCCAGACGAGACCTGACCACTACGATTGACCAAAGCGCAGACCCGATGACAGACCCCACCACAGACAGACCCGACCACACAGACCCGACCAGCAGACCCGACGACACAGACCCGACCACAACCCGACCCAGGACCCGACCACAGGCACAGACCCGACCACAGGCACAGACCCGACCACAGACCCACCCGACCACAGGTACAGACCCGACCACAGGCACAGACCTGACCACAGATGAAGATCCGACCACAGGCACAGACCCGACCACAGGCACAGACCCGACCACAGGCACAGACCCGACCACAGACACAGATCCGACCACAGGCACAGATCCGATCACAGACACAGACCCGACCACAGGCACAGACCCGACCACAGGCACAGATCCGACCACAGGCACACACCCGACCACAGACACAGACCTGACCACAGATGAAGTTCCGACCACAGGTACAGACCCGACCACAGGCACAGACCCGACCACAGGCACAGACCCGACCACAGACGCAGACCTGACCACAGCTGAAGATCCGACCACAGGCACAGACCCGACCAGGGGCACAGACCCGACAACAGACACAGACCCAACCACAGACAGACCCGACCACAGGCACAGACCCGACCACAGGCACAGACCCGACCACAGGCACAGGCCCGACCACAGGCACAGACCCGACCACAGGCACAGACCCGACCACAGACGCAGACCTGACCACAGCTGAAGATCCGACCACAGGCACAGACCCGACCACAGGCACAGACCCGACCACAGACACAGACCCGACCACAGGCACAGACCCGACCACAGGCACAGACCCGACCACAGACGCAGACCTGACCACAGATGAAGATCCGACCACAGGCACAGACCCGACCACGGGCACAGACCCGACCACAGACACAGACCCGACCACAGGCACAGACCCGACCACAGACACAGACCCGACCACAGGCACAGACCCGACCACAGACGCAGACCCGACCACATGCGCAGACCCGACCACAGACACAGACCCGACCACAAACACAGACCTGACCACAGGCACAGACCTGACCACAGATGAAGATCCGACCACAGGCACAGACCCGACCACAGGCACAGACCCGACCACAGGCACAGACCCGACCACAGACACAGACCCGACCACAGGTACAGACCCGACCACAGACGCAGACCTGACCACAAACGCAGACCCAACCACAGACGCAGACCACCTCGGTCACCTAGCAACTGGTCCGATAAGGCCGGGGACACGGCTGTAACGTCACCTGTCTGTATGGCTAATCCTCAGCTCAATTGCAGCATGCCGTCGGAGTGCTGCGTACGGTGGGGTGGTGGCCAACCCAACGAACATGTTTTCATAGGTCATTGACATGTCAAAGTCCATACGAGACTATCGGCCCAACTTTTCCTCTGTTGATTCGTATCGCCTCGTGAGCCACAGCAATAGAAATTGGTGTTCATGTGTACTCTGATGTGTACCCTAATGTGTAATGTAATAGTGCTTCCGAGCACTGTTTCGAGCGGTCGCACTTTGGCGTCATCTGACCCTTGACCTATGGACCTAAATGTAACAAATTTCCCAGCATTAGCATCACGAGGTATCGGCGGAAAACAATGTTGAACATTAGAAGCTCATATCTGTTATTGCTTCGACACACGCAGCGAATTAAAGCATAATATCTCCTGTTTTGGAAGTGAACTTTTAACCTGGACAGTCAGCCAGTAACACCAAATATACAAATCGGGTTCAAATCGCCACATCTGGTCACGCACAACATACAAGTGTTCGCTGCAAGTCGCTAGCTCTTTTCACCTGGTCACGCACAGCATACAGGTGTTCGCTTCAGTTCGCTAGCACTTTCCGTGTGCAAACGCTGGGGGGGGGCGGAGGATCGCAATAGCCTCCCCTACACTGACGAAAATGGCGAAATGACATGCACGGGAGAGCGTTGAGACAACACCAAAATTCCGTAAGGCATCCTCACCGAGCGTTCCGTGTTTTTTGTTTACCCGGGGCAGATGTTTCCGACCGCGTGAGCACGGCTGGGCCAGCATGGCACAGCCGCCATGGCATAGCCGCCATGCTGCACTAATGCGGTGCCATGGCACAGGTTTGCTGACGCTGACGAATGTCACGCCGCGGTGTCTCGTCCCGCCTCGCTCCGCTTCGTCTCGCCTCGCCTCGTCTCGTTTCGTTTCGTTTCGTTTCGTTTCGTTTCGTTTCGTTTCGTTTCGTTTCGTCTCGTCTCGTTTCGTCTTGCCTCGTCTCGCCTCGCCTCGCCTCGTTTCGTTTCGTTTCGTTTCGTTTCGTTTCGTTTCGTTTCGTCTCGTTTCGTCTCTTCTCGCCTCGTCTCGCCTCGTCTCGCCTCGTCTCGTCTCGTCTCGTCTCGTCTCGTCTCGTTAGTGGCCACTTCTGTGTGCACCACTGAGCGCGGTATGCATGTGGCTGGAGTTAAAATGAGCCGAAAAACGCACTTACCATCTGCAGCGTGCGTCGTGCACTTCCACGGGGTCTGAGCGTGCACAAGGCTGAAATAAACCCTGCACACGTTTCTGTATTTACACGGCCGGATTTGTTACGGGCTCGGGCCTGTCAAACTGTATAAACTGTTCGCGTCTGCATCTGTCGGCCGGGTGCAACATCGCTGTCCATCAATGTCCATACACGTGCCGATGTCCTGTGCAGTTGAGACGCGAAGGTTCATGTACGGATGCGTAGCGGCGTGCCCAGCGCATTCGTGATCAGTTGCAGATGAAATGCCATTTGCACGGGCACGGATCCAACTAAAGTTCATTGAAAGATCTGGTTTGAAGTGAAACATACAGTGTCGATTGTGCGACGTAGGGAGGAATTGTGCGGGGGCTGGGTGAATATTGATTGCGTGAAACAGGGACTCTGTTGTCAAACTAGCATTATTCCCAGGTTGACAGAGCTCAGCACCTGATTGGTCATGTGCTATGCTGGTGTGGTCGCTTTGGTGGATAATCCACCTCTATATATGTATATACACATACATGTGTGTATGTGTATGTGTGCGTGTGTGTGGGGTGTAAATTGGTGGGATGTCGACTAATACGACCACGCCACAAGGCACTTGCACTTGACGAGCACTTGTCGTGATTGCCAACTCCGTCGCGTGTCGCAGCTGAGTGATTTCGTTAAATGCTCGCGGACCATTAAAGAGTGCCGAACTGGCGGGCTGAAAAGTCCCGACAGCTTGTCCAAATATCACGTGGGTGTGGCAATCGAGCCACCTGTCAGATTTCAGATCAGATGGCAATCGAGCCACCTGTCAGATGTCAGATCAGATGGCAATCGAGTCACCTGTCAGATGTCAGATCAGATGGCAATCGAGCCATCGCAGGCGTCGGCCGCGGCGTTGCTCGCGTTACGCCGACAGCGCGATAACGTGCACCTGGCCACCTGGCCACCTGGCCACCTGACCACCTGGCCACCTGGCCACCTGGCCACGCCACAGAAAACAGTTCGTGTTTGCCCCGGCGAGCAGTGCTCAACGTTGGTGCGTGACGTCACACCGGCGCTCGGCGGCAGTAGCCCACTGACTAATGGACAGCTAAGCAATGCGATGCAATCGATGACTTTACCATCCAGCTCTGGCACGGCTTGGTCAGTCAGCTGAGTAGCCAGCTGAGCAACCAGCCAACCATGACGTTGACGTCACGGAAAACGAATACAAATACAAGGCATGTCGATGTAATCCAGTCTACCTAATCCACATCGCATAAATTATCTATAAATATATGACAAGTATCAGCACGACATCACAAAGCTATTAATTTGCTACAGATACTGTCACATGCGGAGTGAATATGACGTGCAGTTTATGCGTCAGCGGTGAACCACCACAGTTGTATGGACTTCATCTAAATTTTGAAACTTCAGCATTAGACCTACGGCGATTGGCAGAAAGGGTATCGCCTGAAATTGTCGGACGCCTTTGGAAGCAACCACCTGTGACTATGAAGGAAGGACGTTGGCAAGAAACGGGACGGCCGGTGGCACTTTGATGAAAAGATAGTCAGGAAACGTGCAGAGACACAGATGGTGGCTAGATAGCTGCAGGGCATTGGATAGGCTTGCGGTGATAGGACTACTCTGGCGATATAGTAATCTTGAATATTGTCGGAGAACCCCCTTCACAGCTCCAGCCAGGGGCGGTTGCAGGGAGCGGTGGGGGTATGTGTGCCCCATGGAAAAGTGGCTCCCCTCCGGCCGGGAATGGTGTCCCTTCAGGAAGGTTCGGGGGGTACACCCCCCGTGGAACGGACTTTTCCAACACAAGAACCCTTTTCCGGGGAAACGGCGCCCCTTTAGGATGCTAGGGTGACACCCCCACCCACCCACCCCACCCCCACCTCCCGCTCAACGAATATTTCCGCCGAAGGAGCCCCTCCGAAGAAATGTGCCCGCATGAAAATCCCTGGATCCGCCGCTGGCTTTAACTGGATAGATTGCCACACGGCCGTCAAGCCGTGGGGGGTGGGGTGGGGTGGGGTGGGGTGGGGGTGGGTGGAGGGGTCAGGGTCGCACCGACTGCAGTGGTCATGCAGTGCCGTCAAGCCGTGAAGGAGTGCCAGTGTGTCGGACGCATAACCTCACTAATCAGAGCAGCGAACGGTTGTCGAACTGTCACACACCCTGTCACTGATCAGAGGAGCGAACAGTTGCCGAACTCACAAATTCTGCGAAGGTACCTCCATACCTGCCACACAGTCAACACTCCTCACGATGATAACTGGCATATGTGCTAGCGCTTTCCATGAATATATTGCGGGGGTGTGCGGGCAGTGGCACCGTTTGCCAAACGTGGTCTGGTGGTTTATTCTCATTCTAGAACGGCACTGTGACACAAGTGACGATTATTTTTGCTGCTGCGCGTACTGATCATATTACCAGTACGCTATGATAATATTACAACTGCGTTCCGATAATGTTACCAGTACGCACTGATAATGTTACCAGTACGCACTGATACTGTACTGATAATGTTACCAGTACGCATTGATAATGTTACCAGTATGCACCGATAATGTTACCAGTACGCACCGATAATGTTACCAGCACGCACCGATAATGTTACCAGTACGCACTAATAAGGTTACCAGTACGTACTGATAATGTTACCAGTACGCACTGATAATGTTACCAGTACGCACTGATAATGTTACCAGTACGCACCGCAGTTGATGCCCATGAACTCGTTCCATGCAGCCTGTCGTTCTGGCTTCTGACTTATTATACACTTGTATCCCTGGCAAATACCCAAGATGGTCAGCTGGCGGTTTTTCTTCCTCTGTCACTGATGACCTGACATTACTGATAACCTCCTGACCTCACTGACAATCTCCCGTAGACGCGTGTCCCACGTGGTCTAGGCGCTCAGGCCGGCCTTGGCTGGTGGAAAAGTGAGGGTTCTTCTCGGTAAATTGTATATTTAGGCCGACTGCCTTATCGTGACGTTCTTTTGGCTCAGGACCACATCCTCGTAGACTTCTTGATTGTACCCCTGGTTTTTTAGCACGTGAAGCGGAGAGAAGCGCCGCACAGCAGCATCACGGTGGCAGTCGAAGCGCCCTGAAGCCCAAATACGTCGAGAGGATGTGCGAAGGGCTAGGTGGTCACGTGCAGTGGAAGGGGCTATGTGGAGGACTGGAGGTCACGTGACGTCCAAGGAGCTATGTGGAGGACAGGTCACGTGACGGCGAAGAAGCTACGTGGAGAACAGCGCCCACGTGACTGGCAAAGCGAGGTGTCCGCTGCATTGAGGTGGGTCCTTGTGACCATACCTGGGCGGGATCCCTGTGATTGATAAACCCTCTGGAATCTGACTAGCTCCCGAGTGTCTCCGGGCGGCGCTCCTGGTGACACTTTAGCGCCTCATGTGACCATCTGCCAAGCTGCAAGGTCAACTAACATCTGCGCACCTACAGTCACCACATATGTTTGCATCCAAGACTCCGAGAGCTAAGCTATTTGTTCTGCATTGATACTGTCATTTGTAAGGGCTTCTCCCTAGCGAGGTACAGCGTTCCTGGTTAAATGTGTATACCAGTGTGTAGCGGGGAAATGTGCATCTTTCCACCAGGGCAGTGATAATTTCCTTCCCGAATTTCTACACTTAGTAGTACGTTGCTTCACAAATCCTGACAGATGTAGAAATAGAGACAGAGACAGAGACAGAGACAGAGACAGAGACAGAGGACAGAGGGATGAGGAGGGAGAGGGAGAGGGAGAGGGAGAGCCAGAGCGAGAGCGAGAGCGAGACAGAGACAGAGAGACCGAGAGACCGAGAGACAGCGAGACAGCGATACAGCGAGACAGCGATACAGCGAGACAGACGAGACAGCGAGACAGCGAGACAGCGAGACAGCGAGACAGCGAGACAGCGAGACAGCGAGACAGCGAGACAGCGAGACAGCGAGACAGAGAGACAGAGAGACAGAGAGACAGAGAGACAGAGAGACAGAGAGACAGAGAGACAGAGAGACAGAGAGACAGAGAGACAGAGAGACAGAGAGACATAGAGACAGAGAGACAGAGAGACAGAGAGACAGAGAGACAGAG